>JACEFZ010013652.1:0-42443 GCA_014155875.1 Cepaea nemoralis | reverse complement strand
CCAAGGAAATACGGGTTTTTTTAAAATTTTTTTTTCCTTTTAACCCATAAAAGAATTGTTTTTCAATCTTGGGATATCTAATGTTATTGATGTTTCGTCCTCCAATGCTGATTCCATTTATATCTTATACATTTCTGAAAATATTTTCACTGCACAGGGAAAAAAGATCTGGAGACATTACATATCCCGGCCTAACACCTCTCTTAATAGGCTGATATTGTCCCACTTCATAATCAATCCTTATATATGTTTTCATAAGTCTAATGTATTTCCCATCAATTTGTAGATCTTCAATCATCTCTACCATGTTGACATGTCTTACTCTATCGAAAGCCTTTGTGTAGTCAATAAAGCAAAGATGTACATCGTCGATTACTTCTATTGAACGATCAATAACTTATCGCAGCATATTCACAGCATTTACTGTACCCTTCACATTCTGCAAACCCACATTGTTCCTTCTCTATTTCAGGTTGTATTTTCTTCCTCACTCTTTGCATGATAATTAGTAGCAAAATCTTCGTGATGTGACTCATTATACTAATAGTTCTACGTTGATCACATTCCAAGTCTCCTGACTTCTTTGGGATTGCAATAAATATAGAATTACATAATTCAGAAGGTATTTCTCAGGTATCATATAGTGTCTTAAGCAGTCTGGTGACTTGATCTATTCCATATTCTTCTAACGCTTTAATCATGTCGGGGGCCTTGCCAACTTTCATATGTTTAAGAACATTTCGAACCTCCATCTTTAAAATTGGCGTTCCTTCATTATTAAATCGTATATCATACTGTTCATCTCTGTTATCATCATGCAGGAGGTATATCTCAAGCATCATATTGTGTTCAGCAGTATGGCGTCCTGACCTATTTCATATTCTACTAAGGCAGTGGTTCTCAACCTTTTTTGGCTCGTGCCCCCTTCACAATATTTTCAGAACGTCATTCCCCCCCCCCCCCCCCCCTTTTCGTATTTCCTCCCTAACCCCCCCCCCCCTTTTTTTTTTTTACACAGTATACGATTAATAGAAGCTAAACTTAATAACACATACTGAAACCAAGTCTAGACGTCTACTTACGTTATAAAATGAATTTCAGAAAGGTGAGACGTACAGAACCGTAAAGTATGAAGGGAAAAACAAGATCAAGTAATCAGTTCTTGTATTAACGCGATCTATAAATAATCTTAATTCCCCCCTGGAAACCCTAAAATTCCTCCCTGGGGGGAATTCCCCACCGGTTGAGAACCACTGTACTAAGGCATTGATCATTTATTTTGTGACGCTGTATTGACCCGGATCTGATCACTTTTTAAATGGTTAAGTGTATTCTGAAATTCCATCTTCCAAACTGATGTTCCTTCATTATTGGTCAGTATATCGTACTGTTCCTCTCGTGTATCGTTATACATATATGTCACATAATTTCACATTGCTTTTCAAATCTGAACTTTATGTTTTTTATATTATGATTTCGCCATCTTAGGCAACCCTCTGATGCGTATGTTCTTTTCTTAGTGGTGCCATTAATTCTTTTGTGAATTAATTTAATATTCCTTGTAATTTTTTTTCTCGATTTCCTTGTAGTTTTCCTCAAGCCATGCTTCTTGTCTCTCTTTGCACAATTTCCTAATTTTAATGTTCATTTATTCATATTGTTTATGATTATTTTTGTTATTTCTTCGTGTTTTCACGAGTTTTAAGATGTCTTTTGTCATTCATGTCTTATGTCCCGTTCATCTCCATTTTTTAGTATAGTTGTTTTGCAGCTTGGCGGACTGATGTCTTTTATATTTCCTGTTGATCACTGACATCTTCAAATATATTTTCCAGATCGGACAATGCATCACATATGTTCTTTATCTCCTCACTCGTCAGCGTGTTTCTTGGTGTATAAGTGACCAACTTTGTTGCTGTATGTACATTGCTAATGATTAATCTATGGTTGTTCTTAACTGGTCTCGGAATCAAAGCGAGAGGCAACTGTTACGGGTTATAAGTCCTTGTCAGTTGGCGTAGACATGGGGCGCCACGCGTTGCCTCTGACGGTGGAAGACACCTATAGGTGTCACTGATCAGCTACCGCCCGCCTCAAGCTGGGCAGCCCCCAGCCAATTGGGTGCTGATCCGCCACAGCCTGCCTGCTTCAATGGGTGCTTGGGGCTAGGACAAAATCTGAATCGCAGGCTGTAAAACCAATGCACCAGGTACAAACAAAAATAAAAATAGAAACCTCAAGCTACGGCTTGCAACCTGGAACGTGAGAACCATGTGTCCAGGATTTTCCACTGACTTGACCAATATTGACGATGTGAGAAAAACGGCTGTGATTGATGACGAACTCAATCGTCTAAACATTGATATTGCTGGCCTGCAGGAGACTCGCCTCGCTGAGGAAGGGTCACTCAGGGAAAACAACTACACCTTTTTCTGGAAGGGTAGAGGGCAGGCAGAAAAAAGGCAACACGGTGTGGGCTTTGCAGTGAAGAATTCGCTACTGGGAATGATTGAAATTCCAGCAGGAGGAAATGAAAGACTATTATCCCTGCGCTTGTCAACCTCTTGTGGGTTTGCCACCATTATTACTGCATATGCACCGACACTCGATTCCTCTGATGATGTGAAGGATTCGTTCTATGAGGAGTTAGACTCCGTGATCAAGGCAGTTCCAAAATCTGACTACATTTATATGCTCGGTGATTTCAATGCTCGTGTGGGCAAGGACTCGAGTTCATGGCCAGTGTGCCTTGGAAAATACAACATCGGTCGCATGAATGGAAATGGGCAAAGGCTGCTGGAGCATTGCACCAGTAATGACCTATGTATTACAAACTCCTTTTTTAAAACAAAAGAGATGCATAAGGTCACATGGAAACATCCAAGATCCGGCCATTGGCACCAGCTGGACTTCATCATCGCACGGAGACAACATCTGAACCATATATCATTGACTCGTAGTTACCACAGTGCTGACTGTGATACGAATCATTCTTTGGTTGTTGCAAGGGTTAGACTGAGACCAAAGAGAATCTACACAGCTAAACACAAATCTAGCCTCAGGATTAATATTATTAACACTCATGATCCTGAAAAGTGCTTTCAGATTCAACAGCAACTTGAAGACGCTTTCACTGATACACCAGAAAATTGTACAGTAAATGAAAAGTGGGGTCAAATTAAGGAAACTCTTTATAAAACTGCCGTAGGAGTTTACGGCACTGTGGATCATAAGAGGCAGGACTGGTTTGCGGCCAACAGCGAGACTCTGCAGCCCTTGATTGATAAGAAGAAGAAAGCTCTCTTAAGAAACAAGGAAAGACCAACGCGTAACACTCTGAGTGAGCTTAGGCAAGCTAGGAAGGATGTGCAAAAGGCTGCTAGGCAGTGTGCAAATGATTATTGGATCAAGTTATGTGAGTCCATTCAAATCGCAAGTGATAAGGGAGACATAAGAAGCATGTATGAAGGAATAAAGAAAGCCTGCGGTCCAGTGATCAAAAGAAGTGCACCATTGAAAACCTTGACTGGAGAAATCATCGCTGATAAGAAACAGCAGATGGACAGATGGGTAGAGCACTATTTGGAGCTTTACTCAAGTGAGACCAAACTAGCGGATGATGCCCTCAATGCCATAGAGGCTCTACCAACTGTTGGCCACCTGGACACACTTCCCACCATAACAGAAGTTAAGTGTGCTATAAATGAACTTGCATCTGGCAAGGCTCCAGGTAAGGATGGGATTCCAATAGAGGTTATCAGGAGTGGGCAAGACACACTCACTATACAGATCCACCAGCTAATAGAGCTATGCTGGCGTGAAGGACAAGTCCCACAGGATTTCAAAGATTCAAGCATCATAACACTGTACAAGAACAAGGGCGATCGGAGCGACTGCAACAACTATAGGGGTATCTCACTTCTGTGTATTGTTGGAAAAGTATTTGCCAGAATTGTTCTGCGCAGACTTCAAGTCCTAGGAGATCAAGTCTACCCCGAATCACAGTGTGGCTTTCGACAGAACCGGTCTACCACTGATATGATATTCTCATTGCGGCAAATGCAAGAAAAATGCCGTGAACAGAATCAACCACTGTTTATTGCCTTCATCGACCTCACAAAGGCATTTGATCTGGTCAGTCGTGAGGGTCTGTTCAAGGCACTAAAGAAGATTGGCTGCCCATCAACTCTTCTGTCCATTGTGGAATCGTTCCACACAGGCATGAAGGGTATAATCAAGTTTGATGGTGCAACTTCTGAAGAATTTGAAATCAAGAGTGGAGTTAAGCAAGGTTGTGTACTAGCTCCCACCCTCTTTAGAATATACTTTTCACTTCTACTGAAATATGCATTTCATGATCAGGATGGTGGTATATACATTCACTCACGCTCGGATGGCGGCCTCTACAATGCTCAGAGATTGAAGGCTAAGACCAAAATTAGGAGGGTACTGATCAGAGAGTTGCTTTTTGCAGATGATGCTGCAGTTACGACCCACTCTGAGGAAGAATTGCAATGTCTACTATCTGCATTCTCCAATGCTTGTTCTGAATTTGGTTTAACAATTAGCAAAAAGAAGACACAGATTATGTCACAAGGTGCACATGGGGTACCATCAATCTTTATTGACGACGCCGAACTAGAGATAGTAGACCATTTTACATATCTAGGATCAGTGGTAAATAGCAAATTATCCCTAGATCAGGAAATCAACATCCGGATTGGTAAGGCAGCAACAACAATGAACAGGTTAGGAAAAAGAGTCTGGGAGAACAGGAAGCTTACTGCCAAAACAAAAGTCTTTGTCTATCAAGCCTGTGTCCTTAGTACTCTTCTCTATGGCAGTAAAACCTGGACAACTTACTCACACCAAGAGAACAACTTAAATAGCTTTCATATGCGGTGTCTGCGAAGAATTCTTGGTATTAAGTGGCAAGACAAAATCACAAATACTGAAGTATTGGAAAGATCAGGTTGTGTGACAGTTTATTCCATGCTCAGTCTTCGTAGACTTAGATGGATAGGACATCTTAGGAGGATGGATGATGGTAGAATACCAAAGGATATCTTTTTTGGTGAATTACAGATGGGTAAGAGATCTCAGGGTCGGCCTCTACTACGATACAAAGATGTGTGTAAGCGGGACATGATTGATACAGGCATTGATAATGCACATTGGGAGCAAGTCGCCGCTGAACGTGTTGCATGGAGGGCAAATATCAGAAATGGAATAAAGTCAAAGGAGAAAATTATTGCAGAAAAGTCACACACCAAGCGTTTGAGACGTAAGATGGTGCATGATGGTGGAAATGACCACGTGTTCACATGCACCCACTGTGAACGGACATTTACAGCGCAAATTGGCCTTATCAGTCACACTCGCTACCGCCATAGTTAAAAGTTATTATGCCTTTTTAAAGCACAAACTATCGTCTGTCAAGACGGCAAGGTGCCAATGAGTGAGTAGGAGTCTGAGATTGGTATATATTTAGCGACGTTTAAGGCATTTTTTCTCTATGCCCATAATCTCCTTGAATGTTGTTAATATCGGGTATTCCCAATAATAAATACTATTATGTTCGTGTGCCAACTATACAAGACTGCAATCTCTTTTATTATATCCCCTTGTCCAAATCTACTGCGCATCCGTCCAGTTGATTTCCATTAAAGTCTCCCATTAAGATATTTAATTCTGAATACTTGCATTTTCTGATGGCATTTTCCAAATAAGTATACAATGCATCGATGTTGTCATCACTGCTGACTGTTGGTGGTATCAGTTATCAGTTGGGGTATCGTCATTGCACTCCGGATAGGTCCATAGGTGCTCAGATCCTCCCGCCTCCCTCCAGCATATGCATCACCGTCCGGTGGCTAATAGTGCCAGTTCTGTGTTGGTTGACGAGGCCCCTCATGTTCCAGATGCACCGCTCGTGTCTGGCCGTACCATTTCTTACTCACAAGTCTCTCATCCTGGACAATTATGTGGATTCACTGACGTCAAAGTCCTCTGTTCTCGACATCCCTTTAATGATGTTAATAACATCGGCACGATCCATGGGCGGGCCCTTTACAGTTGGTGCAGAGCCAGCCGGATTATCACCTCGTTCATTTCCCTCGACTCCCGCATTTCCCGGGACGAAGAAGAAGAAGTTGACCTTACGGACAACAGATTTCCGCAGCGAATCAGTCCACTGTCTACGTACAGATCCAGCTTCGACCTTCTGAATCATGCTCATTGAATCACTTAGTACACACACGTTGGTATAATGCTGTGATTCCAGCCATATCAAAGCCTGTGTTACTGCCATCACTTCTATCGTCATGCTGTTTGTGTTCACGAATTGTGCGCCACTGGATTCTTGGTGGTATATGCCTGCCACTGTTCAATATCTGTTAATAGACTTTTATTTCTCCATATCCATTATAAGTGCTAACTCTCGATGTTTATTTTTCTCTCCACCAAAATGTTTATTTTATATTCCTCGGATGTCATCATAGCAATTCATTTTCATCTGGTCTCACAAATAGCTAAAATGTTAATATTTAGACTTCTCATTTATTTCTATTTGTTATCCAATTTGTCATCCCTGCGCATAGTTCAAACGTTCCGCGTACGCACATTAAATGATGTTAATCTGTTATACTCAATGTCTTGCTGAAGGTCTAACGTCACAGGGTGCACATGACTACACCTACCGGGCAAGGCTGCTCATGTGGAGCACCCATTTGTTCTGATTCTCTATTGAACGAAACAATGATATACAGAAACATTATTGTTGTATTCATGTGAAATATGGGCGCATTACCATGAACGGACACACACTCACACACACACACTCACACACACACACAAACACACACACAGGGTCTCCGTGGCGAAGTAGTCAAGCCGTCTGACTCGGGCTCCGAAATTTGTGGGTTCGAATCCGGGCCGCGTCCTTCGGTTCACGTGTTCATGTTTTTCTGAAACTCCTGATTGTCGTCGCTGGAGCTACGGAGTTCGTGCTTCATGCGACGCTTTCCGCTCTGAGGAAAGAGACTGAGCCATATGGGATACAATGCTGCTGCAATGAAGTCGAACCTGTCGACATTTCAACGACTTTAAGCGACATACACACACAGGTGACGTAGAGATTTGCGACAAAAAATGAAAACTGCAAATTGATTAAAGACAGCAGACATTGACAGTCAAGATATGTTGGACACCGTATTATTATAGGGAAACAAAAATAATGTGCTAACGCAGTAACAACAGAGAGAATTGGTGGAGCACTATCAAGGGTACGGTAATGAAATAATTACCCGGATGGCCTGGTCGTACGGCATAATGGGCACACGGACTAGACCTAGAGCCTGACTAGTGACCGTGTGAGCTGCGTACCATGACCCACAAACATTACTGCCATAGCACAAGATGATGATGAGTAAACTATGCAAGAGTTATTGCCTAATGTTGTCTATGTGCCTGCATCCATCCATTACGTGAGTGAAGTCTCTCAAAATGTGTCAATAAACAGACTGGAACATTGTTTCCAATGTGTCTGAATTATCTATAATAATGCTGTGTTGATACTTACTATCGCTGGCTGTGACTGAAAAGAAAATTAACATAAATGACAACGTGAATTAAATAGTTTTCTTTAAAAGTACGTGCAGTTGTTTTTGTTTTTTTGTTGTTGTTGTATTTTTTTTTTTTTTTTTTTCGTTTAATATTGTTTTTCGACCTTCATCTGTCAGTACCGTATCTTAACCCTTCCCCTTCTTCTTTCTCGATCTCCTCCGTCAGCCTCGTAATATACATCTCTCTATCTTTCCTCGTCTTCTTCTCCTTCCCTCCTCCTCTCCCTGCTCCGCCTTTGAAAGTGTTTGGTAATGATATGTAATTGTAGCGACCTGGTTTATGTACGACTCATGCAATGATTGAATACTTTCGTGCGATTGCATTACTGAATCTAATTCATCGTGTGTGTGTTTCAGGAGATACACTTTCAGCCTTGGTAACAAAGTCAACTCCTCAATAGTACACACAATATTCGGAATTGTGCTGTATCAAACTAGCGGGAGTAGATTCATATCAAATACTACCATTAGCGTGTCAACTGTTATCCCTTCGCATTTTCTTGAGACGGCATTATGAAGTAACACGGACATCTCCTGTCATCTTTTACCCAGGTAGGTGACGGCTGTATGCGTGATATTTGAGACAATACGTTTCAAGTGTTCTTAAAACTCCGTCGTAGTTTGTAAACGGGTATCCCTTCGCATTTTCTTGGGGACGGCATAATGAAGTGACATGGACATCTCCTGTCATCTTATCATATTATTGCCGGACATTTCCGAAGAAATTGGGCAGCGTATCCTCTAACCAATGGTTTGGGGCGCTGCACTGATCTCAGAGCAGATCTTAGCGGTAGAAGATTTGTCTGGCAGTGTAACCCAGAGTTCTGTTTGAGCACGCACCGTTGGCAATGACATGAGTGGGGTCGGACAAGTTTATCCAGAAAACCAAAGACCGAGATATGTGGGGAATCATGGACATCTTCGCCAGTCGGCATGACACTTGAAGATGATAATGACGTCCCCTACGGGAGGAACAGTCTGGCCACCTATCCCTACCTGCATTCATGCCCACAAACATGTGTCGTAATGTTTCATAAATCCACTGCAGGCTCCTGGTGCTGATTGTTTTTCACTTTTTTCGCGAGAGCCGCAGTAGCGTAATGGCCAGCACAGGCGCCTGCATGTCCGGTGTTCTTGGGTCCGAATTAGCAATCAGATGAATGTTTAGAAAGCACATGACCTTCTAGGTCAACTCAATCGAATATGGGTACCAGAAAATGCCAAGGCATATGACGGCTGTCCGAGTGATATTTGTGACAAAGTGTTATGCGTTCAAGTGTTCTCAAAAGGCCGTCGTACCACGTAAAATTAATGAAGGAAGTATGCCAGGTGAACATAATACTTATCAATTCATGCAACACTCCTTTCTATAGAACTTCACTACGGTGTTAAAGGGCGTTAGGCGTGACGGGCAGCGAATACCGGCCTGACAGGATGACGACATAACCTCATTGAAAAAATGTGCTAAACACTGACCGGCCTGGATAGAATGCGGGTCAAGATAAGAAGATCTCGTGAAATGTACTTTCACCTGGTAGACGGAGTGGCAGCCGCTGATCAATTTGGCAAATATCGCCTGGCATGTGTTTATACTCTTTGGTTGATCTGAATGAGAAACATTGACAGCCATTATCGTCATGTTTGTGTATGTTGGTATAAATATAGGCATGATTTTGCATATTTAGATCCTTAAATCTACACATTCTTGTCCATCTATTTCTAGCTCTCAAATAGAGAGCCAGGTTAAACGACCCCGTTCATCGACAACTAGGCGCAGCCTGGTGGAGGAAGGACGTTTCATTCCCAAAGAACACTGTCTCAGCTGACGCAAGGCGAATTCCCAACTGAGACATGTATTGCTGTCATATATGTAACATTTTAGTTACGTATTTTATCGTATATGTATGTTGAAGTAAAATCATATTATTATTTACATCATTTCATACGACAATAAGTTTCACATCACTGCCTAGTATATTTGCATATTTTGTGTCTCGAAACCACCAGTTAACAAATATCATACCACAACCATCACAGTCTGAATTACGTATGGATATTATGAATATCCAGATAGCATATAACCACAATGTTAATTTGTTTAACTTATAGTTATATCTTAATATATTCCAAGATAACAACCGACCTATGAAAACTGACAAGGACCAAGTGGAGGCTTTTCTTGCACGACTTTTAAAAACAGACGGATCGGCAAGATAGGGATATTAGAGATAACGTCAAAGAAGCCTTGTCACGGGTCACTAGGAAGGAGGACTGTGGGATAGATAGGTACTGAAGCGGGCTAACGACACAGTGCCAGTTTCGGATAGGGTGAGGTACGCCCATGTGAGTAACATAAATGATGGGGACTTGGAGGAGATGGCTTTTTGTTTCAACCTAAGCATCAATACGGCGGAAATACCCCACGATTGGCTGCATAGCTACCTGGTCCCACTCCCAAAGCCAGGTAAGGATCACTCCAGACTTAATGGATACCGAATCATAACCCTGCAAAACACGTATAGCAAAGTCCTCGAAAAGATAGTAGCACGCAGACTCCAGCGACATTTGGAAAGTCGTAATCTGCTTCCCCAAGGACTCGCGAGTTACCGGCCTAGAAAGGACACCAGGGCCAATGCTGCAACTTTTGCATTTGATGTCTACGAGGGCTTTCAGGATAAACAAGAGACAGCGGCGGTAGCTCTTGGCTGAGGATGCGTATAACAGGGTTAGGTATGATCGGTTGATATTCACACTGTTTGACATGGAGGTCTGCCCTTGCCTTGTTAGATAAGTTGCGGTGGTCCTTTATGAGCGTAAGGTTTCACTGCACATGGGTTCCTGGACTTCTGACCTATGTACTATTACACCTAGGTTGCCACTGGGATCTGCCTTGTCCCAAGTGCTCTTTAATATCTACACCAGCAAAATTGCAGCTATTGAGTCACCAGGTGTGGGTAGAATATTGACATTTGCAGATGATTTGCTGGTGTACAGACAGGGCAGTGACAGGGCCGTTTGGCGAAAGACTTACAGGTGGCGGTAAACAAGGTGACGGAGTGGTGCAGGGACGCAAGGGCCATGATACACCCAGACAAAGCATCGTTTGTGTGGTACTCCCTGGATAACCAGATCGTCAAGGCAGATGTCCCTGGTAGTATGATGAATGGATGTCCTCTTAGGCGAGATACTAAATTGAAGTACTTGGGTATCACCTTTGACAGGTGTTTGTCTTTTAAGAATCATGTGGAGGCTTTGGTGGTGAAGGCTGGTAGGGGACTTAGTGCAATGAGGGCTATGGCAGCAACCGGTGTAGAACAGAGGACGCTGTACAGGTTCTTTCGGCAGTTAATAATTTCAATCACTGAATATGGTTTGGGGCTGCTGACTGTATCAAAGAGCCAGCTTAAAAAAGTCGGAGCGCATACAGAATGCTGCCATCATGGGGTACACAAATAACACACCAATTATATGAATGAGGCATATCCTGGCTCTACCAACAATGGCGGGTAGGCATGGGGTCCTTCAGGCCAGATGGTACCTGAGAGTTGGTGCATGCAGCCATGGGATCACCCGCTGCATGCAGCCATAGTTATGGTCAAGGGTCATAGACTAAGACGAGGCAGGTCCTGGATGGCACAGGCACAACTTTCTATACGTCAGATGTGTGATCTAGAGACCATCAATTGTGAAAGAAGTGGGTTGAAGTTCCGGAAGACATAACAGACTGGCACAATGTAATAATAACACTGGGTCATGAGTGCAGAGAATGGGCAGTGGGCCGCACTGTTTGAAGTGCAACAGCTGATACAGAGTAAGGCACATCAAGGTGACATTGTCATCTACACCGATGGGTCAGTTGTGAGAAACAGACGTATTGGCGGAGGCATTAATTGCAAAGGCTAATGGACGAGTCTTGAAAAGGGAGAGTCTGGCATATGAGACTACGACATGCAGCATGAGAATTGAGGTGGAGGTGGTAACAGCGGCATTCCGGTGGCTAGAGGAGACTACTGCAACACACGTTGTATTCATTACGGATTGAAAGATTACGCTTAGGAAGGCGGAGAAAGGAATGTTTCGTGTGGAATGGCTATCCTCGCTTCAGAGGTCACAGATTGTGAGAATTGTATGGATATTTTGCATTGGCCTTGCGGGGGTTTGGGGGAATGAACAGACTGATATGCTAGCAGGGAATGCACCTCTTGGCGGCAGATTGTCTATGGACAAGGGGGAGCTGGTCGTGCGCTTGTGGGAAAAGGTGGAGAAGGCGGAGGAACAGACTGAGAACCCATATGTGGAAAGAATGAGATTACGGTGGATTAGCAGGGGTTCTGGAAGAATCTCAAAACTGAGAGGGAAGACGAAGAGAACGTTTAATCAGACAGCGTTGGGAACGATTAGTATTATGACTCTTCGATGGCTGTTGAACGAGGGGATGGAGCGCTTATGGGAATGTCCTGAGTGCAGTGATGTCGGTTCTTAACTCAAATCAACTCAACATTTTCAAAGTAATTACAATTATGTATGTGCACATATTTATCTACGATACGTGGAGAGATATATTAACTAGAAAGGGGAGATTGTCAGTGAAGAAACCTGTCCTGCCGAGTAATCAGTTAAGAGATGTACATCTAGGGACCTAACCTCCTCCTTCCCACTCCTTGTGTATACCAAGACCAGCTCCCTTTTCGTTTTTACGAGCGATTGCCAGTTGTGCACTTGTGTATCCAGCGACCGTGTCTTTTTCAGGCTAAAGCGGACACTTGTTTCTTGGTCTCTTGGTTGCTTGTTTGGAATGGGAGCACAGGGGATTTGAACTCGCACAGACTACAGCTCCAGTATGAGCGCTAACTTAATTTTGACAAAGTTGAGGAGGCTCGTCTGGTATATAATCCACTTCAAACTCAAATAGCCAACAATATGGGTTTGTAAACCTCATTAATTAGTATGTACTGATAATATCCACCACTTTACCCACAGAACACCGACTGGTTTATATGGGGCTACCACAGCATGTATTTTGTAATGTCTGTGTAAAGGTCCTTCACCAACTGACATAAATGTTGTTTTGCACTCTAACATCGAAACGACGGCAGCTTCCACAAAATGGTACTTACTGTAATATGTGAGAATGTTGTCAACGTATGCAGAATCTGAAAGCATAATAATCTATTCAGTTTAAAGCCAACATTTTATGTGACAATGGAAGCAATTTAATTTGTTAAATGTCGAATCTTGTATTTTTTTTTCAGTTCGAAAAACTTGCTACTTTACCTCTGTTTAAAACAAGTAGATGTGAAGAAATAAATGTGGGATCAGAAGGTAGTGAAAATTAATAATACTCCGCAATTGTTAACAACTAGAGATATATATAGCACGGTGTAAAGGAACCGCCACAATAAGGAACAAATGACATCGCACTATAAAGAAACACGGGATAAGACGTCTCAGTAACATCACATAAGAAGTTAAAGCAACGTATCATAAAATGCTAAAGTCACAAAACATTAAAGAAGTGTGACATACGAATTGAATGTAACAAGGCATACGGTTTACAGTAACAATTCACGCATAGTGGGTTATAGTTAGGAAATGGTGGGGCACGGGTGGGATAGACTGCAACTTAGAACTTGCGGCGGGAGTAACGTCCTTATGTGTATGGTTACAAAATAAGGAAAAGACGGCACTCTGTTCACAACCACGGGGTTAGTGGACAGGGCTAATAGAATTCTCGGAAATGAGCAAAATCTCGGAAGGTCCCAGCGCACGGTTACCTCGTTACAACTCGCTGGACATTTGGGAACAGAAACGAAAAGTTCAGATAGACAGCGCCGTGGGTTGCACATCACATGATCTCACTGGACATGCAAGACACGCAGCATCACACTTCACAGAGAATTACCCACACACGATAGCATGTCAGACCCGTGTATACACACGTGTGGATCTTTGCCTTATCTGCTGAATTCGTGTACTATGATATTATGTGAGAAGACTAAAGCACCCGAGGAGATATCCATGTGCAGTATATATGAGTGAGTGTAAAAGTGTGAGCTGCTGAAACTAGAGCGCAGATTAAGATGTACACGTGATACTGGGATATACAAGGGACACGCAACTAGTCTATGCGATACATCCTAGCTTACTTATGAATGAAGACAGGTTCAAGGCGTTGTAAACAGTCATATTTCGAGTGATTGCAACACGGAACACCCCCTACCTGAAGGCCTAGTCACATTGGATATAGTCCATGTTCATTTTAATATAAATAGAAATATATTGAGAAAATCTACCGCACGGTACTGTATATAGTTTATCTTTAGTGTTTTACTAGATATATTTTATTAAATAATGTACTTTAGTATCACGCCTGCTTTATTTACAATTGGTCTGGAGAGGTCCTCAGCAGCTGACATATTTTGTGTTGTAATGGTGGCCAGCAACGTATAGGTCCCACGGATGGTTCTAATGTCCGCACAATACACCTGCCCACACTTGTAGTGTAGTCAACCATGTGGATCTTTTCTTAGTCCCTCCCCCCCCCCCCCCCCATTTACCATGTGACCATTGCTTGTATTCCGTAAGTATTGATAATAATAATAATAATAATAATAATAATAATAATAATAATAGAAAACGAAGAAGCATTTGAAGAAGACTGAGGAAGAGGAAGAGAAGGAGATGATGATGATGAAGCAGAAAAAAGAAGAAAACGTTATTTGCCAGTCTTCCTCATCATGCATTAACTATTCATTATTTTATATACAACATTACTTTCAGTAGTTTTCACTCCCGATGTGTGTTAGAGGCAGTGAACAGAGTTTCACGATCATGATATGCATCATTCCAAGTCTGCTGATTGCGATTGAGGAGCAGATTTCTTTGCAGGGGAGTTCAGAAAACACTCCTTAACGTAAACTTGACTGGAACTTTACAAACAGCCAATACATGCGGAGGATGATGTCGCTGTCCTGTAAAGGATGTGTAACTAACGTGTGTGTTTTGTCTGTGATTTTATCATTGCTTTCTGAATGGCGGGTGTTCATAACGTTGCGAAAATCACAGCTAAACGATCAGCAATCATATCTCCTGTAATTGAATTCGAACCAAGTAGGTATTGCTTGTGAAACTGCATTCTCTACTTCTAAGCATAATAATAATAATAATAATAATAATAATAATAATAATAATAATAATAAGAAGAAGAAGAAGAAGAAGAAGAAGAAGAAGAAGAAGAAGAAGAAGACTAAGACGAAGAGGAGGAAGACGAAGCGAAGGAAGACGAAGAGGAGGAAGACGAAGAGGAGGAGAAAGACGTAGAGGAGGAGGAATGCGGAAGGTGGAAGGTAGAAAGTGGAAGCTGGAAGGAGAAAGGAGGAAGAGGGAAGAAGAAGAATCGCTAGCTTTTTGTTGAGTTCAATCATAAATAAAACTGAAAACATTGTGGCAGCCCAAAATCTTCACCGAAATCAAGCATTTTGCAGATAACAAGATAAGTACATTGATAGCTTGACCACGTGGTACAATAGGGACAAGACCAAGGCTTGTTCGGGGGTACATTGTTCGAGTGAAATGATGTACCACAATAGCCTACACGTATTGGCGAGGAACATGATAATCATGATCTTTATGTCCAAGAAAGTGACAGTTTCTGGAGAATACTCTTTCTGGCAGCACTGATAATAATCTATGCATATTTATCTTTCAGTGTGGTTTGCACTTTGATCTTAAGAAAGATAACATTTACTAAACTTACTGTAGGCTCGAGATGGTGCTTCTGAAGAATAGAAAACATTCCGGAAGAGATAATTGAATTCAGACAATATTGTATGCACCTAATTATATGGATGTATATTTAAAATTAAATTAGCCACGTCAGTCTTTCTTGAGTATTATCGTTCAGTAATTATCACATACAATACTAAAATCATTAAATAACGCTTTACTGAGCTCTCCTGAAGATAAAAACATGTTTATTGAAGACGCACATTGCACGAGGCATTTCATGCAGTTGGATCTCAGTAGCGAAGTGGTCAAGCCGTTTGACCCTGGCTCCGAAGGTTGTGGGTTTGATTCCGGACCGCGTCCTTCGGTTCACGAGTGAAATTTTTCGGAGTTGTCACTAGAGCTACGGAGTTCGTGCTATGTGTGACACTTTCCGCGCTGCGGAAAGAGACCGAGCCATATGGCATAAACACCCGGTGCGATGAAGTCGACCCTGTCGACTTTTAAGCGAATTTTTTTAAAGCATACATGAGTGAACGCTATTACATTGTATGACAGGATCAAATGTGTATTAGTATTTGCTAAGTACAAGCTGCTATCATTTCTGGGGAATAGTATTTGTCATTGCAGCTCGTGTATCCGTATGGCTATCCTGAAAATCCCTCATGGACACTAAAATAGGCGTGTATTCAGCTTTCCATCTACAGTAGACGATGATTCCCACTACCGTTCTAAAGCATATCCCTTAGACATAATCGATTGCATGGTATCAACCAATTATCAACATTCTAGAAGCTAGACCTCAACGCAAGTTGGGTCGCTCTATGAGTCATTATGAACTTCTACTTTACGAATTGTACTCGATCAATGATGGTTTCAGAATGTTGCCGTGACGAAAAGCTATCTCACTGTCTGTAGCAATAACAGTCTAACTCTTTTGTGCATTGGATTTAAAAGCCACGCATGACATATCAACAACTCATGGAGTATACAATCACAATTACTCTAAGCACCATTATGTAACGACACATACACAAATATTCGCACAAGTCATTATCTATTATTTGTCTAGAACGGTGATATGAAAATTGAACAAATAAATAAATGCGATGTATTACAACTTTAACTGTGTTTTGACTGTTTACATCCGGTCTCCTAGCATCATACTTCTCTTCCAGGTAGTCTGTCCATCTATTAATTACATCATCTTGTCCCATCAATATTATTTTAAACATCCAGTGGTATTGCATGTTTTCCTACCTGTTATTGTTATTACTTGTTGACACGTGGAAGTGAGTCTTTTCCATATTTTGTCCCAATTTCCGTGCACTGTTGATTCGGCTATACTTCTTTACCCACTTTGCATTTATTTACTATTTCTTAATGTATGCAATTATATTCTTCTTTATCTTGCTTTTGCTTTCTTCTTTCGTCCATCATCACATGAAGATAGGAAAGGTACCCGGTCCAGACAATATTCCATTAGTCCGAAACAACCAAGTAAATCAATATTTAATTGGAGGAAATTGATGCCATAGGTTATTTTGGAATCCAAATATTGACACAATTTCTAAATGACATCTACTCCAGTGCGAACATTCCTAGTGACTAATTAAAATCCATCTTTATAACTCTGTCAAAAAATCAAGCGCTTTAACATGCGAAGAGCATCACATAATATGTCTTCTGAGTCACATGACAATGCCGTTACACTGAATAATTATGGAAAGAATAAGAAACAAGATTAAACCAGAAATTAGTTATGAACAGTGTGGAATTGTGGAGGGAAAGGGCACAACAAATAACGCTACATATATATATATATAGGCAACAACAGGCAAGGCTGTGTATTGTCTCCTGATTTGTTTTCATTGTACAGTGAATATGTAATGAGATCTACAGAAAATATGTCAGGGATCCAGGTTGATGGACATAATATAAACAACGTACGTTATGCTGATGACACCGTCATGATACCTAAGTCAGAAGGATCTACATGACATGATAGATACGGTGGTTGTAGAAAGTGTAAAGCTGGGCCTTTGTTTGAGTAATACAAAGACATAAATCATGGTGTTATCAAAGAAACAGCTTGTGCCTAAATGTGCAATAGACCGTTTCGTGCTGGTTTTAACGTGTTGGTATGGAAACCGGTCGTTCAGAAAGCAATGGAAAATTACTGAACGTAAACATATGTAAAGACATCAACAATGGCAGTAAAATGCTGATGTTGACTGCAACGTCCTGTGAAGGATATGCAACTAAAAAAACACACTTTATTTTGGGGCAAGTGCACTATTCAGCTATCTAGGCACATGTATAACATCAGAAGGAAGATGTTGCATCGCTGAGATAAAACACAAACTGCATTCTATCAAATGGAGAACGTTTTCAGCAATAAGTCCCTCTTTTTGAAAGTTAGTAAAAGAGTCCTTGTATGTTACATAGAACGGGTTTTAACACACGGCTGCCAATTCTCGACAATTATTAAACAGGCGAAAACATTGATGGAAGCCTTGGAGAAGCGTTTTTTTTAAGAATAATGCTGAAAATTAATTGGGCAGCCGAAAAGAGCAATCAGGACGTTTTAAGGGAACCTGAGTGGCAAAGATAACTTATCACAAACATCATAAAGAGGCAGACGTCGTTTGTTTTTGTCACGTTATGAGACGACAACACATGGAACATGTGTCAACTGGAAAGATTTGCGGAAAAAGAGTTAGAGGAAGACAGCTTCAGAAGAACCTTAACAGCCTTGTATCATGGCACGGAAAGGAGTCAACATTCGAATTAATCCATGACGTTAGAGGTCGAATTTTGTGAAGAGGCATGATCACCCACGCCATCCGGAAAGGCACTGGATAATGATGAAATAAATGCCGATGACGACATTGTATCAGTTCGAATTTATGTTGTAATGTAAAGCGTATCTTGGCCTATGAGAGTAGGTGACAGGTGTGTTAAGTGGGATTATTTTTATCGAAAGCGTGTGTAGCTTCATATGACCACACCACGAAGAACAGTATTGTCTTACTGGCTAAATATCATGAGGCAAACTAAGGAGTGTGACAATGATAGAAGAATCATGTCAGGTAAGGTTTATGGAACATATTAAACAACACCATTCTTTGGACAATACTAGATGCTCCTAAGTGATGAACAGGCAAGCTTCTGACTAAATGGAGACCACTTAGTCATATTAAGCATAACAATGTGGCAAAACATCGAACTTAACTACACAAATCAGTTTAGACTAGATTAGTGGACTATGAAATGACCTTTGACAGTAGTGATAGGGAATCTCTTTTGGAGCCACATACAATTAGTAAATTAATAAAAGATATATAGAGATACGGACGTAAATAGTGAAAACTTATCAGACAAGTGAGGAGGTTGGAGAAGAAGCGAGGCAGTGTGAGATCAAGATAGAAGCTGCTGAACAGTCTGACATGGTGGAATAGATGAACATAGGTATCAGGAGTGATTAGTAGCACAAGGGACAGGAGTCTGTGGACAGATATGAACACCAAGGCCACATGCCATGGACTATAAGAAGAAGAAAGAGATTGAGGTGTGATATGTAGATTTCTCCATGAGATAAAGCTAGCAGAAGCATTATAAATCAGAACTGGATTGAGAAAGGAGGGTCTGTTTCCACCATTAATATGGTTACTGTTTATATAGACTAGTGAATGCTGGCAAGAATAATTAGCGCCAGAAATAGAATTGAGTGGACTCTTATGATGAACAATGTTAACGATATAGACTTTACCAGTCGCATACCTACCCGTCACTCACATGAAACCAGATGCAAGATAAACTAAATACATCGCATGGAAAGTCAAAATAATTAGGTCTACAATTTCACAGGAGGAAAAAGGGGGAGTGGACGTGATAATAAACTAAGCCGGATATTCCTTGATGCACTCTCACTCCAAGTGGCGAATGTACACACATGTTTAGGTAGCGTCGTAGACACAGACGTGGGAACAGAGCAATATATTAAGATGAGGACGCCAATGTTAAGATGGGTTTTGATGGCACCTTAACATGTGTTCAAGTCAACAGAAAGTAACTGCATAAACCATAGATAATTCGAATGTTCAAAAACAATTTCATTATAAATAAGAAACACGAAGAGCCAATAACGCAATTAACTATAAACCATTCAGTGATTGGTGTATGCACAAAAGTGAAGGGCTGAAATGGTAAACATAATCCCCAACGTAGAACTCACGGAGAGAACTAAACATCTGACAGTGAATCAAGAGATGAGGGAAAGAAGCAGGGTTGAATAGAACATACATTGTGAACAAGTGAAAATAAAATAACTAGAACACCCTTTGTATGACACCCACAGGGCGATTAAAATAGAGGGGAACCTAAAATACACAGACACATGGACTCTATGTGGAGGGTATCGGCGTAGCTGCATAGAGCTGCACCGTTAAGGCCGCACTGGAGGCGCTGGTTGAGGGACTATGCAACAATTAGCGATAACAGCCAACAGAAGTAGAATGCAGCAAAGTAAGGGGAATCTACGGCTGGTAAAGGGAATCCATGACACTGGTAGCACGAAATGAACATATGTGGAGTCTTTACCTGTGTACTCCAAATACAGTAATAGAAGTAACATGATGACGAGATCAGATAATTTTTCACTCTGTGGAGAGAAGCGTTTTGGGTTTCGGCACATACGAACACGGAAGTGGCATTTCTGCTGCTAAATCACAATGTGGTTACCGATTAGCGAATCCTGCAATCTCACCGAATAACCTAGCAGGAGAAAGCAACAAATACATAAATGAATGTTTAAACACAGTTTCTTAACCGGGCCATTGGGAAGAATCTTATCTGAAGCAATGAAATTGAATCTGTTTAGGAGAATCGGAGACAATGATGACAGCAGATATTACACAAGAAAACTACCACACTCTTACATTAAAAAGAGATTCATAGTGAACGAAATACATACATTTTAATGAAATGCAATTTGGTGGAATATGTGCGTGCATTTTTGAAAGACAAAAGTACAATGTAATAACCAGTACAGATTTAAGGCAAATGCAACCATCGTTGCTGTATCATATATGATTTCGAAGAATTAACCAAAACTAAATCAACAGTAGAGATAAATACAATCAGTGAAGACATGGGAAGCATGAAGGTACAGTAAGAGAGAAGAACACTATAAGCAGGGCTATAGTAGCGCAGTGGCTCATCTCTACAGACGGTTATACTGTTAAAATGCCCATCCCCAACCCCTCCGCCATCCCCCAGGGAGGCGAGTTATTAAATGTACTGCTCTGGGCTCCCAGGTCGACCTAGTCAAAACATGAACCAGGAGATGTCCTGGGAGGACAAGGCGACTATAGGTTATGGCTCCAGAAGACACATTGACACAGGTTGAGAGAAGAAAGTATGTAGACTCACGTCATTCGTGGGTTGACCCTGCCTCATACCTCCGTCCAGCAGACATGTGCTCAAGGAAGTTACAGCCATGGCCACTATACTGACAGCATCAGCCATGGTGTCTCGTGTGTTCAAACCATATGGATGTATCAGCATATAACCAGTATAGCGACATATCATTGACAGATGTGCTGCAACTGAATAATCAAGCACGCACTATAGATATGTCTAATTTCTACAACAATCATTGTGTGGCCTATCGACTGGCGTACGTCAGATGTCATGTCTCTCCACGCATCTCTGACCTTGGAGTTGTGGATCACCTCTACTCAGTCAATCCAGCTTCGTCTCTCACCGTCTGCCGCTGCCTCTTTTCCCATTGATCTTCCAGCTGTCATGCTGTTTTCTAGTGCCTCTCTTCCTCTTACATGTCCATAGAATGCTGCTTGTCTCTTTCTTATAATAGTATATACTGTTGTTTTTTGCCAGGTCTTAGTCAGATATGACTGACCTACCGTATGCCAGTAGACGGTACTACCTGCTTCTGTTAGCGCTGAATGTTGGGCAACACTCACCAAACCCGATACCCCACATTGTGCCAACGGCTTCGGTCTGAGGAGCGCAGTTGGGGGTGGGGTGGGGTGGGGGTTACACGCCTTACTCTAGTGCGAGGAAATGCAATCTAAAGACTAAATGTCATGGCAGGGCAGACAAGGCCAAACGCCTTCGCTGGCAACCGGTCTAGGATTGAAGCTCCGACAGGTGGACAGGTAGAACATTGCTTAGCTGATCCGACAGCTTCTGCAGCTTGTCTTGTTCCAGACGTATTGGTTTACCTTTCCTCTGGAGTACACTAGACAGACCGAGAGAGGGATCATGCTGCATGAGCAACACATGGTCTCTAAATTCAACCCATGCTTTGTGTTATTGAGGTATAACTCCATTTTACAAACTATCCTCTGTCAAGACAGCAGGGTGCCAATCATATAATGTTGTAGATTAACCTTTCCAAGCAATCGTTGGCAGTTACTCTAGCAGTACACAGTATTTACATCACTTCTCTCAATTAACAGTGATGTCTTTATTCTTTGTATTACTGATCTTATGAGATACATGTTGTATATGTTATTCTATAGTGATATTGTATGTCTGCAGCACACCAAACTATATCGAGTGCACATTATGGCGATTTTGTTGATTATGATGAATAATTACACATTAAATTAATAACAGCTATAATAAAAATGACAGCAACAGTATTAATTGTATTAATAATTATGAAGCTAATATGTTCTAATATAACATCTTTCAGAAACGTTATAACATCATTTTCTTCAGGCTGTTATGGACATGAATCAAACAGTTTTGATCTATAAAGCCCTATTAAGTGTATATATTATGATGCTGCCTTGTATCTCCTGCTATGCTGTCATAACCATTGCTGCCTCCCTCAGCTTCTCATATAAGTCATCTTTGTCGCTAAGACCCTGTCCCCTGTGTCGTCAGTCGTCAGGTCTCGCTCGGTGTCTGTTCTCAAGTGGCTTCCCAGGAAAGACTACATAAAATATAGTCCATGTTGTGAATCTTACCTTCCAGAAATGCAGTAACTGAAAATAATACATATCAGCATGTGATACAGGAATCACATGTATACGCGATAAGTAATGTTAACTGGCAACTTAAAATCGTGCTTTATATATATATATATATATATATATATATATATATATATATATATATATATATATATATATATATATATACTAGCTGACCCGGCACGGCTTCGCCCAGGCCCTGGCGGGGATCTATCTATCTATCTGTCTGCTTGTCTGTCTGTCTGTCTGTCTGTCTGTCTGTCTGTCTGTCTGTCTGTCTGTCTGTCTGTCTGTCTGTCTGTCTGACCCGGCCCGGCTTCGCCCAACTCCTGGTGGGGAGCATCTCATTTAATTCATATAAGTAGTCATATAAGCTACCCTTCCCGACTATCTGTCTATCTGTCTGTCTGTCTATCTGTCTGTCCGACCAGGCCCGACTTCGCCCATACTCTGTTGGGGAGCATCTCATTTAATTCGTATAAGTAGTCATAAAAGCTTCCGTTCCAGTCTGTTTGTCTGTCTGTCTGTCTGTCTGTCGTCTGTCTGTCTGTCTGTCTGTCTGTCTGTCGGTCTGTCTGTCTGTCTGTCTGTCTGTATGTCTGTCTGTCTGTCTGACCCGGCCCTGCTTAACCCAGTCCCTGGTGGGGAGCATCTCATTTAATTCATATAAGTAATCATATAAGCTCCCGTTCCCGACTATCTGTCTGTCTGTCTGTCTATCTATCTGACCCGGCGCGGCTTCGCCCAGCTCCTGGCGGGGAGCGTCTCATTAAATTCATATAACAAAAAAAAGATTAACTTGAGAATGTCCTTCCACACACCACCAATTATTTTTAATGAAAACTGTTTTTAATCACCTACATGACTGTAGATATCTTCTTTAAACATAAAAAGATGAGATAGAAAATGTTCACTATTTAAATAGATGCATTATTTTTATGAAAACTTTGAAAATGCCTTAAAGATTATATCATTATTTATTATAACTCTTATGCCTGTAAATAACTGTAGACAAAGAGTTTATAAATCTTTGAAAACAATGCAACAATCTATATATAAAATATATAGCAATGTTATTAAAAGATATGCCCCTTGATATAACTTTTCTTAAGTTAAGTCCCCTCTCTCTCTATATATATATATAAATGATAAGATATTAAAATATTAAACTTTAGTAAGTAAATAGCTGATTTTACACTAACAAACTATGACAGTTGGATGCACGGGAATGAGAAGAAGACGTGTAGAAAATTTCATCTCGATCGAATGGACATTTCGCGAACGCATAAAGAACGGACATACATTCAGACATACATCGTCTGTAGAAAAATGAATCCAGAAAGTTTTTTAAAGTACTGAAGTCAATGAAACGAGGGCACCAACAAAACACATATGGTTTAAAAGACAAAAATGGGAATATGATAAATACCAATGAAGAAATGTGCAACACATGGAAAGAATATTTTATTGAATTACTAAATTGTGAAGCTCCAAGTAACATTTTCCCACAGGAAGAGGTTCTAACATGCGAACCACAAATTGAAGAACCTACATTTGAAGAAATCCTATATGTAATCACACGACTTAAAAACAATAAGGCAACTGGGACTGATGGAATTGCTGCTGAATTTATAAAGGCAGGTGGCCATGCATTACATCTAAAGCTATACGAACTAATAATAAAAATCTGGAGGACAGAAGAATTACCCCATGACTGGAAAGAGTCATTATTGATACCTATCTTTAAGAAAGGAGACAAGTTCCAATGTGGAAATTATAGAGGAATATCACTACTGTCCACAAGCTATAAGATACTATCCGCAGTATTACTAAATAGACTAAAACCATATTCAGAAGACATATTAGGTGACTACCAGGCGGGTTTTAGACAAAACAGATCAACAATAGATCAGATATTTATCTTACGACAAATAGCCGAGAAACATTGGGAATATAAAAGAGATCTCCATAACATTTTTGTGGATTTTAAAAAGGCTTATGATAGTGTCCATAGGAATAGTCTATGGAATGTTATGCAGGAATTTGGAATACCAAGGAAGTTAATTAACATGACCAAAACTATGCATGGAAGATACTTATAATATAGTAACATATAAAGGCAGGAAATCAGACCCCTTCCAAATAACATCTGGCTTGAAACAGGGTGATGCACTATCGCCGCTACTCTTCAATCTGGCTCTAGAGAAAGTTGTAAGGAAGGTAAAGGAGGAATGTGATATTGGAGGAACATCCAAGCTGCTTGGTTATGCAGATGATATAGATATTATAGGGCAAAGTGAACAAAAGACATTAGAAATATTGACTCACTTAAAGGAAAAAGCCCAACAGATGGGGCTGGTTATCAACCAAGATAAGACAGAATATATGGTAATTTCAAGAGACGGAATGGCTAAAAACTCTGGCCACATACAAATAGATAATATGACCATTAAAAGAACGGAAACATACAAATACCTGGGTACAATCTTCAACTGCTCCAACATCATAAGGGAAGAAATACAAACTAGAATCAACTCTGGAAATAAGATATACTATGCACTACAACATCTACTAAAATCAAAGGCGCTATCTCGTAACACCAAAATCACAATATACAAAACACTGATCAGACCAGTTGTGCTGTATGGCTCTGAAACCTGGAGTACAACGAAAGGAGACGAAGCCTTGTTACAAACCTTTGAGAACAAAATTTTAAGACGCATCTTTGGACCCATTAGGGATACACAAAGTGGAGAGTGGAAAAGAAGAAGTAACAAAGACATTTATGATTTGTTTAAGTCCCCGCTAATCACTGGTATCATGAAGGCTAATAGACTACAATGGCTGGGGCATATAGAAAGAATGGAAGATAATAGGGAAACAAAACTCGCTTACACTCAGGAAATAAATGACCGTAGACCCCGAGGTAGACCAAGAAGGCGGTGGAGAGATAATATACATACAGACCTACAAGCACTTGGAATCAACGACTGGCAAGAGAAGGTCCACCAGAGAGACGAATGGAGACAGATTGTATTTGCAGCAAAGAACCTCAATGGCTCGGAATGCTGAAGAAGAAGAAGAATATATATATATATATATATATATATTATATATATATATATATATATATATATATATATATATATATATATATATAAAATTTTGTGTTTGTCTGTAGTTATATGCCGGCTCCGTGGCATAGAGTTACGGACTCGGTTCGTGATCCCGTATACCAGCGTTGGAAACACAGTTGCGCGCGATTTGGCAGCATACCGATTTGCGTTGATTTTGTTTACGACAAGGTATGGGTGCAAATCGTTCAGAAAGCAATAACAAATTACTGAACGTAAGCTTGCCAAGCGATCACAAACAGCAAACAATTCCGGTGTCGACTGCAACGTCCTGTTAAGGAAATGCATCTAACGCTTTTGAAAACTATAGTTATATATAAGCCGTTGTGTGTGTCTATAGTTATATATAAAATGGTGTGTTGCTATTATAACATATCGTTGATGGAGATCGAGTTCTAAAGCGAAGTGGTCAATTCGTTTGAAGGGTGTCCTGAAGTTCATGGGAGTCATCGGTTAACTGTGCAGTTTACACGACGTTTATTTTTTCTTTTTATATTGGTTTTTTTTTCTTTTTTCTAGCTATTAGATAATGTATTTGGGACACTCCCGTGAGGCGATTTGCCGTTGTGCAAGACCGACCCCGATGGAGTAAAACACATTGCTGTGACACTTTTAACCGTTGCCATTTCACAGGACGTGTGTGCCTATGGTCACACATAAGACGACTGGTATGTATGCTCATGTCACATAACTGGCAGGGAACACATTTTATAACTAACTGTTGGCCTACTTCACAGAAATAAACGCCACACACACTCGCACGCACGCACACGAAGAGCAATATAACAAACAGCAAATGAGGCGCATCCGTTGCTAAAGTACTATTTTTAAAGAACTAGTAATGTTGTCATTGCTGACAATATATAATTTTACTTACACACAGAAAAATATCCTGAAGAAAATCAAAAATTATTTATTAGATTAAATAATCATACAAATAGCTGATTCACCGCTGTCTTTATCTAATATCTTCACACTTCTGCCGTTAATTATCCTGGTGTCCTAGTGAGCGGCAGTGCTCACTGTAAGATTGCCATATGAGAGTGAATTTACGTTTACCCATGTAAGCATGTCAACGTTTGAAGCCGAATAACAGTGACAGAAAGCAGCTACCTTGCAAGAAGACAAATGGCATCCGAATACATGACAACCGGACCCCGCGACCGATCATCTATTCAATTACATGTACAGATACATATACGTAGATGAAGGCAAATAAATAACAAGTCGATGACTTGACTAGACCACAGCGACATAATGGTGGCAAAAGCACAGATATGTTCCTAGACAAGTAAGTGATCGCATGATTTGGCAAACTACAATAACCGCCAAGATAATTGGGGTGTTATTTAATCCCATTTATTCCTGAACATATCTGCCTCATTTTGCACACACATCCTACCCAGCGGTGCAGACTCAGCTGACCTATCCGTCTGCTCTTGTCCCAACACACCATCATATCCACGCGGTAAAGATTCTACAAATCTCATGTTTGATATGTTCCTTTCTCGATTGAAGAATGCCACCATGCAGGAAGCATGACTGTCTTCCATGTAAGAACGCTTTGTGAGCCGGTTCAATCTGGGCATAAGTGTGTTGTTCATCCTCTTGAAAATCCTCTAGAAGGTTGCTGATTTACATGAAAAGCAACTCTGAAAATATATATTCATGAGCAGATAAATTAACTTATAGCTCGATCATAGCTTCAAAGAAAGGACACATTTAAGTATGTTCTGTACAAAGTCCGTTTAAACACAATAATGGCTTATTAATGAGTGCTATGCAATGACATCTGATGAGAGATGTGAGATAGAAACAAGAAAAGCATCATTAGATCAAAGACGCTTTTACTAGAATACGTAACATTGTGGAATACAACATATACAATAAATAACATGCTAGAACACCTATATCTCGGAAAGGTTTGTCTGTTGTGTGTTTATTTAGGATACAGTGTTCAATGTAAAAAAAAGAAAACGTTGAAAACTTGAAAGTAATGGAGCCATGTTTCTCTGGGTAGAATGTGAAGAATTTCGTGGACAGAGACGAAATCAAACACCAACATATTGACAGCTCAGATTTTGTTTTTGTTATAAATAACACCCCTGATAATATATATACCATTAAGAAAAGAAATATAAAAGACGATGTGTCAAGTAGCACAATGGTATGAATGTAGCAATATTAGTTGATTACAAAATCTGGCAGACTATAAATATTAACCAGACAGTGCATTAATTTTCAAAATGAATTTGAAATCTAAAGCGTCCTACCTTGGCTGAGAAAGTATAGTTCTGCAATTAAATATATATCATTATAAACGTATTATGAATGCATGTACAAAACAAGTAAAATATCAATAATAATGACTCGTCATTTTCTTCTTTCGCCCTGCATCCCCCATTTGGACACAGTCTCTCAATCAGCTCACTCAAGGTTCCATATCTGTCATGCAGCTCTGTCTATGCCCCTCCCATGATGTTAATGCATGTCTCTAATTCGTTTCTCCGTGCCTTTTAGGTCGTCGTCTACTTTATTTTCACTGGATTATCTAGCTAGATTCCACGTTAAGGCTTTCTCAATGTATGCTCCGCCCTGCGCAAATCTTCCCACGCTGCCTTCCAACATACTGTTACTTGCCTAGCTCTCGCCACTAAATCCACATCGGTTATTCCGTCACACCACCACACCCCTTCCACTCTATCATTCACTGCTACTATGCATTCAGTAAGAGGCGATTGAGAGGTTGGGACTCGCGGCTGGCATCACCTTCCAGTATAACACTTTAGCCACGTAATTTAATCAACCATGAACACGTCTACAAAAAAAAAGACAAAATATCGATGATTATACATCTGTACAAATACATCAAATAAGCATTGAGAAATAGGCAAAGGCACACACCTATCACACACGTCAGAAAGAGGTAAAGACATACACATATCACACACGTCAGACAGTGGCAAAGACAACACACTTATCATACACGTTAGAAAAGGCAACTGCCATGTATAGGCGGCATCCTGAGACGAGAAACAGTGCGCACATTGTGACATAGATATATAATATAGATCTGGATAGATTTATAAAATGAGAGATAGAGATAGACAGCGAGAGAAGGATTTTGCCAAGAGTATGTGTCAACATATGAACTGATTCATTATGCTGAAGACCGCGGCATGAGGAGAAATATGGTCACCCATGCCAGTTTGCAAGACATTTGATTGTGACTACACGACATAGTTGTGGCGACATGTTCGGCTCAAGATAAACAATCAAAATGGCTCTTAACTAAAGCTCAAGAAATAATAGATGTATAAGTAATTAAATATTGATAGAAGAAACCAGAAAAGAGTTTTCTTAATCACAATAACTTTTAATCGTGCAATAAGATCTAACCACATGTATCATTATACCGGGTGTTTGTAAAGTCTCACTACTCTATGTAGAACACATTTGAAAAATGAAGTACATTATGTCATCAATTAATTTGCTCCTCAGTTCATCGCGAAGCAAAATACAGCGAATGGATGTCGTCTCCTGAAGTAATTCTTTGAACTCCAAACAGAATGGTGTTATCAATGAAAGAAATAATTCTTTTAACATGTGCTCTGAATACAAAGTATAGTGAGAATTTACAAATACCCTGTACTACTCACCGAAACGATGGTCAAATGCTGAAAGCAAGGAGATTGAATTCATATTATATATATTTTTTACACATATTAACAATTATCATCAAGTACCGTGAGGACTGGCATGTCCGCTATACTCTTACACAATTCGTGATCTTCAGAAGTATGCATAAATGCATGTGGCGTCATTTTATGCTTGCAATGAAGAAAGCCATAAATAATTATTCTCTTTGTTTGTAATTATTTACCCATACATTTTTTTCCAATTGTTAAGTTATGTTCTAATTTATATCTTCACCTAATGTGGCCAGACATATTCATTGTCTCTTTCTGATGTGCGTGCTAGGCTGCATTTTGCGTTTGTGTCTTAAGGCATTTTCGAAGTGTATAAGTTGGATGTATGTCCTAAGCTATTGTGAAAGACCAAATGACTTATAAGATTATATATGATGCCTAGTGTCTTTATCAGTTTTGTGACGTCATTCAGACACAGTATTAAAACAGTCTGGATAAACAACTTTGACGGGAGTCGACCAAATGTTGTGAGGCAACAAGGGCGTGTGTGATATTCCGGGTTTGATTATGGAGATAGACTACAGTGTCTTATGTTGATTTACATCGGACATTTATCCATTGTGCGATTCAGTAGTCTCGATTTCACACAGGAATAAATATATGGTATTTAATTAAATAGACCCAAATTAGATTATTCTTAGGAGACTAGAGTGGTAATGTGCGTTATGAGAACGTATTATAAGAGCGGCGGCAGCAGTAAACTATCGCGTTGCTTAAACTAGCTAGTGTGAGATATAAATTAACTCAGTGAGTTAAGAACAATGTAGTGGGATGATATTTAGGGAGATTGAAGATGGTTGAGGGGGATGGAGGAAATGTCAAATGGTAGGATCTTTCAGTAGAGTATCTACTGGGTTTCTGCACTTTTCCTTTAGTCTTTCCTTGTCTTACCATGACTCAGACGGATGTGATGAGCTCCTCTGCCTTATGACAGAGGTTAGTTCTCTGTTATATATCTGAGAACCGGTCTCTGTGGCTAAGGGCTTGCGAACGCGGTTTGTGAGCCCGTATACCCGAGTTCGAAACACAGTGGTGCTGGTTTTTTCGAAAAAGGTATTGGAGCCGTTCGTTCAGAAAGCAATGGCAAACTACTGAACGTAAAACTTGCCTAGTACATCAACAGCAGCTGAAAATGCTGATGTTGACTGCAACGTCCCGTAAGGGATACACAACAATTTTTTTTTTTTTTTTTTTTTATATATCTGAGTGCGGCCGTCGGCCTACAATCACCTAATAAAGGTCGGAATCGGGTTGCTCTCACCAGGTGTGTTCTCTCTTCAACAGGTTTCACTATTTTTTCCAGAAAGCTAGCAGAAAAGTCATAGAAGAAGATTATGGCTCGATCATTGAAGGAAGTTTTTACACAGCGGTTTTTGCACTAGGCCTATAACCCAGAGGGTCTGCAAGAACCTGGCCTCTGCTGAGTGGGAACAGAGTGATTCTGCAGTGGTAGTTCTCATCATAGTAGAGTGAAGATACTTACAATACCACCAGTAACAGGAACAATAGTAGTTATAGAGAGAACGTGAAAATTAACATAGTGTTTTCCAATTGGTGAATTCCGGTGAGAAATTAACTACTAACATTTAGTTTTAAATTGACAGTAAACATTATTTTACTGTACAAGTATTATCAGAGCACAGAACTTTTAGTGACATATTAGTTACACTGTGTGTGTGTCAGATTCATGGTCAGTATTGGGCTATATCCACTATTGGTGACCAGGCATCCGGATTATCCAAGAGCCACTGTAGGAAGTCGACATCTGGCCGGAGAGACGCATCATTTGGTGAGGTCCTTCTGTACTTGATCTACGGTGCTGTTGTGTGAACAATACTGTGATGAAGCAGACTTTGAGCCTGAGCTGTTCGGTCTGATTCTGCATATACACTAGATTATACGACAGACATTTTACACATAAACTTTGCACATACCTGACACTTTTCTTTATTGCTTATTGGTTACACACTCGCTTCACACGCGTGATCCGGGACTTGTTTCAGGATCCGGTCAGGGATATGCACTACTGACGAGCTCAAACGAGAGCGAAACTCGAGTATAGTGCTTCCATATTGACGTGGATAGGCCTTAGGTTCATACCTGAATGCGATCAGCGTTGGCAATAGTGGGTTGTGCTCAATATTTAAATTTCAAATCCCGAAACAATCAAATAATCAATTTGATTATTGCTCACTGGATTTTAGGAGTCCTGGTGATCCTTGCCAGTGAGAAGTCCTTATCGTTCGGGTCGCATCGATTGACGGACTTCGGTCGCGGCGATTGGGCAATCTTGAGCATAGCCTACGATGGGTAACGTTGTAGTATTCTGTTGTGATAATTTGGTGTGTCCAGTGCGTGCCGCATGGTTACACACCCGCTTCACACGCGTGATCCGGGACTTGTTTCCGGATCTGGTCAGAGATATACACTACTGACGAGCTCAAACGAGAGCGAAACTCGAGTATAGTGCTTTCATATTGACGTGGGTAGGCCTTAGGTTCATACCAGAATGCGATCAGAGTTGCCAGTAGTGGATTGTGATCAATATTTAACTTTTCTTTATGAAATTAATTTGTCATTTTGTTAGACGCTAGAGTTGTGTAGTTTGTTTTGGGAAAAAAATGAGAGGGGGCATGGTCCAGTGGTAAGAGAGAAAGAGAGAGAGAGAGAGAGTGATCCAAGGACTGACAGGGTGTTGTGGACAGAAAGCCAGAAGATCCTCAAGATAATGATATAAGGTTAAAAGAATGTGGGTGTTGATTCCTCTCACCCCAGGGACGACACTTATTACGACAGCTGGTAAAGTTATGCTGAGCGCATTTGTTTTTTACCATGAAGGGCTATTGTTGGCCGACTTTAAAGAACTTGGTGTCAACATCAACTCTACCCACTACTTGCAAACACTAGACAAGATGCCAAAAGCCATCAAGAATAAACGACCCGGCATGTTTTCTCACGGTGTGATTTTGTTGCATGATAATGCTCATCTGCGTGTCACAAAGATTGTGTATGAAGCATTAGCAAGGAAGAAGTGGGAAATTCTGCAAATCCAGCCTATACCCCTGATTTGTCACCATGTGATTTTCATTTGTTCGGACCTCTAAGAAAATCTCCCAAAGGGCAACGATTTCACACGGATGCAGACGTAATGAACGCGGTAAACACTTGGTTCAGTGAGCAACAACAATTTTTGTTGTTGTTTGCAGACAGCATTCGAGGCCTACATAAACTATGGGATGCTTGCCTGAATGCCCACGGTGACTTTTTCTGACCAACCCATGGTGCATAATTCATTCAAAATGAATGCTTTATTTAATTCTACCACACCTGTTAATGTTTCTTTCATGCTTTTGTAATAAAGCCGTTGGAACAAGTTTCAAATTAACGCCCCTAATAAATATAGAGATTACACAAGCATTTGCACCATGGAAACAAACGCAGACATATGAGTTTTTTACGTAAATATAATTCTGGTTTTCTTTCCACAAATTACTCAATATGCTACAAAATATAGCAAACATATTATTACTACAATAATTATGTTGCCGTATGAAAACAAGGCATTGGTTTCTCAACCACAAATAGTATTATGATATATAATATATTTTGTCGACACGATACATACAACATGTGTTATTATGAAACATTACTTACCTACTGTCAGAGAAAATAATGAAATACAACGTGTAATTAAATTTTAAAAAGTTAGTTGTATTAAAAAAAAAAACAAGATTACTGCGTATCAGTTACTGGACGTCACAATCAATTCCAGCATGTTATAGCTGCTTGTGATTTCTTGTCAAGTTTACGTTCTGTAGTTTGCCTTTGCTTTCTGAACAATCATCTCTCATACCATTTTATAAGAAGTTCAACGCATGATAGTCTGCTGCCAAATCGCCCACAGCTTGTTTCGAACGCGGCATGCGAGATTACGATCTGCGTCCGTAAATCCCTACGCCAGAGAGCCAGCAGGAAGTTAATAATACTCTGTGATATAATTAAATGTTTACATATGTTAACTCTCAAATGACAATAGACAATTAATTGAATCGGTAAACTTTAGAACAGCATTTTTTTTCATTCCCGTCCAGATATAGCTTTGGCATATCTTCTGGATTAATATACAAGTTTGACAACACGTGGGAATAACAGTCTAGTAGATTGTAAACATAACGTTTGACAGCGTGTGGGAATACGTGGCCATTATACTGCAATCATAATGGTTTCACAGACGTGGAACAAACCGTCCATTATACTGTAAACATAGAGGTTTGAGAGCATCTGGAAATAGCTGACACTTATACAATGATGCAGATTCTGTAGTTGGAGTGTCAAGTGGCTGGTGGTACCATATCATACGACGTAGACAAAATGAGGTGGGATGTCAAGAGGTACGGTGTACCATATAATACACCTTGACATAATGAGGTGCAGTGTCAAGTGGTAGGGTGTACCCTATAATACACCTTGACATAATGAGGTGGAGTGTCAAGTGACTGGGTGTACCATATCATACGTCTAAACATAATGAGATAGAGTGTCAAGTGCTAGGGTGTACCATATAATACACCTACACATAATGAGGTGGAGTGTCGAGTGGTAGGATGTACCATATAATACGCTTAAACATAATGAGGTGGAGGGTCAAGTGGTAGGATGTACCATATAATACACCTAGACATAATGAGGTGGAGTGTCGAGTGGCGGGATGTACCATATCATAAGCCTAGACATAATGAGATGGAGTGTCAAATGGTAGGGTGTACCATATAATATGTCTAGACATAATGAGGCGGGGAGTCAAGTGGTAGGGTGCACCATATAATACACCTAGACATAATGAGTTGGGGTGGACAGTCCGCGTCTTTCCAAAACAGTTCCCATAAAAGTTCTGAAAACTAACCGCTGCTGATTTTCGTGAATGTGGTGGCCACACCAGAACTGCGCTGGTCGGATAATTTAAGCACGTATACAGGGATTCGAGTCCACCATCCATCCACCATGTGTCATGCCGATAAGCGTAGGCGGTTATGTTCTTCCATCCCACTCGATCTCCAGAGTCGTGGACCAGCTCCGTGTTCCACACCACTGTCTTAACATAAAAGCGAACCAACCACTATACCATATACCACACCCGTATACTGTCATATTAGATTTGTGTTGTTGTTGTTGTGTGTAATACATTCACGTAGCATGCCTACAACAAATAAGGGAAACCACTACATTAATGTTCTTATTCGTTATAAAGTAGTTCATTCCCTTTCATGGCTACCATTCTCTAGCGACAAAATCAACGGGAATACACCTGCATGACACGTGAGAACAGTCACGGAGAACTGTCATCCTAAGATTATTCCATGTAGGTTGGTACACAGAAGAGCAAGTCATTTCGCAGAACGTCGCTCTCAAAACATCATCATCATTACTACGTGATCTGACAGGGGAGATACGTGCTACTACATCTCCACAGACCTCCGAAAGTAAGTGGACTTTTATATTGGCGATGTACGTTCATGTAACTGCCTTCTGCTCTCATTTCCCCCAGCCTGAACTCACCTCGATCCTTAGTCATTTGCTCTCCCTCATACCATCTATGTGTGTGTGTGTGTGTGTGTGTGTGTCTGTGTCTGTGTGTATGTGTTTGTGTCTGTGTCTGTATGTGTGTGTCTGTGTGTATGTGTGTGTGTGTGTGTGTGTGTGTGTGTGTGTGTGGTGTGTGTGTGTGTGTGTTTCCTGTCGTATGCCCACCGCATGTCATAACATTCAATAGTATGTCTGTCGTGTGCCGATTTCTTTCATTTATGACCCCATGGATAACTTAGCATGTCTTTTATATAAATGGTGTTCGTTGTTAAACCCTTCCTCTTTTCCCCACAGTTGTACACTCTAGTGTAGTCTTTAGTGATGGTGTGTGTCTCATGATATCACCAAGCCATGACAATCTTTGCCTTTGACTACTTTAAGAAATCTTCTTTGTTTTGCTATATGTTACGATATGGTTTACGTGTTTTGTTTCCAATCCATCTGGCATTTACCATGTTCTCATTAAACTACAGCTCGAGTGAAAGTGAGAAGGGCATTTAAACTTCACGTTCTAGTGTAGAGTGATCAAAATATTGATGGCGATTGTAAGCTCCTGATTTTTACAATACCATTGTGTTATATTAATGTGGATGCATAGTTGGTGCAGTGTCTGCAATGGAAATTGTTCTAAAATGCTATTAACCATTGGATATTATTTAATGCAGTCAGAAATAAATGGCGAATCATGACCGCCCACTCTTATCTGCATGGCACATGATGGATGGATGCAGTCAGAGATGCTTAAAGTAACAACTTACATGGAGCTTTTATGTGTACGAGTCAGCGTGGCCGAAAGGAAAGGATAGCTATATCTCTTGAACTACCTGTATGCAGACGGCGGAGGAGTGGGATTAACCTCTAAACCGGTGAGTTTGAATACAAGGTTGCTTCTCGTTCAAAAAACAATTGTAAATTGTAAATATGTAAGTAAATGTTTGCTAGTCTAAAACAGTGGGTCAAACCAAATATTTGTGGTTAATTGTGGTTGTGAACGTAAAGTTGCCTGTAAAAGCAACCTTTTTGAGGCTAATCGCTTCGTCGTGCTAAAGTGGATTGTGGCTGAGGAAGTATCAAAGGTATTGGCAGCAGTGGACATTATGGTGAGATGTACATTGTCATAATAACATAATGTAAAAAGGACACACAAGACGACTGGATGACAGCTGCAGAGGAATTTTGAACTAATCCAAAATATCAAACTTGAGTACAAAGGACATCATGACTTCACTAAGTTCAGAGAACGCAAACACAAACTATGAAGCAGACGAAGTATGCATGCTCTTAGTTTTCTGACAATTGCTTATCTTTATGTTTCTGTGAAACAGGTTGGCATTGCTTTAGTTCGTGTACAGCAATGGTTGTTCTTTTCTTAATGCATATCATTGCATTCACACAAAGTGACGAGATATTCAACACTAGTATATTTGTATTCAATTTCTCTTGGCGAATGCGGACGACTGCTGACAGCAGCCTACATACATTTGGCTTGGAGCTTTTGACAGGCCACTCTGTGGAAAGTAGCCGAGCGATATTGGGTACAAACCCGGTGCAATAAAGTCGATTATGTGCTTTTACTCTTCAAATTCTTAAAATTTCCATTATTGAGACACGAATTTACAACACACACACACACACACACACACACACACACACACAGATATACACACACATACTGACACACACACACTCACACTCACAAATACACACACACACACACATGGTCATATAAATGTTTCACAAATTACGTTTAATGTAAAACATTGACACTCAAACGAAGGCAATCTTTCTTGTAAGACCGAAACAACCTGGACTTTCTCGTTTTGCCCTTGGAGTCACTTCGCCATATAAGAGCAGGGCAATTAAGCCAGCGAAACTACCCTGATCATGTTGCTTGTATGCAACCAATATCAATTGCATATCTAATATTATTGATGGTATGTCCCCCAATGACGATTCCTCTCATATCTTCTAAATTTCTCATAAAATGTTCACTGTTTAAGGAAACATTATTTGGAGACATGAAACATCTCTGTCTCAGCCTCTCTTAATAGCCTGATATCGACATAATTCATTATCAATATTTATTGCAGCGTGTTATTTCCAATATATGTGAGTATAAAATATTGTTTTTCATTTTACAAGTGTAAGACCTTTCCCATAAATTTGTAGATCTGCAAACACATGCATCATGTAGACATGCCTTACATTATCAAAAACGGGTGTGATCAATGAAGCTAAGACACAGGTCTGTGTTTACTTCTTGTGGACGCTCCATTAACCTTCTCAGCAAATACAGAGCATTTACTGTGTTTTCTTGCCCTCTACAAACCCACATTTGGCTTCCTATTTAGGGTTGTATTTTCTATCTCACTCTTTGCACGATGATTCTAAGCAACATCTTTATGATGTGACTCATTGTGTTACTTGTTCGATGTAGATCATATTTCAAGGCTCCTGCCGAGAATGGACAACTGATGTTGCAGAATTGTCCTTGCAACAGTTTAAAGATGACGACACTCACCCTGGTGATGTCATTATGTTCTCTGATGGCCCTGTGGTACGACGTAACATGAATGGGTGGAGTCTTACTGCACATAAATATTGACACTGTTTAAGAAAGGGCAGTTTGACAAATGATACTAACAAGCTCGCATGCGAATTGAATTTGAGACTGTGAAGGTAACGTGCTGACGGTTGGAGGCTATCATGGTCAGATATGTTTTTGTAGTAGAAACAAGAGTTTATACTTCGGAAAGTGAAAACTTGCATCATTCGGTTAGATTGACTAGCTTTGCTGGACATTCACAGATTGCTAGCATAAACTGGACTGACTGACAATGAACATGCTGATAGGTTAGCTGCTTGTCCCTCTGGGCTGAGATCTACTGTATAATACAGGTGACATGTTGAAGGCTATATGGTATCATTAGGAGAATGTAGCCCAACAGCCGGAGCAAGCATATCTGGAAAGTCAGAGTCTGATCCAATGGGAATGAGTAGAATGACGATACTCTTAGAGTAGAATGAACGTTAGATGGACTTTGAATTAAATTGCTTCCTGAATAATTATCACTAGGACACTTTCTTGCGAATGGGATGGAGATTGTGGGAAATGCCCCGAGTGCAGTAATGTCGATTCTTAAATAAACTATTCAGTATTGATGGATCTGATAGTTTGACCAATTCAATTCGAGCTAAGTATTCACAACTATAAACGTCTGAATATGCTTACCTGATACAAGTTGGCCTGAAAATGAAAATAAAATAAATGTAGCACATTACAATCATAGTCCGTTTACATAAGTAGTATATGTGTAGTTGTCCTTATGTAATTTTGTATAGATGTGAAGGGTGGACAATGAGCAATCAAGCTGAAAAACATCTGATGGTTTAGGGAGAATGCAAAGTATCCTATGGACAAAAAGAAAAATCAATGACCAAGCCCCACAAGAAACGAATGAAACTCGTAAACTGATTAGAAAGCGTAGACGTAGACAGTCAACATTTTTGGGCATGTTTTGGAAATAAGTAAATTGGAGAACTTGGTGACAACTGGCAAGATCGAGGAGAAGCACTTTTTACCACTTGTAATGCCACTATTTTTAAAACTATTGGACAATGTACCCTTAATCTTTTAAAATCAATTAAACCTCAGAGAAACAGTGCATCTCCAAAACTCTACTTCCTGTAAGAGAGAATATGTGTATTCTTTCAACTCTCATTCACATAACTTATTGATTTGATTCTTCCCTGTTTAAAGTGGTGCGGTTAATACCCTCCTCCTGAATAATACAGTTTTTTTTTTTTTTCAAATGCAACTTGCAAATGCTTCTCAATTGAAACCTCTACTTGAACCATCAATTTCGTTGCAATCCATTCGTATTTAATCTTGGCAGTCATCGATAACATGCCGTTACCTTTAAATCTTATAGATCTTGAAGCCAATTTTCTGCATCAATTGTTACAGTAGTTTATCATGACATAACAGCTACGGAACGGTTGCTTTTGTTTTTACCTTGTTATATATGTTACATAGCCTTTTGTTTTACCCACTTATAACGTCAATGTGGTTGTAAATATAATAAAAATAATTAACCCTTAATCAATAATAGTAAACTAAATTTCACAGGGACAAATCCATGTACTAAATAGTCAAATCCCTTAATTATTCAATCTGGAATCACATATGCACATCATTGAACTTTCAACCCGTGCATCAAATAGTGACATTAGTTAACTACTAATGTTTGTATCACATATTCACGTTATATGAAAATTAGCTTCTACATGAAATGTTTGCGTGATCTAACTACTTAAGAGTGTATCAAATATGCACGACATTTAAATGCGAAGTCTGTACAAACTATTCACACCATTTAACTATAAAAGTATGTACCTAATATATAAGACGTTTAACTAGTAAAACATGTTCCATATATTCACTTTTTTTTAATAATATGAAAGTCTTTATCAAGTAAGTACGACTGTTAACTATCAAATATTCAAATCGTTTAGTTATTAAATCTTATATTGGGTATTCACGATAATCAAATACGAAAGCGGATGTCAGATATTCACTTCATCTAACTGTTAAAGATCGTGTCTAATATTCAAACATTTTAACAATAAACACGCGTGTCATGTGCACACGACATTTAATTATTAAAGCTGATATAAGATATGTAAGATGTTTAATTACTAACGCTTGTATAAAATATTCACAATGTCTAATTACTAACGCCTCTGTCTAATATGCACGCCCTTTAATTACTAATGCGTGTATCAAAAGCCCACTAAATTTAATTTTTAAAGCTTCCATCAAAAGTCCATTAATTTTAACTACTCGTATTAAAGCTTGTATCAAATGCCTACGTTATTTTAGCTTTTTAAACTATGTGTCAAATATTCACGACATTGACAATTTACTGTAGTAGCAATTATTCGCGTCACTTAACTATTATATTTCATATCTAATATTCACTGCTTTCAGATATTAAAGCTTGTAAAAATAAATAGCCACATTCTTTAAAGTATTAATATTAATAGACGTATTTAACTTTTGAAATTTTTGAAGGTCATCTACACAGATGGGTCGGTCGTCCGACATGTGAGAAGCTCATGGGCCTTTACAGCTCGGGCCGGAGGGAGAATTGTGAAGGAGGACTCTGGTGCTTTCACTGAAACCACAAGTAGCCTGACCATGGAAGTCATGGCAGTAAGTAAAGCAATAACATGGCTCGAGACACAGACATTCACTAGGGCTTGTTTCCTTAGCGACTCAATGAACATGATCAAGAGGATAGAGGAGGGGTCGATCCGAAGAGATTGGTTGCTGCCTCTGGAGCGGTCTCGACTGGCAAAGATTAGTTTCATCTTCGTGCCAGGGCATGCGGGAGTACAAGGAAATGAGCGGGCTGACAAGCTCGCAGGTGAGGCTACTGTTGAGGGCGGACGCGCCATGGACCAGGCCGACATTCTGAATGCTCTACGAGAAGTAAGACTTTTGCGAGAACCAAGTGATGACTGTGAATCTACAACAATGGCCAGACTGCGAGAGCAGCAAATTAAAAGAGGGGTGGCCAAACAAGAACACTACGCAGGAAGCCAAAGAAGATTGATAAACCATCACAGAACTGGCGTCGTTAGACGCTACACGTTGCAGGATTTGCTGAGGAGGGGATCCGAGCACTTATGGACTGAATGGTTTGATGTGCAATGAGGATGATCTGTCGACTAACTAACTAACTAACTAACTTTTGAAGCGTTTTGAAAATATTCACAACATTTGACTATCAAACCTGGTATCACGTATTCACTACATATGTATCGTTTAAAGCTTGTATTGACTATTCACGATTTTAACTATTAAAGTATGAACACATATAAACATTCTGCGACTATTAAATCATTAACCTAGTATTCACGTTACTACTTACCAATGTACCATATCTCCATACTATTTAAATAGTGCATTGTGTACCAATTAATCACGTTGCACACTTGCAGTATGATCCACATATATATTAGTTGTTTAACTATTACAGAATGTATCAAATATTCAAGTTCATTAATTATTAAGGCAGGTATCAAATATGTAATGTCTTACACTATTACAACATGATAAAATAATCACGTACTTTTAATTATTAAATTACGTATGAACTATTTGTGTTCCTTAATTAGTAATGCGCCTGCTACCCATTTTCATGTTATAACTATTAGATAATGTGATGATTTCTCATTTTAGAGCAGATTATCTCTGCCTCTTTACGTGTTCTTGAACAGCTGAAGTTAGTTGTGTGCAATATGTATGAAAAAAAAACCATCTTGATATAATGCATAGTTTCACAGGAAAGAGCACAGAAAAACCTAAGTCAGAGTAGTGAGAGTATGTGCGTATTATGTTGCAACATGCAGGTGTGAAAGGTGGTCATATAATACACCCACTGAAAAGCACATATAATTGTTAAACTATGTGAGAAGGACATTAAAATGCATTGGACGTAAACGATAACCAACATATCGAGAAAATAAAAACAGCCTATTAAATAATAGTGGTTCATTACATTGTGAAAACATTTACTAGTTTGGGCATTGAAATGTCAGGAATGTCTTGTGAAGGTAACTATGTGTGGCGGTGCTCCAGGTAATCGGTTAACAGGAAGACCACAAAGTGGGTGGTTTAATGTGCGAAGGATAACTTAACATGACAGCAACAGAAGCAGGGCATCTGGATTGACACAATTCGAAATTATGTTATAGAAGTAATGTTCTATACGGGAAAAGCCACTTAATGAGAAAGCAAATAAAGAGAACCAGTTAAAGAGTTTAACCAGTTGAAACCAAGGAGCATAGAATTGATGAGCATAGAATTAATCCCCGATTACAGTAAAACAAGTAGCAGCTCCAAGACACGGTATCTCTTCTCTCTAAGAAAATCGAAACAATCAATGTCACTTTCACACACCTCAAGGCGCATTTTGAATGTGCTGTTAGACCGTATTCTTAACGCCTTGTCGGTAATCGTTGGCTGATGAGTTCATAATAACCTCGACCGTCTTTATTCCCCAAACATTTTTTTTGAATCCCATTTATGCTGAGTCGATATGTGAGCCTGTCTGTTTATTGTTTTTTGTTTAACTAATGTATTCCAATCAGCGCTGATGTGGAACGAACCCATGTCAACCGGAACTGCAGGCAAGCGTCTAGCCACCACGCTGCCTCCGCCCCTGCTCTATAAACGTTGAGAATTAACATGTAAGTGTCAGGGAAGTGTCCAGCTTTGACGATGGTATGCTGGACACAAAACCTTTGGGTTCAAGCTGAAATTCCCTTGTGCTCCAAATGGAGGATCGATAGGCCATCACATTTTTTGATAACTGAAAATTGAATCAATATTTAGATAATTTGATTTAAAGCCAAGAACTAGGGTAAAATTAAGTGGAGACACTTACCAGCACCTGACGTGATTGCCATCAGGACGAGAATAGCTAGACCAATAGTCATCTTCATTTTGATAATTGTCTATGATACCTGCAATAGTTAAACATGCAGAATGTAATCAAACCAGCAGCAGCTAATATAATCTCTGGTAGTATAGTCTCTAGTAGGTTTGTCTCTAGCATAGCCTCTAGTTTTAAAATTTTATCGTTTTAATCTCTA
>JACEFZ010013651.1:15000-42077 GCA_014155875.1 Cepaea nemoralis | reverse complement strand
GTTTTTCCAATTTGGAAATAAGTTTTTTGGGGAAAAAAAATAAGTAAAAAAGCGAAATTGATAAGCACTCATAGAGGGTTAAGGGAATGTTCAAGCTGTATGGTATTTTCGTGCCGTGTTCCTTGTTATCTAGTTATTGGTCTGTTTTATTTGTTGTTTTGTTGTTGTTGTTGTTGATGTTGTTGCTGCTGCTGCTGCTGAAGTTGCTGCTGCTGCTTTTGTTGTTGTTGTTGTTGTTGTTGTTGTTGTTGTTGTTGTTGTTGTTGTTGTTGTTGCTGCTGCTGCTGTTGTTGCTGCTGTTGTGCTGTTGTTGTTATTGTTGATATGATTTTAGTTGTGAAATACCTAGAAAACACCTTACCAGACACTTTTATAAAGGAGAAGAAGTAGAAGAAGAAGAACAACAACAAGACCTTAGATGTGCACATAGCCTATTACACCTGTATGTACACACAGCTACCTCCACCTGGCCACATTCTGTCACACTTATATTGCACTTACACTGCAGGTACATGCCCTCTCACCTGTCAATCTAATCCTCATATACACATATTGTCTGACACATACAGGTAAGCGACAAATTAAGTCATTTACACAATTTGCATTTCATAAATATGAATATGAATACAGCCAACACTGAATACGCAAGTTGCAATTCCTGGTAACTGATAAAAAGCACGTCTCTGAAACAAGTTAAAGAATTCAAATATCTTGGAAGTATGATCACAGAAGATGGCAGAATAGACAGTAAAATCGAAATTAGATGTCAAAAAGTACGTTTATATATCAACTATAATCCATACTGAACAATCCTAATATACCCATATCCACAAAACGACAGATAGTAAATAGCATATGCACACTACCCCTATGCTACCAATGTTAAACATGGACAATATCCAAATCACACTTACGCAACATCAACACCTGTGAGATGAGATGCTTGAGGAAAGTTGCCAACTTAACTATCCGAGACCGAATAAGACATGATGTTATCTGACAGACAATGGGTATACACCTTTTGGCACATATATTGAAAGACAGAAGATCAAATGGTTTGGCTATCTCGCTAGAATGCAACGCCATCAACTACCAGCAGAATATGACAGAATGGACAGAGAAATCGAAATCAGATGTCAAAAAGCAAGTGCACTTATATATCAACTACCACCCATACAAAGATACAAACATACGCCCATCATCAAAGAAGATCAGCCACGAGAGCAAGAGGACGCCCGAGAAGAAAATGGATTGACGACATCAAAGACATTGTACAATCACACATCCAGTGACACCCATCGGGTTCTGGAACCCAAATATTTCTTCCAACGACGTTTGACGGCAAAACTGGAAGATGATGATCATCATGATGAGGTGATGATGATGATGATCGTGATGAAGGTGATGATGAGGATGATGATGATGATGATGATGATGCATTTTTTAAATACCTTACAAAGCTTTCGAAGTATAATTTTCTCGCAAGTAAAATTATTTAGAATCTAAAACATTATACACCGCTGACATTTCTAGCAAGTTAATTCTGCGTCATATATTTCATACAGTAAATTCCCGATTTGCAATACTAAAAACATACGTACTGTAAAAACTAAAAGAGATATTGTTACATCAGTGAATTTTGTGTATGAAAAGAGCACGATTGAGAGGCGAGGTTGATTGTAAGATCTATCAAATATAAATAAATGGGCCATTCAATGGTTTACCTCGTCAGGTAGCGTTGGGTAGGTCCAATGCGCATGTGCAAATAAATAGTCGAAGCGAGAAGCTTTCTCTTAAGAATATAAGTCGCCTAACTTACCTAGGGTCCGCTTGTCTCCCCCTGTGGGCTGCTCTAGTTTTGAGCTGCCTCTGGTTTGGTCTTCCTTGGGGACTGTCTTCGATCATTAAGACATCTGGAAGTAGATGCCTGTTGGATCAAAATTTGTGAATGTCTTCGTTTTAGAACTGTGATATTTCGGTTTATTTGCATAATTTACATTCACAACTGATATAATTGAGAAACGGTCGCTGTTCTCATTCCGAGTCAAACGAAGGTGCAAGGTTATAAGAATATATAGTTTTAGAAATAAATATATTATTGGAATAAACATCTACAACTGATAAATAGAAAGCAGGATATGATATTAACACGGGGTGATTTGAGAAGTTGAATTCCCACTGTCATGAAATAAAATAGATTACGTTTTGGAAATATAGTAAGACAGTTAAGATTAATAAACAATCTGTTATAAAAGAAAGAGGAGAAAATAGTTTCCGAAAATAAATTTAAAAGTAGGGAGACACTATTGAAGACATCTGGTTAAAACAGAGACGAAAAGCTGTCTAGAAATTATTGGCAAGCAACCAAGGATTAGCAAACAATCGGATACAAGTTAAAGTCGAACAAATCAAGTGCTGGAGAAAGATCGCCGTAAACTAAAGACACCAAGAATATATCACAATGGTCTCATGCACAGAACTTCTGGGCACCAAGGAAGCCAAGACAAGTCGTTTTGTCCGAGCAGTGCTAGCTGAAGCTGTAGGCACCGCCATGCTGGTCATCGTTGGTTGTGGTTCTGTGTCCACTTTAAACAAAGGACTACATCCTGGCGCAGACACAATGGCTGTTGCCTTTTCTTTTGGTTTTGCCTTGGCAATGATTATCTGGATGTTTGGACATATTAGTGGAGCACATGTGAATCCTTGTGTGTCTATTGGGTTTCTTGTGACAGGCCACGTCAGCTTACTGAAGGTAAGGTGTTGTTTGTACACAATGGACAACAGCTGTAAGCTTTCAGTATGTAACTGGTAACAGTATTGACTTCTCAGTACATATTTCATAACAAGTGCTAGGTGTTTGTACGCATTTGATACCAATGTTAGCTATCAGATTAAACAGTTGTAACAGTATTTTATACCAATTGTTAGCTATCAAATTAAACAGTTGTAAACCTATCTGATACCAACTGTTAGTTATCACGTTAAAAGTATTAAGAACATTTTTTTGGCAGCTCGCTCGATTTAAACTCAAGCGTAGTCCATTAACACTACTTCTAGTAGTGCTTGTCTGAATTTTGCGTGTGGATTAGCTTTACATATTAACAGTATCCCTCACCATTAGACGAACCCACTCCGACTTCAGAGGTACTTTTAATTAACGTCCCCAAGGACGATAGGTCAAAATTTTAGTCCAACTGACCGGTGTAGGGGTTGAACCCGTTACCTCGGCATCAGCACACCGGAAGTTTAGGAACACGCGTTCTTATCCATTCGACCATGCTGACCTTTTTTTAACAACATTTGATGCCTGCTGTCTATCATCATCATGTGCCATACCGATAAGCGTGGACGGTCAGGTTTCACCATCTCACTCGATCACCAGAGTCGTGGATCAGTTCTGTGTTCTTGTCTCGACCGTACCTCGCGGCCAAGCCATCCAGGTATTCACTTATCTGCCTTCCCCGTTTTCCTTTCCCCTCAATCTTGCTAGTTGTCACCAAATTATCCAATTTATTTCCTGTCATAACTGTCCAAAAACAATGATGACTGTCTACGTCTAATTTCTCTAATCAATGTGCGATTTTCATTTGTTTCTTGTAGGACTTGGTCATTGGTTTTTCTGTCTGTCTATGGTATTCTATGCATTTCCTCAGATACCAAATCTCCACAGTCATCAGATGTTTTTCAGGTTGACTGCTCATTGTCCACGCTTCACATCCATACAAACGTATGGGTTCTATGTAGCAGTTCAAAACTCTTTTTGTCGTTACAAATGACATCCTTTTATTGGTCAAAATGTTTTCCATCTTGCACAACGCTACCTTCACCATATCGATTCTTGTTTTAATCTCTTCAAGGCATCTCCTGTTTCATTCACAACTGTTTCATTCCTAGACACTAGTTTCATTCCTTTACAATCGTTTCATTCCTATACAATTGTTTAATTCCTCCAAGACAACTGTTTCATTCCTTTACAATCGTTTCATTCCTTTAGAATCGTTTCATTCCTAGACACTAGTTTCATTCCTTTACAATCGTTTCATTCCTTACAAATGTTTCATTCCTATACAACTATTGCATTCATATACGACTGTTTCATTCCTAAACAACTGTTTCATTCCTTTACAACTGTTTCATTGCTACACAACTGTTTCATTCCTAAACAACTGTTTCATTCCTTTACAACTGTTTCATTCCTATACAACTGTTTTATTTCTATACAACTGTTTCATTCCTATACACCTGTTTTATTTCTACACAACTGTTTCATTCCTATACACCTGTTTCATCCCTAAACACCTGTTTCATTCCTTTACAATTGTTTCATTTCTAGACAACAGCTCCATTTCCAGACACTGGTTTCATTCCTAGACACTGCTTTTATTCACATACAACTGTTTCATTGCTAGACACATTCCTATATACATGTCTGATTCCTAGATAATTGTTTCATTCTAAGACAACGTTTTCATTCCTAGACACTGGTTTCATTCATTTACAACCGTTTCATTCCTATACAACTATTTCATTAATAGACAACCGTTTCATTTCTATATAACAGTTCTATTCCTAGACAGTGGTTTAATTCATATACAACTGTTTCACTCCCAAAAATTATTTTGATACTATACAATCGTTTTATTTCTAGATAATTCTTTTATTTTTAGACAATGGTTTTATTATTTGACCATTATTTCATTCCTAGACAACTGTGTGATTCCTAGACAACTGTTTCATTCCTGAACAACTGTTTTCATTCTTCTTCTTCTTCTTCTTCTTCTTCTACTTCTTCTTCTTCTTCTTCTTCTTCTTCTTCTTCTTCTTCTTCTTCTTCTTCTCCTCCTTCCCTTTCTTCCCTTTCTTCCTATTCTTCTGCTTTTAATCGCACAATAAAGTATCCTCCCTGGACCATCTTACCTAAAGTCCAACTGTCCATAACTGTGAGAGAAAACAACTGGATAATTATTTACAATATGTTGAATTGAGACTCTGTGATTACAGTAATATAGAAGTAGATGGAGTTATATCCACCTCGTTCCATATTTTTTTGTGTCAGATGGACAATCTACTTTGTGAGTGACATTGTTGGTTGAAAGTGGACAACAGACCTCGTGAGTGACATTGCTGTTGGTTCAAGGTGGACAATAGATCTCGTGAGTGTTATTGTTGTTGGTTGAAAGTGGACAACAGACCTCGTGAGTGACATTGCTGTTGGTTCAAGGTGGACAATAGATCTCGTGAGTGTTATTGTTGTTGGTTGAAAGTGGACAATAGACCTCGTGAGTGACATTGTTGTTGGTTCAAGGTGGACAATAGACCTCGTGAGTGTTATTGTTGTTGGTTCAAGGTGGACAATAGACCTCGTGAGTGACATTGTTGCTGGTTCAGGTGGACAATACACTTTGCGAGTGACATTGTTGCTGGTTCCGGTGGACAATAGACCTCGCTAGTGACATTGTTGTTGGTTCAAGTGGACAATAGACCTTGTGGATGGCATTGTTGCTAGTTCAGGTAGATAATAGACCTCGTGAGTAACATTGTTGAAGGTTCAAAGTGGACAATAGACCTCATGAGTGACATTGTTGAAGGTTCAAAATGGAGAATAGACCGTATGCGTGGCATTGTCGAAGGTTCAAAGTACACAATAGACCACGTGAGTGACATTGTTGCTGGTTTAAGTGGAGAATAGACCTCGTGATTTACATTTTTGTTCGTTTAGTTGGAGAATAGACCTCGTGAATGACATTTTTGTTCGTTTAGTTGGAGAATAGACCTCGTGAATGACATTTTTGTTCGTTTAGTTGGAGAATAGACCTCGTGAATGACATTTTTGTTCGTTTAGTTGGAGAATAGACCTCGTGAGTGACATTGTTGTTCGTTTAGATGGACAATAGACCTCGTGAATGACATTTTTGTTCGTTTAGTTGGAGAATAGACCTCGTGAATGACATTTTTGTTCGTTTAGTTGGAGAATAGACCTCGTGAGTGACATTGTTGTTCGTTTAGATGGACAATAGACCTCGTGAATGACATTTTTGTTCGTTTAGTTGGAGAATAGACCTCGTGAATGACATTTTTGTTCGTTTAGTTGGAGAATAGACCTCGTGAGTGACATTGTTGTTCGTTTAGATGGACAATAGACCTCGTGAATGACATTTTTGTTCGTTTAGTTGGAGAATAGACCTCGTGAATGACATTTTTGTTCGTTTAGTTGGAGAATAGACCTCGTGAGTGACATTGTTGTTCGTTTAGATGGACAATAGACCTCGTGAGTGACATTGTTGCTGGTTCATTTAGATAATAGACCTTGTGAGTGACATTGTTAAAGATTCAAAGTGGAAAATAGACCTCGTGAATGACATTTTTGTTCGTTTAGTTGGAGAATAGACCTCGTGAATGACATTTTTGTTCGTTTAGATGGACAATAGACCTCGTGAGTGACATTGTTGTTGGTTCATTTAGATAATAGACCTTGTGAGTGACATTGTTAAAGATTCAAAGTGGAAAATAGACCTCGTGAATGACATTTTTGTTCGTTTAGTTGGAGAATAGACCTCGTGAATGACATTTTTGTTCGTTTAGTTGGAGAATAGACCTCGTGAGTGACATTGTTGTTCGTTTAGATGGACAATAGACCTCGTGAGTGACATTGTTGCTGGTTCACTTAGATAATAGACCTTGTGAGTGACATTGTTGCTGGTTCATTTAGATAATAGACCTTGTGAGTGACATTGTTAAAGATTCAAAGTGGAAAATAGACCTCGTGGTTGACATTGTTGCTGGTTCAGGTGGATAATTTGCCTTGTGGATGACATTGCTGCTGGTTCAGGTGGACAATAGACCTCTTGAGTGACATGGTTGTTTGATCAATGAAATGACAGACCTGACCACTGACACACAATGTTTATTGAAGTAAATGATAGACTTACCAATAATACACACCACACTTGCATTGACTTTGGTGTCCGTGACCTAAAAACAACCTCGAGCTCCGAAGGTTGTGGGTTAGGTTCGGGACTTCGTCATCTGACAAATTTCTCGGAGACTGCTTTTTGTGACAGTTTCGGTAATCCGCCTTGCCCTTGCGGAAAAAGGCCAAGCTATAAAGGATAAAACCCGGCGCAATTAATTCCATCCATTTGCACTTAATTCTGTTTGAACTCAGTGTCTGCATTCAAGTAAATAATAGACCTGGTCATTGATAGCAAATTAGATTTATGGGAGTAAATGATAGACCTCCCAATGATAACATATTATATTCATTCAAGTAAATGACAGATCCTACAATGAATTATACACTCAATGTTTATTCAAGAAAACGATAGACCTGGCCAACGATGACTATATTTATTTAAGTTAATGATTAACCTCCCAATGATGATACACTGAATGTATCTAAAAATGTAATATACATGGCCTAAGATGACATACTATGCTTATTTATGTAAATGATAGACACTGACAAATGATGTCGGACAATACTGACCCATGTAAATAATAGACATGGTAAATGATGTCACACAATATTCGTACACGTAAATAATAGACCTAGTAAATGATGTGACACAATATTCGTACACATAAATAATAGACATGGTAAATGATGTCACACAATATTCGTACACATAAATAATAGACATGGTAAATGATGTCACATAATATTCGTACACGTAAATAAAAGACTTGGTAAATGAGTAATACTCAACCTCTTTGCTTTACTTCATGCCCCAATACTCCACCTCTTTGCTTTACTTTATACATCAATACTCCACCTCTTTGCTTGACTTTATACCAAAATACTCCACCTCTTTTCTTTACTTTATACCTCAATACTCCAACACTTTGCTTTACTTTATACCTCAATACTCAGCCTTTAAGCTTTATTCATACCTCAATTATCGTCATCATCAAGTAACTTATTGCATAGGATACTCCTCATTTTCTGCGGCCTTTGCCTGCCCTATTCTGCTCTTAATCTCTGTTGTGCATCTTCCATCTGATGTTACAAATGTCCCTAGGTATTTAAAACTATCCAGATGGTTAAGCATCTTCCCATTCTATTTCTATTTCACATTTTAGTGTCATCTTTTTCTTTTATATGACCATTGTTACTTCTTCTGCTGCGTTCATCCGGATATATTATTTCAGGCGTGATTCAGTTGTTTATAGCAGAGCTGCGATATTGCGCCTTTAGGCCGACACATCTGACTTCTGCGGGCCTTTGTTGACCGAGGTAACCTTCCCGGTTATAACACCATTGTTACTGTTTTCTTGATATTCAAGGAGAGTCATTTCTTTGCACTCTGTGTTAGTACAACAGTCAACAATTGTTGTATATCTGATGCATTATCCGCAACCAATGCTGTGTCATCTGCATAACGTATATTGTTTACATTATAACCGCCAATTAGTATTCCTGGCTTCTCTTTGATCTCTCTCATTATTATTTCGCTATAGGGGGAGAAGAGATCCGGTGAAAAGACACATCCCTGCCTTACTCCTAGCTTTATTTGTTCATAATTGCCCTCTTTATTTCCGATTTTAATTGCTGCTGCTTGGTTCCAGTAAATATTCTTTATTATTCTGAGATCTTTCGCATCAATGTTGATATCTTCCAACATTTTAATAATTTTATATGTTTTATTTTATCAAATGCCTTATACTCTATGAAGCACACGTCTTTCTGTGTCTCTATTGATCTTTCAATTAGTGTTCGATATATATATATATATAGTATATATATATATATATATATATATATATAATAGTATATATATATATATATATATATATATATATATAAATTGCATTGTTTGTACCCTTTCCTTCCATAAAACCACACTGTTCTTCACTCATTTCCATTTTTATTCTCTTTCTTGTTCTTATTATTATAATTCTGAGTAGAAGCTTAGTGATATGGTTTATGAGGTTAATTGTACGAAAATCTTTGCATTCAATTGCTCGTGGTCTTTTTTTTTATAGCTATAAATACCGATTTCAGTATATCTCTCGGTGGATATCTAATGCTGTAAAAATAATTCAACATTTTTTATTAATATACCTACTCCAAATTCTCCCAGCATGGCTAATTCTTCTAGTGAGATTCCATCTGGTCCAGCTGTTTTTTCTTTCTTCATATGTTTAATAGCGTCAGCGACTTCTTCTTTTGGAATATACCTCAATTCTCAACCAATTTTTTAAGCGTATACCCACAATTGCGAATAAATAAACACGTGTATGCTTCAATTGTTGTTTTGTTTATAATAATGAAGACACGAACAATATATAACAGAAATTAAAAAGAGGAAAGTCAAATATTTCGGCCACGTTAAAAGACACACCACTCGTATAAAAACCATTCTGGAGGGTAAGGTTGAAAGCAAGCGGGCAAGAGGTACACAACGATACAAGTGGGGAGATAGCATCAAGAGATGGACGAACATCAGTCTGACAGAATGTACAGTCAGAAAAAGAGACAGACAGTGTCGGAGATCTACTGCAGCCAGCCTTCATTGTGGAGACGGTACCTAATTGAATTGAAACAATATATGTTACAATTTATTGCCTGGCGTAATTCGCTGTACTTCATTTGCTGCATATTACAGCGAAATATGCCAAACAATAAACTGAGCAATATATTATTTATGCCTTTATTACTTAAAATCACCACAAGAAGACAATGATCTGAGCTTGTGTTTTTGTTTCCCCCCCCCCCCACAGACTATCTGTTATATAATAGCCCAGGTTGCGGGTGCCATCGCAGGAGCTGGTCTACTGAAGGCGATCATTCCCGCGGACTGGCAAGGAAATCTGGGGACTACAACGCTCCATGAGAATGTGACCATCTGGCAGGTCGGTCTTTGTTGCAGATAAACTTGTGAAAGCCTGGAATAATTCTCTTTAAATGTTGAAATTTATTGCAATTTTTTTAAGTTCTGTTCCAGTAATTTGTGACTGTGGCTAAAACTGTCCGACAAATGGGTCGATGTGATCCAACAGTCTCAGAAATATGTTGTCTTAACTCACTGTCCTAGAAATATATTGTGTTAATCCAACTGTCCCGGACGTATTGTGTTTTAATTAAGCTTTCATATAAATATGTAGCCAGAAAAGGGTTGTCTTAACTGCTGTCTAAGAACAGGGTTGTCTCAACTGTTGTCCATGAAAGGTTGTTTTAGCCCAGTTGAATCTGAAAGTTATTGTCCTAATCCAGGTATCCCAGAAAAATGTTGATGTAACCCAACTGTACCTGAAATATGTCGATGTAACCCAACAGTACCAGAACTGTGTCAATGTAACCCAACTGTTCCAGAAATATTTCGATGTAACCCAACTGTTCCAGAAATATTTCGATGTAACCCAACTGTCCCAGAAATGTGTCGATTAACCAACTGTCCCAGAAGGGTGTTGGTTTAAAACCCAAATCTAAATATATTATATATATATATATATAATATATAATATATATATATATTAATATTATATATATTATATATATAAATTTTATATATATATATATATATATATATAACGGAATGTTTGTGGGTGTGTCCTTTATGCGTTCCTGAACGGTCCTTCCGATTTAGATGAATTTTGTAAGATGTTTTTTTCACTCCCGCGGAATCCAAAGACATAGTTAGTTTAAAATCAACAATTTTTCCTCAAGCACGAAAGAAAAAAGCATTACGAGCTTCAGAAACAGATGGGCAACGGGAAGCAAGACTGGAAACCAATCGAGTACGCACTGCTCAAGCACGCTCATCTGAAAACAAATCGAGTACGCACTGCTCAAGTACGATCAGCTTGCGGGGATTTGGCGATGCCGAGCTAGGTCGTTAGCTAGTGTCCCATAAATGTGAGGATGTAACCCAACTGAAAGTTTGGAAAGAACAGAAATGTAAGGTATGGGTCCCGAAAGAAGAGACCACAAGTGAGGCACGAATGTGAACATAGGACACTAAAAACACTTATATACTATAGATCTCCTGTTTGAGTTGGCTTTCTGTGTCTTGCACAAAGAGATCTACTTGGCTGTGTGCTGAGACTACAAGGAACATCCACAGATTATATCCACGCATGCTAGCAAAGTGAGATGGAACTGCATTGAAACTTCATGGAACAGAGAGGATGGCTATAAGACTGTTTATTACATCACGAAAACTGGTTCATCGGTGTAGGCATGGCAAGAATGACCTCAAGAAGAAGAAGAAGAGGAATGTCCAAACATACGCAAATACCCCAGTGATGATCCCTGGCACTTCTTCTAATGTTACTTAGGTTTACTCTCTTCCAGCTATTAAGTTAATTAATTATGACAACATGTTAATCCGCGCCATTATCGTTATTTCTATTGTCTCCTAGAGACTGTAAGACCTAGTCAGTGGACAGACTTAAGACCTAGTCTGTGGACAGACTTAAAACCTAGTCTGTGGACAGACTTAAGACCTAGTCTGTGGACAGACTTAAGACCTAGTCTGTGGACAGACTTAAAACCTAGTCTGTGGACAGACTTAATACCTAGTCTGTGGACAGACTTAAGACCTAGTATGTGGACAGACTTAATACCTAGTCTGTGGACAGACTTAAGACCTAGTATGTGGACAAACTTAAAACCTAGTCCATACAATTATACAGATGTACATGAATACAGTGGAAAGAGTGGAGTGGGAGAAAGAATAGGACACTCTCTCACACACACACGCTGGAAGAGAGATGGAGAGAGATAGAGAGAGGGGGAAGAGAGAGAGAGAGAACGCGAGAAAGACAGATAGTTAGTTAGTTAGTTAGTTAGTTAGTTAGTTAGTTAGTTAGTTAGTTAGTTAGTTAGTTAGTTAGTTAGTTAGTTAGTTAGTTAGTTAGTTAATCTGTGGACAGATTTCAGACCTAGTCTGTGGACAGATTTCAGACCTAGTCTGTAGACAGATTTCAGACCTAGTCTTTGGACAGTCAAGGCGATCCTTGGATCGTTAGTGAGACTTTAAGTGGATGGCCGGGAAAAAATAACTTATTTCGTCTAGACTACAACACATCAAGCTACTCCTTGTCATTCTGCTGCAACTGACATGAGATGAGGTGCTCATCTTACCACCTCTGCAGCCATGCAGGCCTGATAATCATCGCGTACTGATTAGTCTGAGAATACGGGCCGAGCGACAAGTCCCCGCAGCCTAAAATTGGTACCAGAAATATCCTGATAAGGCTGGTCTGTCGATTTGTATTGACGACACCACACGTTGAGTGTCGGTTGCTCTATACAAATATGGGGAAAGCACCATATACACTTCTATTATCTTGTGATCAGTGCTGCTAGTCGGTTTCCGTCAGTCGATTACGACTTGGATTTGATTACTTTCAAGCTAAATTGTGAGCACGGGTCGTTCTGTGGAAATATTAAATAATCAAATTCGATGGGATGACGACAGACCTCTGACATTTAAACCCCCCTTTTAAGTGATAGTATTAATGTTTACATCTTTTATTGTTCTGAACAGGTTCTATGCCAGACAAAATGAACTGTGTAACCAAACAAAAATAACGGAAAATGGAAAATAGAGGTGTGTCACACGTATGGCTGAATATTTATTAACATGGTAGTAGACATGTTGTATTATAACCCAATGATGACATTTCGGTGTAATATAAACCCATGGCAAATAGAGAAGCCACTCAAGCCGATTAATCATCCCATCCCATTTCATCAGTTAGGTTAAATGTCCCGGTTTTTCAGTTACATAATGTGGCAACCGTGTCCTGGCGAAATGTTTCACAGTCTAATGTTAGCATGAATCGTCTCCAGGGCGTCATTATCGAGGTCATCGCCACATTCTGCCTGGTCATGACAGTGTTCGCCAGTTGTGATCGACTGAGGACTGACCACAGCGGCTCCATCGCTCTTGCCATCGGCTTTTGTGTGACCGCCATGATTACGTGGATGGTAGGTATCTGTCTTTTTCGCTTCCTGTCCCCATTGAACCTCTACGGTCTCTGGAGTTTTATCCTTGTGGCTGCGGTGTGCATTCGCATTTTCCTCATGCTGGACTGGTAGTATATGGTTCCGTCGCCCTGCTACTAAGTGAGTGTGTGGCGCGACTCTGTGAGCAGTGAAATTCATGTGGAATGCCTTTACATCTGTCCGCTTTTGTTTGTACAGCGAACTGCATGTTCGGAACAATGGCTAATGGCGGTTGCTGAATTGACTGATTTGCCTTTTCGGTTCACGAGTACATTTTTCAGGGGACTCCTGGGAGTCGACGCTGGAGCTACGGAGTTCATGTTTTTGGTGGGTTGCTCTGCGGAAAGAGACCGAGCCATGTGAGACAACCCGGGTCAATGAAGTCTTTCTGGTGACTGCCGATTCCATCGACGATGAACTGTAATTTTCGTGGCTGACTTTTGTGTTGGCATTCTGGCGGCGGCATTATGCACAGTGTACCCGTGCGGGATGTTGGATTGCCGAGACTCCTGTCCGTTCCACTTTTCACATTGGACAGTGAGGAGTATTTTGTGTTATATTCACTGGCACAGGAACAGAGCATAATGGGGACGACCCGTTGCCTTGAAGTTGGAACCTCGAATGTCTAACTAACTAACTATCTGTCTTTCTCGCGTTCACTCTCTCCTCTCTCTCTCTCTCTCTCTCTCTCTCTCTCTCTCTCTCTCTCTCTCTCTCTCTATCTATCTATCTATCTATCTTCCCCCTCTCTATCTCTCTCCATCTCTATTCCAGCTTGCGTGTGTGTGTGAGAGAGATAGAGAGAGTGTCATACATATTCTTTCTCCCACTCCACTCTTTCCACTGTATTCATGTACATCTGTATAATTGCATTCCCTCCTTTCTTTCTCTCTCTCTCTCTCTCTCTCTCTCTCTCTCTCTCTCTCTCTCTCTCAATCTGGTTTTTCCTATTTTTCTATTTTCATTCTACCTCTCTTGCATTATGTCTTTCCATTTACCCCCTTTTCTGTGTCCGTATGTCTGTGTAATTGCATTCCCTCCTTTCTCTCTCTCTCTCTCTCTCTCTCTCTCTCTCTCTCTCTCTCAATGTCTGTCTGTGTGTCTGTCTGTCTGTCTTGCTTTTTCCCTCTTTTACTAACCCACGTGTAATTTTGATGCATGTTTTTGTCACTTTCTCTCTCAGCCTCTCATAACTTTGAAGTAAGAGTTGTTTATGATTTGGTGTACGTTTACAGCATTTTTTTTTTTACAATTTTAAATTCATAATAGACAAGTAGTGTGTGAAAGATAAGTGACTGGAAGAGCCGAATATAAGACAGGCCTGTGTGTCTAATGTGTGACCCTTAGAAAATAAAGTTCCATCGTTCATTCTATTCTGATAATCTTCCACAGGGGACAACAACGGGAGGCAGCATGAACCCCGCCAGATCCCTGGGTCCCGCTGTTGTATCTGGCGTCTGGGACAATCACTGGGTATGTTAGTTTATATGAGTGGGATGTTCACTGGGTATGTCAGTTCATATGAGTGGGATGTTCACTGGGGATGTCAGTTCATATGAGTGGGATGTTCACTGGGGATGTCAGTTCATATGAGTGGGATGTTCACTGGGGATGTCAGTTCATATGAGTGGGATGTTCACTGGGGATGTCAGTTCATATGAGTGGGATGTTCACTGGGGATGTCAGTTCATATAAGTGGGATGTTCACTGGAATGTCAGTTCATACGAGTGGGATGTTCACTGGGGATGTCAGTTCATATGAGTGGGATGTTCACTGGAATGTCAGTTCATATGAGTGGGATGTTTACTGGGGATGTCAGTTCATATGGATGAGATGAATACAGGATTCTTTTTAACATTCGCTTGCTTTGAAATCAAACGTAGTCCATACACGTGGTGCTACTACTACTGGGGACTACACTGGACTGATTTGTGCGTGTGGATTAGCTTTTCCCTATTACCTTTGTCCTTCGCCATCTGGCGAACCCCGTCCAAATTGTGAGGTACTTGTAATTTACGTCCCCGACTCAATGACGAGAAGTCAACATTGCAGTCCAGCTGACCGAAGATGGGGGTTGACCCCGCTACCTCGGCACATTATTTCATCCTTTCTCCCTCGCTTTCATTCAGTTTCCATTTCTGTCAATACAAATAAAAGACCTTTAAGACATGCTAAGACACATCGGTTATAAGATGCTAGAACTACATTTGTCTAGACCGATCGCCACTCGGTGGGCCATGCATTCAGTATTACATCGGTCGTCTTTATTTCCCTAAACATTTGCTGGTACCCGTTTTAAGCTTGACCTTTCTGGGAGCCGGGTCTATTTTTTAGTATTTTTTTTTTACTGTTTGTGATTTTTTGGCAAGTGTGTGTTCTGTAGTTTGCCATTGTATTCTGAACGATGGCTCTCAAACTATTGAATGAAAACCAGCGTACGACGGTCTGCTGCAAACTCTCCCGCAGCTGTGTATCGAACGCGGTATGCGGGATTACGAAAAACGTCCGCAAATCTTTCGCCACGGCGCATTTTATTGGCATAGTACATTATTATTATTATTATTATTATTATTATTATTATTATTATTATTATTGTCATTATTATTATTTTTACGTTATTGTTATTATTATTGTTATTGATATTATTATCATCATTTTATTATATTATTATGTTGTTATTATTATATTATTATTATAGTAGTATTACTATGAATATTATTGCTGTTATTATTATTATTATTATTCAAAACAATGTTTTCCCGTAGTGAATTTGAATAACGAAGACACAAACAATAGATTGCACGATTTATTGCCTGGCATATTTCGCTGCATCTCGTCAGGTACATACTGCAGAAATCACACAACTTACGTGAAATTAACTAGATAAATCCTTCAAGTTGAAATATACACAATTCCGCACAGTAATGTCGATTGTCTACCACGGTAATTTTAAGCTGACTAACATGTCTTTCTGTTTACACAATTCTGGCTTGCGTTGATAGATCATAATTGCTTCTGCAAATTTTAACAAACGAGTATTCTGTGTTCTAAACAACACGCGAAATGCAGTCTCTCTGGACACAACATGGCGACTGGCGACAATATGCCTGCCGATTGAAGACGCCGGGAGCTTCCGGTGTGTCGGCTCCTCGTGGCTATCATCTCCTGTGTGTTGTATCTTGTTGACCCATTGAGGTATGTGTTCTGACACCCGTTTGTTAAGCTGTCTCTCCGTTCGGCCAATGTAAACGGCCTGGCATCTACATGTGAATTGGTAAATACAATTGTTTGTGGCGTACAGAGGAACAGGCTCTTTGACTGTTGGTGTAGGAATGGGTACGGTTTTACATCTAATGACTGGAGTTGCCGCACAGAATGTTCGACCTACTGCTGTAGTAAGACGGTCTTGTAGAAGTTGCGTTACGTCATCCCCTCGAAAGGTTAGCTGGATGAATATCTTGAGTTTAGGGACTGTAGTTACGTCTGCTTTGGGTTTGGGCTGTTGGCAATGGCGCTTTATAAATCCTGTGGAGTACCCATTCAGGTTTAAGACATTCTTCAGAGTTTCAAATTCCTCTGTCAGTGTGTCCTGGGTGCATATCTTTCTAGCACGGTCAAACAAGGTCCGTACTAAGCCCCGTTTGTACTGGACAGGTGTGAAGCTCTGAAAATTTAGGTATTGGCCAGTCCATGTTTCTTTGCGATACTTCTTTCGCAATTACTGTGCGAAATTGTGTATATTTCAACTTGAAGGATTTATCTAGTTAATTTCACGTAAGTTGTGTGATTTCTGCAGTATGTACCTGACGAGATGCAGCGAAATATGCCAGGCAATAAATCGTGCAATCTATTGTTTGTGTCTTCGTTATTCATATTATTATTATATTGTTTATATTATATTATATTATATTATATTATATCATATTATATTATATTATATTATATTATATCATTACTATTATTATTGTTAATATTACTATTATGATGATCATTATCCCTGGCAGATCTATTGGCTTGCTCCGATCGCTGGAGGCATCATCGCCTCGCTGGTGTACGAGCACATCTTCGCCGAGCAGACCAAGGAGACCAACACGGAGCTGAACACCTTCCAGTACAACAACCTGGAGATGCAGCGCAGCGGCTACCTGGACTTCACGCTGGACATCCCTGGCCCAGGCAACGACAAGACCACCAGCCCAACAGATTTCAACAAGGGCCGCAGATTCTCGGCTGCCTTTATCCTGAACGCTTTCACTAGGAATCGAGACCGCCGGGCGTCGACTAGCGAGGGGCTGTAGCGCTGATGAGGGGCGTACAGTCAATGATGAGGGACCCTGTCTGTGATACCCCAATTGGTGCGGAGTGTATTTTTTTTATTTCTGACACTATCAACATTTACAATCAGGGAGGGGTTATGATCTAGGGTAGCTGACTTCAGCAGGGACGTGTGACTACAACAATTCTGGTTATTGTTAACTGGAGCAAAATAACACATTGCTGGCTGCAATCTGCTGCTGTTGCTGATTATTATTGTTGTTATTAATATTATTAGCGTTGCTCTTCTTCTTCTTCTTCTTCTTCTTCTTCTTCTTCTTCTTCTTCTTCTTCTTCTTCTTCTTCTTCTTCTTTTCTTCTTCTTCTTCCTCTTCTTCTTCTTCTTCTTCTTCTTCTTCTTCTTCTTCTTCTTCTTCTTCTTCTTCTTCTTCTTCTTCTTCTTCTTCTTCTTCTTCCTCAAATATGTTAAACCAAAGGAGTGTGCCTTACAGGATAATTAGTTGTGACAATTGCTTCTGGTGGTCACAGCTGTGAACTAATCCGGATAGTTAAAACAATGTGTGGATGCTTTTTCTTTAATATGGTGTATATGTATGTATGGTGTGTGTGTGTGTGTGTGTGTGTGTGTGTGTGTGTGTGTGTGTGTGTGTGTGTGTGTGTGTGTGTGCGTGTTTGTAATTATTTTCGAAGGCAAGTAGAGCTGGTACAGAGTCACATACTGTGTATTTAATGCATGAAATATTTATTCTTTAGAATCGTGATGGAACAGGAATAACAATGCAGTGCCAGAAAATATAAGTAGTTTGTTGCAAATATATAAAGTGAGAATGACTTTTTGTATTTGCACCCAGCATTACAGAGGGACGCAGACGAAAATGAAAAAGAAATTGGTTCTGCTTAAAGGGGTTAATCTTGTTAATAATCATCTGTTACAACGTGTTATTCTTTTAGACAAGCATTTTAGTAGACAAGTATCTGTTAGAACGTATTAATCGTATAGACAAGCATATGTCAGAATGTGTTACTTCTATATACATAGGTATTAATCTTGAAGACAGCCGTCTGCCTGAACGTGTTAATCTTCAAAACAACAGTCTGTCTGAACGTGGTAATCTAAAAGGCAAGCGTCTGTTTGAACGAGAAGAGATGCATTTCCGCCTTGAATGGGATTTGAACACATGACGACGGGAGCGGCAGACAGAAGTGTTAGCCACCTGGCAGTGTACAACTTGAGTGAGCACAGTTGTGTTACAGAGAATCAATCCTGATGTATGGAAGTGAGTCAGTGACAATGGCCACATTAATGTAAGGCGTTGTTCTTTAGAAGGAATACTGAGAAGTTGTTCTATAGAAGAATGATGAAATGTGGTTCTAAAGAAGAATGCTGAGATGTAGGTTCTATAGAAAATTGTTGAGATGTGGTTCTGTAGAAGAATTGTCAAATAGTGAATTTATAAAAGAATATAGAGATGTGGATTCTATAGAAGAATGTAGAGATGTGGTTCTATAGAAGAATTGAGAGATGTGTTTCTATAGAAGAATGGGAGATGGGGTTCTACAGGATGTAGATATGTGGTTCTATAGAGATGGAGATGTGGTTCTATAGAAGAATGTAGGAGATGTGGTTCTATAGAAGAATGTAGAGATGTGGTTCTATAGAAGAATGTAGAGATGTAGTTCTATAGAAGAATGATGAGATGTGGTTATATAGAAGAATGTAGAGATGTGGTTCTATAGAAGAATGATGAGATGTGGTTCTATAGAAGAATAAAGAGATGTGGTTCTATAGAAGAATGTAGAGATGTGGTTCTGTAGAAGAAAGTAGAGATGTGGTTCTATAGAAGAATGTAGAGATGTGGTTCTATAGAAGAATGTAGAGATGTGGTTCTATAGAAGAATGTAGAGATGTGGTTCTATAGAAGAATGTAGAGATGTAGTTCTATAGAAGAATGATGAGATGTGGTTATATAGAAGAATGTAGAGATGTGGTTCTATAGAAGAATGTAGAGATGTGGTTCTATAGAAGAATGTAGAGATGTGGTTCTATAGAAGAATGTAGAGATGTGGTTCTATAGAAGAATGTAGAGATGTAGTTCTATAGAAGAATGATGAGATGTGGTTATATAGAAGAATGTAGAGATGTGGTTCTATAGAAGAATGTAGAGATGTGGTTCTATAGAAGAATGTAGAGATGTAGTTCTATAGAAGAATGTAGAGATGTGGTTCTATAGAAGAATGTAGAGATGTGGTTATATAGAAGAATGTAGAGATGTGGTTCTATAGAAGAATGTAGAGATGTGGTTATATAGAAGAATGTAGAGATGTGGTTTCTATAGAAGAATGTAGAGATGTTGGTTCTATAGAAGAATGTAGAGATGTGGTTATATAGAAGGAATGTAGAGATGTGGTTCTATAGAAGAATGTAGAGATGTGGTTCTATAGAAGAATGTAGAGATGTGGTTCTATAGAAGAATGTAGAGATGTGGTTTCTATAGAAGAATGTAGAGATGTGGTTCTATAGAAGAATGTAGAGATGTGGTTCTATAGAAGAATGTAGAGATGTAGTTCTATAGAAGAATGTAGAGATGTGGTTCTATAGAAGAATGTAGAGATGTGGTTATATAGAAGAATGTAGAGATGTGGTTCTATAGAAGAATGTAGAGATGTGGTTATATAGAAGAATGTAGAGATGTGGTTATATAGAAGAATGTAGAGATGTGGTTATATAGAAGAATGTAGAGATGTGGTTCTGTAGAAGAATGTAGAGATGTGGTTATATAGAGAAGAATGTAGAGATGTGGTTATATAGAAGGAAGTAGCGATGTTGGGTTATATAAGAAGAATGTAAGAGAGTGGTTATATAGAAGAATGTAGAGAGTGGTTCTGTAGAAGAATGTAGCGATGTGGTTCTATAGAAGAATGTAGAGATGTAGTTCTATAGAAGAATGTCAGAGATGTAGTTCTATAAGAAGAATCGTAGCAGATGTGGTTATATAGAAGAAGTTAGAGATGTGGTTCATATAGAAGGAATGTAGAGATGTGGTTCTATAGAAGAATGTAGAGATGTAGTCTATAGTAAGTAATGTCGAGATGTGGTTCCTATAGAAGAATGTAAGAGATGTATTCTATAGAAGAATGTAGGAGAATGTGGTCTATAGAAGAATGTAGAGATGTAGTTCTATAGAAGAATGTGAGATGTAGTTCTATAGAAGAATTAGAGATGTGGTTCTATAGAAGAATGTAGAGATGTAGTTCTATAAAAGAATGTAGAGATGTGGTTCTATAGAAAAGGGAGAGATGTGGTTATATAGAAAAATGTAGAGATGTGGTTATATAGAAGAATGTAGAGTGTGGTTATATAGAAGAATGTAGAGATGTGGTTATATAGAAAATGTAGAGATGTGGTTCTATAGAAGAATGTAAGATGTGGTTATATAGAAGAATGTAGAGATGTAGTTCTATGAAAAATGTAGAGATGTGGTTCTATAGAAGAATGTAGAGATGTGGTCTATAGAAGAATGTAGAGATGGGGTTTCTATAGAAGAATTAGAGATTGGTTATATAAAGAATGTAGAGATGTGGTTATAAAAAGAATGTAGAGATGTGGTTATATAGAAGATTTAGAGATGTGGTTATATAGAAAAATGTAGAGATGTGGTTATATAGAAGAATGTAGAGATGTGGTTCTATAGAAGAATGTAGAGATGTAGTTCTATAGAAGAATGTAGAGATGTGGTTCTATTAGAAGAATGTAGAGATGTGGTTATATAGAAGAATGTAGAGATGTAGGTTCTATAGAAGAATGTTAGAGATGTGGTTCTATAGAAGAATGTTGAGGAGTGGTTCTATAGAAGAATGTAGAGATGTGGTTCTATAGAAGAATGTAGAGATGTGGTCTATAGAAGAATGTAGAGATGTGGTTCTATAGAAGAAGTGTGAGATGTGGTTTATCTATAGAAGAATGTAGAGATGTGGTTCTATAGAAGAATGTAGAGATGTGGTTCTATAGAAGAATGTAGAGATGTGGTTCTAATAGAAGAATGTAGAGATGATGGTTCTATAGAAGAATGCTGAGATGTGGTTCTATAGCAGAATGTTGAGATGGTGGTTTATATAGAAGAATGTTAGAGATGTGGTTCTATGAAGAATGTTGAGATGTGGTTCTATAGAGAACTGTAGAGATGTGGTTCTATGAAGCAGAAGTGTAGAGATGTGGTTCTATAGAAGAATGTATGAGATGTGGTTCTATTGAAGAATGTAGAGATGTGGTTCTATAGAAGAATGTTGAGATGTGGTTCTATAGAAGAATGTTTGAGATGTGGTTCTATAGAAGAATGTTGAGATGTGGTTCTATAGAGAATGTTAGAGATGTGGTTCTATAGAAGAATGGTAGAGATGTGGTTCTATAGAAGAATGTAGAGATGTGGTTCTATAGAAGAATGTAGAGATGTGGTTCTATAGAAGAATGTAGAGATGTGGTTCTATAGAAGAATGTAGAGATGGTTCTATAGAAGAATGTAGAGATGTGGTTCTATAGAAGAATGTTGAGATGTGGTTCTATAGAAGAATGTAGAGATGTGGTTACTATTAGAAGAATGTTGAGATGTGGTTCTATAGAAGAATGTAGAGATGTGGTTCTATAGAAGAATGTTGAGATGTGGTTCTATAGAAGAATTTGAGATGTGGTTCTATAGAAGAATGTTGAGATGTGGTTCTATAGAAGAATGTAGAGATGTGGTTCTATAGAAGAATGTAGAGATGTGGTTCTATAGAAGAATGTTAGAGATGTGGTTCTATAGAAGAATGTTAACATGTGGTTCTATAGAAGAATGTAGAGATGTGGTTCTATAGAAGAATGTAGAGATGTGGTTCTATAGAAGAATGTAGAGATGTGGTTCTATAGAAGAATGTAGAGATGTGGTTCTATAGAAGAATGTAGAGATGTGGTTCTATAGAAGAATGTAGAGATGTGGTTCTATAGAAGAATGTTGAGATGTGGTTCTATAGAAGAATGTAGAGATGTGGTTCTATAGAAGAATGTTAGAGATGTGGTTCTATAGAAGAATGTAGAGATGTGGTTCTATAGAAGAATGTAGAGATGTGGTTCTATAGAAGAATGTAGAGATGTGGTTCTATAGAAGAATGTTGAGATGTGGTTCTATAGAAGAATGTAGAGATGTGGTTCTATAGAAGAATGTAGAGATGTGGTTCTATAGAAGAATGTAGAGATGTGGTTCTATAGAAGAATGTGAGATGTGGTTCTATAGAAGAATGTTGAGATGTAGGTTCTATAGAAGAATGTTAGAGATGTGGTTCTATAGAAGAATGTAGAGATGTGGTTCTATAGAAGAATGTAGAGATGTGGTTCTATAGAAGAATGTTGAGATGTGGTTCTATAGAAGAATGCTGAGATGTGGTTCTATAGAAGAATGTTGAGATGTGGTTCTATAGAAGAATGTTGAGATGTGGTTCTATAGAAGAATGTGGAGATGTGGTTCTATAGAAGAATGTATGAGATGTGGTTCTATTAGAAGAATGTAGAGATGTGGTTCTATAGAAGAATGTTAGAGATGTGGTTCTATTGAAGAATGTTGAGATGTGGTTCTATAGAAGAATGTTGAGATGTGGTTCTATAGAAGAATGTTGAGATGTGGTTCTATAGAAGAATGTTGAGATGTGGTTCTATAGAAGAATGTTAGAGATGTGGTTCTATAGAAGAATGTTAGAGATGTGGTTCTATAGAAGAATGTTAGAGATGTAGTTCTATAGAAGAATGTAGAGATGTGGTTCTATAGAAGAATGTAGAGATGTGTTCTATAGAAGAATGTAGAGATGTAGGTTCTATAGAAGAATGTTAGAGATGTGGTTCTATAGAAGAATGTTAGAGATGTGGTTATATAGAAGAATGTTAGAGATGTGGTTCTATAGAAGAATGTAGAGATGTGGTTCTATAGAAGAATGTTAGAGATGTGGTTATATAGAAGAATGTAGAGATGTGGTTCTATGAAAGAATGTAGAGATGTGGTTCTATAGAAGAATGATGAGATGTGGTTATATAGAAGAATGTAGAGATGTGGTTCTATGAAAGAATGTAGAGATGTGGTTCTATAGAAGAATGATTGAGATGTGGTTTATATAGAAGAATGTTAGAGATGTGGTTCTATAGAAGAATGTAGAGATGTGGTTCTATAGAAGAATGTTAGAGATGTGGTTCTATAGAAGAATGTAGAGATGTGGTTCTATAGAAGAATGTAGAGATGTGGTTCTATAGAAGAATGTTGAGATGTGGTTCTATAGAAGAATGTTGAGATGTGGTTCTATAGAAGAATGTAGAGATGTGGTTCTATAGAAGAATGTTGAGATGTGGTTCTATAGAAGAATGTTGAGATGTGGTTCTATAGAAGAATGTTGAGATGTGGTTCTATAGAAGAATGTTGAGATGTGGTTCTATAGAAGAATGTATGAGATGTGGTTCTATAGAAGAATGTAGAGATGTGGTTCTATAGAAGAATGTTGAGATGTGGTTCTATAGAAGAATGTAGAGATGTGGTTCTATAGAAGAATGTTGAGATGTGGTTCTATAGAAGAATGTTGAGATGTGGTTCTATAGAAGAATGTTGAGATGTGGTTCTATAGAAGAATGTAGAGATGTGGTTCTATAGAAGAATGTAGAGATGTGGTTCTATAGAAGAATGTAGAGATGTGGTTCTATAGAAGAATGTTGAGATGTGGTTCTATAGAAGAATGTAGAGATGTGGTTCTATAGAAGAATGTAGAGATGTGGTTCTATAGAAGAATGTAGAGATGTGGTTCTATAGAAGAATGTAGAGATGTGGTTCTATAGAAGAATGTAGAGATGTGGTTCTATAGAAGAATGTGAGATGTGGTTCTATAGAAGAATGTAGAGATGTGGTTCTATAGAAGAATGTAGAGATGTGGTTCTATAGAAGAATGTAGAGATGTGGTTCTATAGAAGAATGTTGAGATGTGGTTCTATAGAAGAATGTGAGATGGTGGTTCTATAGAAGAATGTCTGAGATTTGTTTCTATAGAAAATGTTGAGATGTGGTTTCATAGAAGAATGTTGAGATGTGGCTATAGAAGAATGTAGAGATGTGGTTGTATAGAAGAATGCAGACATGTGGTTCTATAGAAGAATGTAGAGATGTGGTTCCATAGAAGAATGTAGAGATGTGGTTCTATAGAAGAATACTGAGATGTGGTTCTTTAAAAGACTGCTGAGATGTGGTTCTATAGAAGAATGTAGAGATGTGGTTCTATAGAAGAATGCTTTGATGTGGTTCTATAGAGGAATGTAGAGATGTGGTTCTATAGAAGAATGTAGAGATGTGGTTTATAGAAGAATATAGAGATGTGGTTCTATAGAAGAATGTAGAGATGTGGTTCTTTAGAAGAATGATGAGATGTGGTTCTATAGAAGAATGTAGAGATGTGGTTCTATAGAAGAATGTAGAGATGTGGTTCTATAGAAGAATGTAGAGATGTGGTTCTATAGAAGAATGTAGAGATGTGGTTCTATAGAAGAATGTAGAGATGTGGTTCTATAGAAGAATGTAGAGATGTGGTTCTATAGAAGAATATAGAGATGTGGTTCTATAGAAGAATGTAGAGATGTGGTTCTATGGAAGAATGTAGAGATGTGGTTCTATAGAAGAATGTAGAGATGTGGTTCTATAGAAGAATGTAGAGATGTGGTTCTATAGAAGAATGTAGAGATGTGGTTCTATAGAAGAATGTAGAGATGTGGTTCTATAGAAGAATGTAGAGATGTGGTTATATAGAAGAATGTAGAGATGTGGTTCTATAGAAGAATGTAGAGATGTGGTTCTATAGAAGAATGTAGAGATGTGGTTCTATACAAGAATGTAGAGATGTGGTTCTATAGAAGAATGTAGAGATGTGGTTCTATAGAAGAATATAGAGATGTGGTTCTATAGAAGAATGTAGAGATGTGGTTCTATAGAAGAATGTAGAGATGTGGTTCTATAGAAGAATTTAGAGATGTGGTTCTATAGAAGAATGTTAGAGATGTTAGTTCTATAGAAGAATGTAGAGATGTGGTTCCATAGAAGAATGTAGAGATGTGGTTCTATAGAAGAATGTAGAGATGTGGTTCTATAGAAGAATGTAGAGATGTGGTTATATAGAAGAATGTAGAGATGTGGTTCTATAGAAGAATGTGGAGATGTGGTTCTATAGAAGAATGTAGAGATGTGGTTATATAGAAGAATGTAGAGATGTGTTCTATAGAAGAATGTAGAGATGTGGTTCTATAGAAGAATGTAGAGATGTGGTTCTATAGAAGAATGTTGAGATGTGGTTCTATAGAAGAATGTAGAGATGTGGTTCTATAGAAGAATGTGGAGATGTGGTTCTATAGAAGAATGTAGAGATGTGGTTATATAGAAGAATGTAGAGATGTGGTTATATAGAAGAATGTAGAGATGTGGTTCTATAGAAGAATGTAGAGATGTGGTTCTATAGAAGAATGTGGAGATGTGGTTCTATAGAAGAATGTAGAGATGTGGTTATATAGAAGAATGTAGAGATGTGGTTCTATAGAAGAATGTAGAGATGTGGTTATATAGAAGAATGTAGAGATGTGGTTCTATAGAAGAATGTAGAGATGTGGTTCTATAGAAGAATGTAGAGATGTGGTTCTATAGAAGAATGTAGAGATGTGGTTATATAGAAGAATGTAGAGATGTGGTTCTATAGAAGAATGTGGAGATGTGGTTCTATAGAAGAATGTAGAGATGTGGTTCTATAGAAGAATGTGGAGATGTGGTTCTATACAAGAATGTAGAGATGTGGTTCTATAGAAGAATGTAGAGATGTGGTTCTATACAAGAATGTAGAGATGTGGTTCTATAGAAGAATGTAGAGATGTGGTTCTATAGAAGAATGTAGAAATGTGGTTCTATAGAAGAATGTAGAGATGTGGTTCTATAGAAGAATGTAGAGATGTGGTTCTATAGAAGAATGTAGAGATGTGGTTCTATAGAAGAATGTAGAGATGTGGTTCTATAGAAGAATGTAGAGATGTAGTTCTATAGAAGAATGTAGAGATGTGGTTCTATAGAAGAATGTAGAGATGTGGTTCTATAGAAGAATGTGGAGATGTGGTTCTATAGAAGAATGTAGAGATGTGGTTCTATAGAAGAATGTAGAGATGTGGTTCTATACAAGAATGTAGAGATGTGGTTCTATAGAAGAATGTAGAGATGTGGTTCTATGGAAGAATGTAGAGATGTGGTTCCATAGAAGAATGTAGAGATGTGGTTCTATAGAAGAATTCGGAGATTTGTTTCTATAGAAAATATTGAGATGTGGTTTCATAGAAGAATGTTGAGATGTGGCTATAGAAGAATATAGAGACTTTGCTCTATGGAGAATGTTGAGCCACAGTTCTATGGAAAGATGCTGAGATGTGGTTATATGTTATAATGATGAGATGTGATTCTATAGAAGAAGGCCGAGAAAACCTAGCACAGTCTGACAAGTGTTGAGAAGATGTCTCTACACTAGCTAATGAAGAGAACGTTTTAATTCTGTAAAACTGGGACAACACGCTTGCTTTGATCTTGTCACGAGAGGATGGTAAGTGGAAAATGTCAAAGCAACAGAAACACTGATGAGCCGGGAAGTCAAGAGAACACAAAGAGAGATGATAGTGGACAGCTTGATAACGTAGCACGGAGTAATGTCTGTATCGAAAATGATTGGCAACGCCAGTGAGACAAGAGACTGAACAAATATGATGGGACACTATATAATCTGGAATATAAGAAGAGTGACATGAGGCTGTAGGCAAGCATGTTGACCCAC
>JACEFZ010013651.1:0-10000 GCA_014155875.1 Cepaea nemoralis | reverse complement strand
GATGATGGCAGATGTGAAACAGAAATCAAAAAGAGAATAGGTATGGCAAACAATATTTTTATCAGCATAAAATCAGTATTAACATCTAGAGAGATTGTTTTTTGTTTTTTTTATCATATACATTTTTACAAGACATTGCTGTCAACACTAGCATTTTACTTTTTTTTTTTTGTTCTCATATCATTTACAGGACATCGCTGTCAACATCAGCATCTTTCAGCTAATTGTTGATTTCTTGGCAAGATTACGCTTTGTAGTTTGCATCATTTTACTACTGTTGTTGATGTCTTGGCAAGATTACGTTCAGTAGTTTGCCTTTGCTTTCTGATCGGCCGGCTCCCATACCAATTCGTTAACACCCAGCGCAACGCGGTTTGCTGCCAAATCGGTCGCCGCTGTGTTTCGAATGCGTCCCTAAGCTCTTCGCCACGGAGGGCGGCCTAAAAAGATTAACAACGCATTAAAAATGGCGCCTGGGCATTGAACAAGCAACTAGAAAATCTGAAAGAGGCCCTGGATATGTGGAAATACAGACGAATATGTCGTATTTCATGGAAACAATAACAATCAAATACAGGAGTTCTAGAAAAACTGGGAATGAAAAGACAGTTGATGAATGAAATACAAGAGGCAAGTGAAATATTTCAGTCACGTTAAAAGACATAATACTCTTATAAAACTCATACTGGAGAGCAAGGTTGAGGGCAAGCAGGCAAGAGGTAGACAACCATACAAGCGGGAAGATAACATCAAGAGATGGGCGAACATCAGCCTGACAGAATATAGTCAAGTATGAATAAAATTTGGTGGAACTGTGGTAAAGCTGTGGAAGTGTAAACAATATAAAATGACACAAAGTAGTGCAGCTTTACATAACAGAGTTACGACACATACAGGACGTTGCGGCGATTAGCCTTCATCAGCAAACAAACACATTCACAAACACAACATACAGTCAAGGAGAACTCCTGTGACTACATTAGAAGGTGATGACCGGACGAGAGGAACAAATGCATGGAAAAATAGAAGCAATGAAGAGAAAATGAGAATTGAAAAAAATGTTAATTGAAAAGAATGTTAGTCGAAGAAAATGTTTAATAGAAAAACTGTTTATAGAGAAAAAAACTGCATACTCACCTCACGTACGGATCTGTAAATGACTACGGAAATCTCGGGTGTAGTTATATATGCGGTGCTGGATGTTACGGTTCAGTGAGCACATAGAAAGAAGGGGGCGGGGTAGGAGGCGTGTAAAATTGAACGTAGTGTTGACCACGACCCCATTGTGTTGTTTAAGGTCTGGGTGGACTGGTGTGCATGAACACGCGTACATAGACACACTTCAACAGACAAAATGCTAGTGTATGTGGACATATGTACAGTATATGCAAGAAGAGAGAGAGAGAGAGAGAGAGAGAGGAGAGCGAGAGAGAGAGAGAGAGACAGACAGACAGAGAGAGAGAGACAGACATGAGGGGTGTGTCGTAGGCACTTTTCCTCTCTCTCTCTCTCTCTCTCTCTCTCTCTCTCTCTCTCTCTCTCTCTCTCTCTCTCTCTCTCTCTCTCTCTCTCTCTCTCTCTCTCTCTCTCTCTCTCCCTATCAAGCTTCTCTGTACCCACATATTCCAACTATATTGCCGGTGGGCTGATTTTAACACAACCACTGGGTGATTTGATCCTCAAATTCGTTGTATAGCAATTAACCTTACTGCCTCTATTCCATAGAGAAAAGTATGAGTAAAGCCTCGCATTTGTAGACCTACCCACTCCGCATCCCTCATGCGGTATATCGCATGCAGTTTTCCTCTCTCTCTCTCTCTCTCTCTCTCTCTCTCTCTCTCTCTCTCTCTCTCTCTCTCTCTCTCTCTCTCTCCTTACATCTTGCTTCTCTGTGCCTACCTACTTCACTTGTATTACCAGTGGTTGGATCTCACACAGCCCCAACAACTCGAACACTGGGCGAGGGGCTCCTGAAGTGTGCTGTGTAACAATCAACCATACTGACTATTTCATAGGGTACAGTACGACGGAAACGTCGTACGTGTAGACTGACGCGCCCCACATGCCTCATGTGGTATATCACAGGCACTTTTCATCTCTCTCTCGCTATCTCTCTCTCTCTCTCTTTCTCTCTCTCTCGCTCTCTCCCTCTCTCTCGCCCTCTCTTTCACCCTCTCGCTCTCTCCCTCCCTCTCTCTCGCTCTCCCCTCTCTCGCTCTCTCTCCTCCTCTCTCACTCCCTCTCTCTCGCTCTCTCTCCCTCTCTCACTTCCTCTTGCGCTCTCTCTCCCTCTCTCTCTCCCTCTCTTGATCTCTCTCTTGCCCTCCCCCTCTCTCGCTCTCCCCCCTCTCTCCCTCCCACTCTCTCTCCCTCTCCCCTCTCTCTCTCCCTCTCTCTTCCTCTCCCCCTCTCTCTCTCCCTTTCTCTCTATCTCTCTCCCTCTCTCTCTCCCTCTCTCGCTCTCCCTCCCTCTCTCCCTCTCCCTCTCTCTCTATCTCTCTCCCTCTCTCTCCCCCTCTCTCTTCCTCTCTCTCTCTCCCCCTCTCTCCCTCCCTTTCGCTCTCTCTCTCTCTCTCACTCTCTCTCCCTCTCTCTCTCCCCTTACATCTGGCTTCTCTGTGCATACCTTCTTCACGTGCATTGCCAGTGGTTGGATCTTACACAGCCCCAACAACTCGAGCACTGGGCGAGGGGCTCCTGTAGCAACCATACTGACTATTTGGTAGGTTACAATATGCCCCATGTGGTAGGTCGCGGGCACTTTTCCTCTCTCTGTCTCTCTCTGTCTCTCTGTCTCTGTGTCTGTCTGTCTGTCTCTCTCGCTCTCTCCTCTCTCTCTCTCTCTCTCTCTCTCTCTCTCTCTCTCTCTCTCTCTCTCTTCTTGCATATACTGTACATATGTCCACATACACTAGCATTTTGTCTGTTGAAGTGTGTCTATGTATGTATGCGTGTTCATGCACACCAGTCCACCCAGACCTTAAATAACACAATGGGGTCGTGGTCAACACTACATTCAATTTTACACGACTCCTACCCCGCCCCCTTCTTTCTATTTGCTCACTGAACCGTAACATCCAGCACCGCTTATATAACTACACCCGAGATTTCCGTAGTCATTTACAGATCCGTACGTGAGGTGAGTATGCAGTTTTTTTCTCTATAAACAGTTTTTCTATTAAACATTTTCTTCGACTAACATTCTTTTCAATTAACATTTTTTTCAATTCTCATTTTCTCTTCATTGCTTCCATTTTTCCATGCATTTGTTCCTCTCGTCCGGTCATCACCTTCTAATGTAGTCACAGGAGTTCTTCTTGACTGTATGTTGTGTTTGTGAATGTGTTTGTTTGCTGATGAAGGCTAACCGCCGCAACGTTCTGTATGTGTCGTAACTCTGTTATGTAAAGCTGCACTACTTTGTGTCATTATATTGTTGACAGAATATTGTCAGGGCGAGAGACAGACAGTGTTGGAGATCCATTGCAGCCAACCTTCATTGTGGAGACGGCATCTCATTGATTGGTCGATTATTTCCCTTAAACGATTAATGTTCCTATGCCTTGGTGTGCAGTCTGTTATCAATGGCGCAAATAACAACTATTTTGGAAACTTCATTACAGGCCTACTCTCAGCAGTCCGTGTATGCTGATCAGTGGGTCGCCGCTATGTGTCGCTGATTCAGTCACAGGATTATTAATCTGAGCCAGGGATGGACCCTAATATAACCTCTATTTGGAGTTGAACAAGGTAGGAGTAGTGATATGATAGGAATCGAACCCGTGTAAAGTGTTTCATCGTTGAAATGTCGAACAGCTTTGATAGGCACATACTGGCAAAATGAACACTAGTTTCCGGTCTAGAGAAGATGAAGAAGGGTACTTCAAGTGTTGATAAGAATCACAAACTTTCTGTCGGAGGTATGGACAGAGAGTCTTCCACATTCACAAGAAAACATGCTCCAGATGTGCATGCCCAAGCCCATTCTTAAGGCACGATAATTAGTCCAAGAAGGCTCAGAGGAGGAAGGTAACTCGATCAGGAAGAATGAGTCACCTAAAGGCCGTCTTCAGAAAATTCAGAAATGGTTCCGTGAGGGAACTGCGCCCAAGCCAAGAAACAAGGTTGTAGCTGTTGATATAAAATAAACATTTGTTGAAGTCTTGTAAAACATGATCGGGTATGTAAGACATGTGATCGGGTTTTTTAAGACATGTGATCGGGTTTGTAAGACATGTGATCGGGTTTGTAAGACATTTGATCGGGTTTGTAAGACATGTGATCGGGTTTGTAAGACATGTGATCGGGTTTGTAAGACATGTGATCGGGTTTGTAAGACATGTGATCGGGTTTGTAAGACATGTGATCGGGTTTGTAAGACATGTGATCGGGTTTGTAAGACATGTGATCGGGTTTGTAAGACATGTGATCGGGTTTGTAAGACATGTGATCGGGTTTGTAAGACATGTGATCGGGTTTGTAAGACATGTGATCGGGTTTGTAAGGCATGTGATCGGGTTTGTAAGACATGTTATATGTTGATCGATTTGTAAGACATATCGTTAAGACCTTTCGGGTTTGTAAGACATGTGATCGGGTTTGTAAGACATTACCTTTACATGTGATCGGTTTGTAAGACATGTGATCGGTTATTTGTAACCCACATCATAAATCGGCCTTTTTTTGTAATTACATCCCCCTTTAAAACCCCCGGTTTGTAAGCCCTTTTTAAATCCTCTGACATAACACATTTCTCCCCCAACACCTTTTACATGCCACATTTCTACATCACCTTCTCTCTACCATCATCCCATTCTACATCACCTTCTCTCTTACCATTCTAATCCCATTCTGACATCACCATTCTCATCACCTCTCTCCCATACCATTCTACATCACCTTCTCTCTGACCATCATCCCATTCTACATCACCTTCTCTCTGACCATCGTACCATTCTACATCACCTTCTCTCCCACCATCATCCCATTCTACATCACCTTCTCTCTGACCATCATCCCATTCTACATCACCTTCTCTCTGACCATCATCCCATTCTACATCACCTTCTCTCAGACCATCATCCCATTCTACATCACCTTCTCTCCCACCATCATCCCATTCTACATCACCTTCTCTCCCACCATCATCCCATTCTACATCACCTTCTCTCCGACCATCATCCCATTCTACATCACCTTCTCTCTGACCATCATCCCATTCTACATCACCTTCTCTCAGACCATCATCCCATTCTACATTACCTTCTCTCAGACCATCATCCCATTCTACATTACCTTCTCTCCACCATCATCCCATTCTACATTACCTTCTCTCAGACCATCATCCCATTCTACATTACCTTCTCTCCACCATCATCCCATTCTACATTACCTTCTCCCCCATCCATCATCCCATTCTACATCACCTTCTCTCTGACCATCATCCCATTCTACATCACCTTCTCTCCGCCATCATCCATTCTACATCACCTTCTCTCGACCATCATCCCATTCTACATTACCTTCTCTCAGACCATCATCCCATTCTACATCACCTTCTCTCAGAACATCATCCCATTCTACATTACCTTCTCTCAGTCCATCATCCCATTCTACATTACCTTCTCTCAGACCATCATCCCATTCTACATTACCTTCTCTCAGACCATCATCCCATTCTACATTACCTTCTCTCAGACCATCATCCCATTCTACATTACATTCTCTCAGTCCATCATCCCATTCTACATTACCTTCTCTCAGACCATCATCCCATTCTACATTACCTTCTCTCAGTCCATCATCCCATTCTACATTACCTTCTCTCAGTCCATCATCCCATTCTACATTACCTTCTCTCAGTCCATCATCCCATTCTACATTACCTTCTCTCAGTCCATCATCCCATTCTACATTACCTTCTCTCTGACCATCATCCCATTCTACATTACCTTCTCTCAGTCGTTCATCCCATTCTACATTACCTTCTCTCAGACCATCATCCCATTCTACATTACCTTCTCTCAGTCCATCATCCCATTCTACATTACCTTCTCTCAGACCATCATCCCATTCTACATTACCTTCTCTCAGTCCATCATCCCATTCTACATTACCTTCTCTCTGACCATCATCCCATTCTACATTACCTTCTCTCAGAACATCATCCCATTCTACATTACCTTCTCTCAGTCCATCATCCCATTCTACATTACCTTCTCTCAGACCACCATCCCATTCTACATCACCTTCTCTCTGACCATAGCTTCTTTATCTAACCCGCTCTGTGGCGAAGGATTTACTGGCGCACTTCGTAATCCCGCATACCGCGTTCGAAGCGCAGCTGCGGGCGAATTGGCAGCAGACCACCTATGTTGGTTTTTATAAAATGGTATGAGTGCTGGTCTTTTATAAATAAATGGCAAATTACTGAACGTAAATTTGCCAAGAAATCATAAACAACCAACAAATGTTAGGATTGATTGCGACGTCCTGTAACGGATATGTAAATAACTTCAACTTTCTTTATTTGCCGCCATTTTGCTTGGTGTCTCTGGTATGGTTTCCACGTTGGTTAAATTCAATGTGTTCAATACCCATATAAATACGGTATGGTGGAATCACCAATGTAACGCTCACAGAGAGAATTATACAAATCCCAGTCAACCAAGAGATGAGGAGAAGGCGTTAATGCTGGATAGGAAACAGTGGGGAAACATGAGGACAATATAACTAGACACACTTGAATGGTAATAGCCGGGGACCTAAACAATAAATGGAGAAGAGAATTACAGACAGATATTATGAAGAAGCTGCAGGACATAGTAACAGAAAGGACGGCTTGGCAAGTTTTTGTTGAAAGCTTATGTCAAAATGGGGGATAAAAGGAGGAAGAAGAATGAAACTATGATCATCATTAAAGGTTGTATTGGTGTATGTGTGGTTGCCAGACATGTGATGTGGGGTATTGGTGCATGTGTGGTTGTCAGACATCTGATGTGGGGTATTGGTGTATGTGTGGTTGTCAGACATCTGATGTGGGGTATTGGTGTATGTGTGGTTGTCAGACATCTGATGTGGGGTATTGGTGTATGTGTGGTTGTCAGACATCTGATGTGGGGTATTGGTGCATGTGTGGTTATCAGACATCTGATGTGGGGTAGTGGTGTATGTGTGGTTGTCAGACATCTGATGTGGGGTAGTGGTGTATGTGTGGTTGTCAGATATCTGATGTGGGGTATTGGTGCATGTGTGGTTGTCAGACATCTGATGTGGGGTATTGATGCATGTGTGGTTGTCAGATATCTGATGTGGGGTATTGATGCATGTGTGGTTGTCAGATATCTGATGTGGGGTATTGATGCACGTGTGGTTGTCAGATATCTGATGTGGGGTATTGATGCACGTGTGGTTGTCAGATATCTGATGTGGGGTATTGATGCACGTGTGGTTGTCAGATATCTGATGTGCGGTATTGGTGCATGTGTGGTTGTCAGATATCTGATGTGGGGTATTGATGCACGTGTGATTGTCAGATATCTGATGTGGGGTATTGATGCACGTGTGGTTGTCAGATATCTGATGTGGGGTATTGATGCACGTGTGGTTGTCAGATATCTGATTTGGGGTATTGATGCACGTGTGGTTGTCAGATATCTGATGTGGGGTATTGATTCACGTGTGGTTGTCAGATATCTGATGTGCGGTATTGATGCACGTGTGGTTGTCAGATATCTGATGTGCGGTATTGATGCATGTGTGGTTGACAGATATCTGATGTGCGGTATTGATGCACGTGTGGTTGTCAGATATCTGATGTGCGGTATTGATGCATGTGTGGTTGACAGACATGTGATGTGCGGTATTGATGCACGTGTGGTTGTCAGATATCTGATGTGCGGTATTGATGCACGTGTGGTTGACAGATATCTGATGTGGGGTATTGATGCATGTGTGGTAGTCAGATATCTGATGTGCGGTATTGGTGCATGTGTGATTGACAGACATGTGATGTGCGGTATTGATGCACGTGTGGTTGTCAGATATCTGATGTGGGGTATTGATGCATGTGTGGTAGTCAGACACCTGATGTGGGGTATTGGTGCATGTGTGGTTTACAGACATCTGATGTGGGGTATTGGTGCATGTGTGGTTGCCCCACACCTGAAATGTCCAGCAGGACACAATGTTACTAGGGTGTGTGATGATCTGCGATGATATCTCCGACAGTACAGTTAGTTTAACACTTGCACAACACCCGCTCACTCGTGAAGAGTTCATGGCAAAACGTTGATGAATACCTGAAGGTAGGGGTGGGCACACTTTTTGTGCGTAGGGCCACATTGACAATTATATAGCCATTGGGGGGGGGCGAATATATTATATCCGATTTGTTTACAGCAACCTATTACAATAAGTAATTATGCATTCATTATACGTTATTAAACAGTATAAATAACTAATAATTGCAATTTTTTTACTTATACGCGTATACATTATATTTTACAATATGGACAAAAACTTGTACTAATTTGTTAACAAGATTTTACAGGTTTTTTTTTAAATTATAATATTTTTTTTTTTTTTATTTTTTTATAAATTATCTATCAATGGCTTCAATTTAGACACAAACCGACTACATTGTCACTATAATTGTTGATTTCTAATGAGATGAGATTGCAAGTTTTGACAATATTCTTGAAATCTTGAGCAAGTTTATTTGTTGAAATGCGCATGCCAGTTTGCAAGTTGCAGGCCGATAATAAAGGGCAAGTCTTAGATTTGTTGATCTTCAAGCAAGAAAATTGCCTGTTCGCAAATGTATGTTCATCACAACAATGATAACAGTTTAGCTGCAAAGTTTTTTTAAGTTGGGAAATGATTCTTCCGATAACGATCCATAGAAATCCAGCAAACCATGTGACTTGAATTTCTCTTTCAGGTCATGATCTGCTTGTAAGTCAAGCAGCTCCAACTGTATGTCCTCTGTGGCTGTATCGGCTTCTGCACTAAAAGGGGAACTGAGAATATTGCACTGTTTCTCCAAGTTCTTGAAATCTTGGAATCTCCATCCAAATTCTTCAGTCAATGCAACTAATTGGGATTTGTACTTTTCAGTCATTTCACAAGAAATGGTTTCTCGTTTCAGCAAAGGGAAGTGACAAAACCTTTTTTTACTTGCTTATCTGGAGAACAGTGAGAGTTTTGCCTTAAATGATTTTACATGTACATACAATTTATGTGCAAACACACCATTGCCCAGAAGTTTGACATATAGTTAGTTCATTTAACATTTCCATAATTTCAATGGCAAACATAAAGTCTAACTGCCACTCTTTATTGACACTGTTAGTATTAAAGTCACATGCAATGCTCTTCATCTCTAGGAACATCACTATTTCTTCTCTGAGTTCCCACACTCGCCTCAACACCTTGCCGAGACTCAGCCATTGAACATTGGTGTGGTTCAGGAAATCGGAATGTTCAGTTTCCAAAACGTCAAGTAATGCCTTTAACTGTCTGTGATTAAGTCCTCTTGATCTGATGAGGTTGATGACACTGACAACTGGGTCAATAACAGGCTTGATATTCAAAACAGTTTTACACAGACTTTCATGATGAATCACACAGTGAAGTGGTAATAATGAGTGGTCAGGATATTCTGCTTTAATCTTATTGCTTATCAACTTTACCAGACCTACATTTTTTCCAGTCAAAGCACAAACTCCGTCAGTTGTACCACTTGCCATCTTGTTCCAAACCAACCCAGGTCTTTAAATATAGTTTGTAACAGCAATGAATATATCACGGCCTGTGATTGTGTCTTTGAGTGACTCAACACTCAGTAGCTCTTCAGTGAGTTTGAAAGAAGTGTTTATGACACGTATAAATATCAATAATTGGGCAGTATCATGTACATAGGTACTCTCATCCAATACAAAAGAAAAATTTTTTCTTAATTTTTAACAAATTGTTTTTTACATTGCACTCTTGAAAAGTT
>JACEFZ010013650.1:30000-41232 GCA_014155875.1 Cepaea nemoralis | reverse complement strand
ACGATTCATTTAATTTCCACACGCAACATTCAGTCCAGCACTACTAGAAGTAGTCTGTATGGACTACGCATGCGTTTAAAGCAAGCCAGCGCGAAAAAGAAAAAAAAACACACGGCTTTCTGCCCTTCTGTTGACAGGTAAAAGTACCACCTAGTGGGAACCTCGAACCTGTACAGATTGATGAATCCCCCAGAAGGCACACTTCCTCTACCAGTTAAGGCACTGACAATAAAATCTAGCGTCGATTTCTCCACAGCCCCTGGACCAGTAATTGAGCAAACTACAATACCAGGCTGGTGAAGTTTTTCGGTTAGTCCTGCCGGCGTAGCTTGTAAGCTCGTCGGTAGGCGTCCAGTGGTTTTGCATGTATCACCTTGCACCGGGAGGGCGCGCTTTAGCGATGCTACTCTTGGCTTGCGTGTGCGTGAATAGTCCGTCTGTCCGATAGATATCTGGTTGATCCTGCCAGTAGTCATATGCTTGTCTCAAAGATTAAGCCATGCATGTCTAAGTTCACACTGTCTCACGGTGAAACCGCGAATGGCTCATTAAATCAGTCGAGGTTCCTTAGATGACACGATCCTACTTGGATAACTGTGGCAATTCTAGAGCTAATACATGCTTACCAAGCTCCGACCCTCGCGGAAAGAGCGCTTTTATTAGTTCAAAACCAATCGTCGTTGCCCTTCGCGGGGCGCGGCGTTCCCACTGGTGACTCTGGATAACTTTGTGCTGATCGCATGGCCTTACGTGCCGGCGACGCATCTTTCAAATGTCTGCCCTATCAAATGTCGATGGTACGTGACATGCCTACCATGTTTGTAACGGGTAACGGGGAATCAGGGTTCGATTCCGGAGAGGGAGCATGAGAAACGGCTACCACATCCAAGGAAGGCAGCAGGCGCGCAACTTACCCACTCCCGGCACGGGGAGGTAGTGACGAAAAATAACAATACGGGACTCTATCGAGGCCCCGTAATTGGAATGAGTACACTTTAAACCCTTTAACGAGGATCTATTGGAGGGCAAGTCTGGTGCCAGCAGCCGCGGTAATTCCAGCTCCAATAGCGTATATTAAAGTTGTTGCAGTTAAAAAGCTCGTAGTTGGATCTCAGGTTTTGAGTCCCGGGCGAGACTCAGGCTACCATCTGTTTGTAAAGAGTCAATACACGAGACTCAGGCTACCATATGTTTTATAAAGAGTCATGATACTTTTCGAAGTCTCCGACTTGGGTCGAGTTGGCGGAATATGTTTTCCCCAAATTCGACTAAAGACGGTTGATCGGCGGACTAACAATCCGTCATCATAAAACTCCCAACTGTTACAGAAACAGATTTCTGGCTCCAAATGTTTGACGCTAAGCAAACAAAAGAGAACCACGATTTCTGCCCTATGCGCCACCTTAGGCACGAGAGGAAAGACAAGACAAGAAGTTGCGTAACTTCGTAGTCATCCCTTGGAACGGCCAATATAGCGATGTTTGAATTTATATCGATAACTTGTTGTTTTCGGTAATAATAATGGCAAATAAAAACTCACATTTCTTTTTAGAATATCAATTCCAAATAAAAACGCAGAGTATGTCCTTGAAAACTTAGTTGAAAAATAGTGAATAATCCAGTTTTCAAATAGCGTAAAATGAAACGTCAGAATTATGCTTCCAACTATGCGGATTTACAGTACATTATTATTATTTTTTTTTTTTTAAGAATCATATCCCTTCTTAACTGTTAAATGAATATTATTATTTTTTCATTTTGTTTTAAATAATAATCGTTTATTATGTACAAAAAAGTATCATTTTACATTTGCGAATACAACATATACATTCATGCACATGTAACAACTTCATATTCTTGGCTTGGTGTAACTACCTACATATTACTTGTAGATGATGATGGTTGAGTAATCATTTGCTCCCATGCATAGCCTACCAAAACATTTAACAGACACTCTTTCACACTCCAGTATTCTCATTCACACTGAGTTTCGTGTAAACGAATTCAAAAGTATTGCTGAATCACTTTTGTTTCCGAAAATGATACACATTAATGTATCTACACAATTTCCCACAATAAACCTCGCAGCAAGCATCCCATTTTACAAAGCAAAACGCGAAAACTGTGAAAATGGTGTCTGCTTGAGCGCGTATGAAAATAGCTTATGAAAATATGATGCTAGCATAAGCCTCAAGCATTAAAACCAGGTTTCCTACTGACCATAAACTCATTGTCCCTCTAGGCATGTGAGAGGATCCTTGGCTTTTACACGGACTCTTGTATGTGGAAATAGTCCACATATGTGATTTCCAGTTCTTTCATTCAAATATATTAACATGTTTAGTTTGAAATTGACAGGAACTTTTTTGTCAGCTAAACAATTTTTTATTTTTTTCAATTTATAGAAGAAATCCACATCAAAGCCATCAGTATTAAAAAAAAAAAAAGAAGAATAGGATTTAAACTTGGGTAAACAAGTTCAGACATGTACGGGTAAAAATGATAAAACAATTGATGTAATATCTAGAAAACATAAAAAGATGGGTTATATAATTTTCACGCAAGTAACAGAAAGCCACAAATTTTATAAAATCTAAAAAAGTGACTTAATGTTCTATCTGTATCCTTACTAATTATTTTGCAATTGTTTATGGCAATATTAACTCTATAAAACATGTAGAAATCTTCTATAACTATTAAATTATATAGCACTTAAATGTAAATGTAGGTAATTTCCCTTGAAACAAATGTTATGTTATTATGTCTCTTTCAAATATTTCAGTAAAATTGCTTCTGTTAAATGTGGTTTTATTTCGTACAAAACAGTGTGTATTTTAACGGTGCGTGGTGCTTTTTACATTTGCGAATACAACATATACACGTATATACACATATGATAATAATATATTTATGGCATGACGTAATTACCAGCACATTACTTGTTGATGATGATTGTGAGTAATCAATTGCTCTCATGTATATTACAATCTTTCAATAGACATTCTCTCAAACTCAAAGTATTCTCATTCACACAGTTTTATTTAAACAATTATAATGGTATCACTGAATGAATCATACATTAAACATTGAAACAAGCATCCCATGTTAGAAAGTAAGTTGCAAAGAGATATGCATGATTTTGCTCGAGCGCGCAAGCGGCAAGACAGACAGACGGACAGACAGACAGACAGACAGACAGACAGACAGACAGACAGACAGACAGACAGACAGACAGACAGACAGACGGACGGACGGACGGACGGACGGACGGACGGACAGACAGACAGACAGACAGGACAGACAGACAGACAGACAGACAGACAGACAGACAGGCAGGCAGGCAGGCAGGCAGGCAGGCAGGCAGAGAACAAACGAACGAACGAACGAACTTTATTTTCAAAGGGTCACAAATTTGACACGTAGTCCCGTCTTACATTCGGCCCTTCCAATCACTAATCTTTCGTTCATCCAACTGTGCATGTTACGTTCACATAGGGGAAACAAAAACATTGTTAAGTGAATTTTGTAACATAAACAATGCATGTTGCCGGCTCCATGGCCGAGGGATTAGCAGCTTTCTCCGCTAACCCCGAATACTCTCGTCACGTGACGCGACGAGAATTAGCAGTGGTTCGAATCGCAAAAGTGACTTATGAGAGTATGGAGCCGGTCGCTCAGAAATTCGTGGCGTGCTGATGATCGTAATCTAGCCTAGGAATCAACATACAGCTGAAAGATGCTGGTGTTGACCGCAATATCCTAAAACAGGATGGAAACGCGGGAAAAAAAATGCATGTTACCGTGTTATGAGACAGGCAGACACACGTATACACGCACTTTCATAAACACACATCGCAGACATACATACCTGCATAATACTTGCATCGTTTACAAAAACTCTCACAGTTATGCACACACTCAATAACATACAAATACACACGACCTCGTATACACCGCATGTAAGCACACATAAACACGCACATACACACACCATCATATATATATATATATATATATATATATTTTTTTTTTCCCGCGTTTCCATCCTGTTTCAGGATATTGCGGTCAACACCAGCATCTTTCAGCTGTATGTTGATTCCTAGGCTAGATTACGCTCATCAGCACGCCACGACTTTCTGAGCGACCGGCTCCATACTCTCATAAGTCACTTTTGCAATTCGAACCACTGCTAATTCTCGTCGCGTCACGTGACGAGAGTATTCGGGGTTAGCGGAGAAAGCTGCTAACCCCTCGGCCATGGAGCCGGCTCTATATATATATATATATATATATATATATATATATATATATATATATATATATATATATATATATATATATATATATATATATATATATATATATATATATATACACTAGCTGACCCGGCCCGGCTTCGCCCAGGCCCTGGATGGGATCTATCTATCTATCAGTCTGTCTGTCTGCTTGTTTGTCTTTCTGGCTGACCCAGCCCGGCTTCACCCAGTCCCTGTGGGGAGCATCTCATTTAATTCATATACGTAGTCATATAAGCTCCCGTTCCCGAATATCTGTCTGTCTGTCTATCTGTCTGTCTGTCTGACCCGGCCCGGCTTCACCCAGTCCCTGGTGGGGAGTATCTCATTTAATTCATATAGTAGTCATATAAGCTCCCGTTCCCGACTATCTGTCTGTCTGTCTGTCTGTCTGTCTGAGCCGGCCTGGCTTCACCCAGTCCCTGGTGGAGAGCATGTCATTTAATTCATATAAGTATTTAAATAAGCTCCCGTTCCCGACTATCTGTCTGTCTGTCTATCTATGTGACCCGGCGTGGTTTCGCCCAGCTCCTGGCGCACAGTAACTTAAAAGAATGTCCTTCCACACACCATTCATTATTCTTAATAAAAACTGTTTTTAATCACCGACATGACAGTTGATAAGTTTTTTAAGCAGAAAAAGATGGGTTACAATGTTATGCATTATGCATTATTTTTATGAAAACTTTGAAAATGCCTTAAAGATTATATCATTATTTATTATAACTCATATGCCTGAAATAACTATAGACAACGAGTTTAAAAATAGTGCAAGTAAGTCCAACAATATGACTATAAAGTATATAGAAATGTTATTAAAAGTTATGCCACTTGAAATAACTTTTCTAGAGTGAAGTCCCCCTGCTATATAGAAATTATATAATGAAAAATGAAAAATTAAATGTTATAAAGTAAGCAGCCGATTTTACACTAAGAAACTATTACAGTCGGCGGCACAGGAATGAAAGGAAGACGTGTAGAAAAAGAGGAGTAGGGAGGAATAGGAGGGAGGAGGAGGGAGGAGGAGGGATTAAGAGAAGGAGGGGAAAGGGGAGAAGGAGGAGGGAGGAGTAGGGAGGAGGAGGAGGAAGAGGGATGAGGATAGAGGAGGAAGGAGGAGGAGGAGGGAGGAGGATGAAGGAGGAGGAGGGAGGAGGGTAAAGGAGGAGGAGGAGGAGGGAGGAGGGGGAGGAGGGAGGGGGAGGAGGGATGGGGAGGAGGAGGGAGAAGGAGGAGAAGGGAGGAGGGAGGAGGAGAACGCAGGTGGGGGAGGAGGAGGAGGGAGGAGGGAGAGGGAGGAGGAGGAGAGAGGAGGAGGAGGGAGGAGGTGGAGGGAGAAGGAGGAGGGAGGAAGAGGTAGAAGGAGGAGGGAGAAGGAGGAGGGGGGAGGAGGAGGAGGAATGATGAGGAGGGAGGAGGAGGAAGAGGGATGTGGAGGAAGGAGGAGGAGGGAGAAGGAGGGTGGAGGTAGAGGGAGGAGGTAGAGGGAGGAAAAGGGAGGAGGGAGGAGGAGAGAGGAGGAGGAGGAGGGATGAGAAGAAGGGAGTAGGAGGGATGAGAAGAAGGGAGGAGGAGAGGGAGGAGGATGGAGAAGGTAGGGGGAGAAGGAGGAGGGAGGAGGGAGAGGGAGGAGGGGGAGGAGGTAGAGGGAGGAGGAAGAGGAGGAGGGTGGAGGGAGGAGGTAGAGGGAGGAGGAGGGAGGAGTTAGAGGGAGGAGGAGGGAGGAGGCGGAAGGAGTAGGAGGGAGGAGGATGGAGAAGGAGGGGAGAGGAAGAGGGAGAAGGAAGAGGGAGGAGGAGGGAGAGGGAGGAGGGGGAGGAGTTAGAGGGAGGAGGAAGAGGAGGAGGAGAAGCGAGGAGGAAGGAGGAGAACGCAGGTGGGGGAGGAGGAGGAGGGAGGAGATAGAAGGAGGAGGAGGGAGGAGGAGAGAGGAGGAGGAGGGAGGAGGTGGAGGGAGAAGGAGGAGGGAGGAAGAGGTTAGAAGGAGGAGGGAGAAGGAGGAGGGGGAGGAGGAGGAGGAGGAATGATGAGGAGGGAGGATGAGGAAGAGGGATGTGGAGGAAGGAGGAGGAGAGATGAGGTAGAGGTAGGAGGTAGAGGGAGGAAAAGGGAGGAGGGAGGAGGAGAGAGGAGGAGGGAGGAGGAGAAGGGAGTAGGAGGGATGAGGAGAAGGGAGGAGGAGAGGGATGAGGAGGGAGAAGGGAGGTGGAGAAGGAGGAGGGAGAGGGAGGAGGTTGAGGAGGTAGAGGGAGGAGGAAGAGGAGGAGGGTGGAGGGAGGAGGTAGAGGGAGGAGGAGGGAGGAGGAGGGAGGAGGCGGAGGGAGTAGGAGGGAGGAGGATGGAGGAGGAGGGAGAGAAAGAGGAAGAGGGAGAAGGAAGAGGGAGAAGGAGGAGCTAGGAGTGAGAGGGAGGAGGGAGAGGAGGTAGAGGGAGGAGGAAGAGGAGGAGGGTGGAGGGAGGAGGTAGAGGGAGGAGGAGGGGAGGAGGTAGAGACAGGAGGAGAAGAGAGGAGGAGGGAGTTTGCCATTCCGAATTCATACTCGACAACAATATGACTATAAAGTATATAGAAATGTTATTAAAAGTTATGCCACTTGAAATAACTTTTCTAGAGTGAAGTCCCCCTGCTATATAGAAATTATATAATGAAAAATGAAAAATTAAATGTTATAAAGTAAGCAGCCGATTTTACACTAAGAAACTATTACAGTCAGCGGCACAGGAATGAAAGGAAGACGTGTAGAAAAAGAGGAGTAGGGAGGAATAGGAGGGAGGAGGAGGGAGGAGGAGGGATTAAGAGAAGGAGGGGGAAAGGGGAGAAGGAGGAGGGAGGAGTAGGGAGGAGGAGGAGGAAGAGGGATGAGGATAGAGGAGGAAGAAGGAGGAGGAGGGAGGAGGGTGAAGGAGGAAGAGGGAGGAGGATGAAGGAGGAGGAGGAGGAGGAGGGAGGAGGGAGGGGGAGGAGGAGGGAGAAGGAGGAGAAGGGAGGAGGGAGGAGGAGAACGCAGGTGGGGGAGGAGGAGGAGGGAGGAGGGAGAGGGAGGAGGAGGGAGGAGGAGGAGAGAGGAGGAGGAGGGAGGAGGTGGAGGGAGAAGGAGGATGGAGGAAGAGGTAGAAGGAGGAGGGAGAAGGAGGAGGGGAGGAGGAGGAGGAATGATGAGGAGGGAGGAGGAGGAAGAGGGATGTGGAGGAAGGAGGAGGAGGGAGAAGGAGGGTGGAGGTAGAGGGAGGAGGTAGAGGGAGGAAAAGGGAGGAGGGAGGAGGAGAGAGGAGGAGGAGGGAGAGAAGAAGGGAGTAGGAGGGATGAGGAGAAGGGAGGAGGAGAGGGAGGAGGATGGAGAAGGTAGGGGGAGAAGGAGGAGGGAGGAGGGAGATGGAGGAGGAGGAGGTAGAGGGAGGAGGAAGAGGAGGAGGGTGGAGGGAGGAGGTAGAGGGAGGAGGAGGGAGGAGTTAGAGGGAGGAGGAGGGAGGAGGCGGAGGGAGTAGGAGGGAGGAGGATGGAGAAGGAGGGGAGAGGAAGAGGGAGAAGGAAGAGGGAGGAGGAGGGAGAGGGAGGAGGGGGAGGAAGTAGAGGGAGGAGGAAGAGGAGGAGGAGAAGGGAGGAGGAAGGAGGAGAACGCAGGTGGGGGAGGAGGAGGAGGGAGGAGGTAGAGGGAGGAGGAGGGAGGAGGAGAGAGGAGGAGGAGGGAGGAGGTGGAGGGAGAAGGAGGAGGGAGGAAGAGGTAGAAGGAGGAGGGAGAAGGAGGAGGAGGAGGAGGAGGAGGAGGAGGAGGAGGAATGATGAGGAGGGAGGATGAGGAAGAGGGATGTGGAGGAAGGAGGAGGAGGGAGGAGGTAGAGGGAGGAGGTAGAGGGAGGAAAAGGAGGAGGGAGGAGGAGAGAGGAGGAGGGAGGAGGAGAAGGGAGTAGGAGGGATGAGGAGAAGGGAGGAGGAGAGGGAGGAGGAGGGAGAAGGGAGGTGGAGAAGGAGGAGGGAGAGGGAGGAGGGGGAGGAGGTAGAGGGAGGAGGAAGAGGAGGAGGGTGGAGGGAGGAGGTAGAGGGAGGAGGAGGGAGGAGGAGGGAGGAGGCGGAGGGAGTAGGAGGGAGGAGGATGGAGGAGGAGGGAGAGGAAGAGGAAGAGGGAGAAGGAAGAGGGAGAAGGAGGAGCTAGGAGGGAGAGGGAGGAGGGAGAGGAGGTAGAGGGAGGAGGAAGAGGAGGAGGGTGGAGGGAGGAGGTAGAGGGAGGAGGAGGGGAGGAGGTAGAGGCAGGAGGAGAAGAGAGGAGGAGGGAGTTCGCCATTCCGAATTCATACTCGTCTAGGTTCTGTGATTTCGGTCCTTTCCATTGATTGTTCTTCCCTTCTACACGACTGTAGATAACTTCCTTACACATAAAAAGATTAATTGTTATTGATATTGCCGTGGCATGGAGGCATATATATCAGCAGCAGAGTTGAACGCCTACGCCAGCCGGCACGGCACTTGATGATGATGATGATTGCCGCGTGACGATTCTGTGTAGTCACGTCATTTTCTTCCCTTTTCCTAGCGTTTTGGTTCGGGGATTCTTTCATCATCATCATCATATATTTACGTACGTATTTTGGGAATGGGAGGAGGGAGGAGGAGGAAGAAGAAAAAAAAATACGACTGTTGGCAGCGCTGAAATGAAAGGAAGAGGTGTAGAAAATTTCATCTCAATCGGATGGGCCGTTCGCGAACAAATAAAGGACATACATACATACATACATACATACAGACAGACAGACAGACAGACGGAGATCCTAATTTATATATAAGACTAGCTGACCCTGCCGGGCTTCGCCCAGACCCTGGTGTGGAGCATCTCATTTAATTTATATAAGTAGTCATATAAGTTCCTGTTCCTGACTGTCTATCTGTCTGTCTGTCTGTCTATCTGTCTGCCTGACCCTGTCCAACTTCGCCCAGTCCCTGGTGGGGAGCATCTCATTTAATTCATATAAGTAGTCATATAAGTTCTCATTAAATTCATACAACAAAAAAAGTAACTTAAAAGAATGTCCTTCCACACACCATCCATTATTTTTAATGAAAACTCTTTCTAATCACCTGCATGACTACAGTAACTTCTTAAGCAAAAAAAGATGAGTTACAATGTTATGCATTGTGCATTATTTTTATGAAAACTTTGAAAATGCCTTACAGATTGTATCATTATTTATTATAAGTCATATGCCGGTACATAACTATGGACAAAGAGTTTATAAATCTTTGAAAACGATGCCACAATATGACTATAAGTTATACAGAAAAGTTATGCCCCTTGAAATAACTTTTACAGAGTTAGGTCCCCTGAGATATATAAAATTATAATGAAAAATGAAAAATGAAATAATACTGAGTAAGCAGGCGATTTCACACTAACAAATTATCACAGTTGGCAGCGCTGGAATGAAAGGAAGGCGTGTAGAAAATTTCATCTCAATCGGATGGGCCGTTCGCGAACAACTAAAGGACATACATACATACATACATACATACATACATACATACATACATACATACATACATACATACATACATACATACATACATACATACATACATACATACATACATACATACATACATACATACATACATACATACATACATACATACATACATACATACATACATACATACATACAGACAGACGGAGATCCTAATTTATATATAAGAAGATACTAAGTTGATACCTGATATATTAAGTCAGGTCTTAGTCAGATATGACTGAGCTACCGTATGACAGTAGACGGTACTACCTGCTTTCTGTCAGCGCCGAATGTTGGGCGGCGCTTACCAAACCCGACACCCCACATTGTGCCAACGGCTTCGGGCGGAAGAACGCAATTGGGAGGGTAATAGTCTTATCCTGGTGCGAGGAAATGCAACCCAAAGACAAAATAAGTCATGGCAGGGCAGACCAGGCCCTAAGCCTTGGTTGGCAGCTGGTATAGGATCGAAGCTCCGACAGGCGGACAGTTAGAGCATTGCTTTGCTGATCCGGCAGCGTCTGCAGCTTGTCTTGTTCCAGATGTATAGGTGTTAACTTTCCTCTGGAGTGAACTAGGCAGGCCGAGAGAGGGATCATGCTGCATGGGCAACACATGGTTTCTTTATTTTAGCCCAGACTTTGTGCTATGGAGAGGCAATAACTCCATCCCTGGTCTTAACCGGTCTCGGAATCGCAAGTGATAAGGGAAACATCAGAAGCATGTATGAAGGGATAAAGAAAGCCTGTGGTCCAATGATCAAAAGAAGTGCACCGCTGAAAACCTTGACTGGAGAAATCATCACTGATAAGAAACAGCAGATGGATAGATGGGTCGAGCACTATTTAGAGCTTTACTCAAGTGAGACCAAGCTGGCGGATAATGCCCTCAACGCCATAGAGGCCCTGCCAACTCTTGACCACCTGGACACACTTCCCACTATAACAGAAGTTAAGTGTGCTATAAATGAACTTGCATCTGGCAAGGCTCCAGGTAAGGATGGGATTCCAATAGAGGTGATCAGGAGTGGGCAAGACACCCTCGCTCTACAGATCCACCAGCTAATAGAGCTATGCCTACGAGAAGGACATGTCCCACAGGATTTCAAAGATTCAAACATCATAACGCTGTACAAGAACAAGGGAGATCGGAGCGACTGTAATAACTATAGGGGTATCTCACTTCTGTGTATTGTTGGGAAAGTATTTGCCAGAATTGTCCTGCGCAGACTTCAAGTCCTGGGAGATCAAGTCTACCCCGAATCACAGTGCGGCTTCCGTCAGAACCGGTCTACCATTGATATGATATTCTCATTGCGACAGATGCAAGAAAAATGCCGGGAACAAAATCAGCCACTGTTTATTGCCTTCATCGACCTCACAAAGGCATTCGATTTGGTCAGTCGTGAGGGTCTGTTCAAAGCACTAAAGAAGATTGGCTG
>JACEFZ010013650.1:0-25000 GCA_014155875.1 Cepaea nemoralis | reverse complement strand
CTCCATTCGTCTCTCTGGTGGACCTTCTCTTGCCAGTCGTTGATTCCAAGTGCTTGTAGGTCTGTACATGTATTATCTCTCCACCATCTTCTTGGTCTACCTCGGGGTCTACGGTCATTTATTTCCTGAGTGTAAGCGAGTTTTGTTTCCCTATTATCTTCCATTCTTTATATATGCCCCAGCTATTGTAGTCTATTAGCCTTCATGATACCAGTGATTAGTGGGGACTTAAACAGATCATAAATGTCTTTGTTACTTCTTCTTTTCCACTCTCCACTTTGTGTATCCCTAATGGGTCCAAAGATGCGTCTTAAAATTTTGTTCTCAAAGGTTTGTAACAAGGCTTCGTCTCCTTTCGTTGTACTCCAGGTTTCAGAGCCATACAGCACAACTGGTCTGATCAGTGTTTTGTATATTGTGATTTTGGTGTTACGAGATAGCGCCTTTGATTTTAGTAGATGTAGTGCATAGTATATCTTATTTCCAGAGTTGATTCTAGTTTATATTTCTTCCCTTATGATGTTGGAGAAGTTGAAGATTGTACCCAGGTATTTGTATGTTTCCGTTCTTTTAATGGTCATATTATCTATTTTTATGTGGCCAGAGTTTTTAGCCATTCCGTCTCTTGAAATTACCATATATTCTGTCTTATCTTGGTTGATAACCAGCCCCATCAGTTGGGCTTTTTCCTTTAAGTGAGTCAATATTTCCAATGTCTTTTGTTCACTTTGCCTTATAATATCTATATCATCTGCATAACCAAGCAGCTTGGATGTTCCTCCAATATCACATTCCTCCTTTATCTTCCTTACAACTTTCTCTAGAGCCAGATTGAAGAGTAGCGGCGATAGTGCATAACCCTGTTTCAAGCCAGATGTTATTTGGAAGAGGTCTGATTTCCTGCCTTTATATGTTACTATATTATAAGTATCTTCCATGCATAGTCTGGTCACGTTGATTAACTTCCTTGGTATTCCAAATTCCTGCATAGCATTCCATAGACTATTCCTATGGACACTATCATAAGCCTTTTTAAAATCCACAAAAATGTTATGGAGATCTCTTTTATATTCCCAATGTTTCTCGGCTATTTGTCGTAAGATAAATATCTGATCTATTGTTGATCTGTTTTGTCTAAAACCCGCCTGGTAGTCACCTAATATGAGTGGTATAAGATGATTAATTTTGGATCTTATACCTCGAATGTTAATACTCATTATTTTAATTTCCGCTGCCATTTTTGTTGTAATATAAGAAACGATTGAGTACTGGGGGGGGGGGGGGGGGGGGGGGGGGGGCGAATTGAGAATATTGAGAATTGAGTACTATATTGTATATTGGGGGGGGGGGGGGCTGAGTGGTCTCGAGGTATGGTGTCCGCCTCGGGTGCTGGAGGTCCCGGGTTCAGGCCCCGGTGAGGACCGGAATTTATTTTTTTTTAAATTCACCTGGACTTCCAGTAATAAAATTCCCCCTGGTCTCTGGGTAGTGAGATCGAACGCCCGTGTGCATTGTTGCGCACGTAAAATATCCCTTGGCAGTTGGAAATCGAAAAAGAGTAGCCTAACGGCGCCGCCCGGGCAAAATTTCGAGTTAAAAATCTACCCAAAGTATTTCAGGATCCTCGCCGATGCAACGTAGTTAGTGCATTGAGCTGAGTTTCTCCAGACTCAGGTTTGAGTCAGGAGGAAAACGGAGCACTTATGGGTTACACCGTGTGTCGTGATGTTGATCCAATGACTAAACGACTAATATAAAAGGTTGAGTATAATTTTGTTTCTTGTTTCAAACTGCCTGTATTCATGTTATCATTTCTGGAGATATTCAGTAGATTCCTTCGCCGGGCTTGAAATCTCTAAGTCAACAACGAGGCATGGAGAAGAATCTGACAGGTTTCTTTGTCGTGGTGGTGTGTTAATGTTATCACTGTCTCTTCCGGTCATGGCGCTGGTTGTTATCTGTTCAGTATAATTACTTACACATTTCTTTTTGTTTGACCTGTGCGCTTCAGGCTGTGTAGGGTAGTCGTGGTTGTTGAAGGGGCGTCAGCATGGTAACAGGTGTTTGGCGGACTGGAGGTGTCGAGCTCTCCCCGTCAGACAGGCTCTTGGTTGAGCGTCCCCTTTTCCGACTGACCAGCTGGAAACCGTCTTCATCCTCCTTACTATGTTGATCTGTCTGGGAGTTCGAAGTGACATTTTGTACCAATCTAGGTCCCTTCTGGGTTTGTACTTTGGCCGGACATTTATTACTCCAGTGGGAGTCCTCCCCACAGACTGTACTCGCCGTACGGCGCCCCGGAACTGTGATCAAGAGACGGTGTAGCTTGTCTTCTACCCCGTCCAACTCCATGTCCACGTAATGTGGCAGAGGTTCTTTCGGGTTGCACAGCAGTAACCACTTGTCCGTGATGTTTTTAAGTTTATGCACTTCCGCATTTATATCTCCCGAAATATCCGCAGCTATTTGCTTCTGATGTGGTTGACATGGGAAGACTATTCCGTACACTTTTATAACATTATAAAAGTAATATTGTTAAATTGTTTGTCATAGAATTCATCACAACACATTTTTATCTGGCTTGTAAAAGGCCACACAAAAATTATTGTTAAATTTGTTTTTCATGTTTAACTTATGATACTGAATTTATTTGCATGAATTTTATAATAAATACAAAAAACCATTTCCACAGAAGAGGCGGCAGTAATAGCTACACAACAACCAGTCCGCTGCAAGCGACGACTTCTGGCCCCATTACACCAGTCTCTAGTCTGTGTCACAAAGTCTACCTCATCTACACCAGTCTCTAGTCTGTGTCACAAAGACTACCTCATCTACACCAGTCTCTAGTCTGTGTCACAAAGTCTACCTCATCTACACCAGTCTCTAGTCTGTGTCACAAAGTCTACCTCATCTACACCAGTCTCTAGTCTGTGTCACAAAGTCTACCTCATCTACACCAGTCTCTAGTCTGTGTCACAAAGTCTACCTCATCTACACCAGTCTCTAGTCTGTGTCACAAAGACTACCTCATCTACACCAGTCTCTAGTCTGTGTCACAAAGACTACCTCATCTACACCAGTCTCTAGTCTGTGTCACAAAGACTACCTCATCTACACCAGTCTCTAGTCTGTGTCACAAAGTCTACCTCATCTACACCAGTCTCTAGTCTGTGTCACAAAGTCTACCTCATCTACACCAGTCTCTAGTCTGTGTCACAAAGTCTACCTCATCTACACCAGTCTCTAGTCTGTGTCACAAAGTACTACCTCATCTACACCAGTCTCTAGTCTGTGTCACAAAGTCTACCTCATCTACACCAGTCTCTAGTCTGTGTCACAAAGTCTACCTCATCTACACCAGTCTCTAGTCTGTGTCACAAAGTCTACCTCATCTACACCAGTCTCTAGTCTGTGTCACAAAGTCTACCTCATCTACACCAGTCTCTAGTCTGTGTCACAAAGTCTATCCTCATCTACACCAGTCTCTAGTCTGTGTCACAAAGTCTACCTCATCTACACCAGTCTCTAGTCTGTGTCACAAAGTCTATCCTCATCTACACCAGTCTCTAGTCTGTGTCACAAAGTCTACCTCATCTACACCAGTCTCTAGTCTGTGTCACAAAGTACTACCTCATCTACACCAGTCTCTAGTCTGTGTCACAAAGTCTACCTCATCTACACCAGTCTCTAGTCTGTGTCACAAAGTCTACCTCATCTACACCAGTCTCTAGTCTGTGTCACAAAGTCTACCTCATCTACACCAGTCTCTAGTCTGTGTCACAAAGTCTACCTCATCTACACCAGTCTCTAGTCTGTGTCACAAAGTCTACCTCATCTACACCAGTCTCTAGTCTGTGTCACAAAGACTACCTCATCTACACCAGTCTCTAGTCTGTGTCACAAAGTACTACCTCATCTACACCAGTCTCTAGTCTGTGTCACAAAGTCTACCTCATCTACACCAGTCTCTAGTCTGTGTCACAAAGTCTACCTCATCTACACCAGTCTCTAGTCTGTGTCACAAAGTCTACCTCATCTACACCAGTCTCTAGTCTGTGTCACAAAGTCTACCTCATCTACACCAGTCTCTAGTCTGTGTCACAAAGTCTACCTCATCTACACCAGTCTCTAGTCTGTGTCACAAAGTACTACCTCATCTACACCAGTCTCTAGTCTGTGTCACAAAGTACTACCTCATCTACACCAGTCTCTAGTCTGTGTCACAAAGTCTACCTCATCTACACCAGTCTCTAGTCTGTGTCACAAAGACTACCTCATCTACACCAGTCTCTAGTCTGTGTCACAAAGTCTATCTCATCTACACCAGTCTCTAGTCTGTGTCACAAAGTCTATCTCATCTACACCAGTCTCTAGTCTGTGTCACAAAGTCTATCTCATCTACACCAGTCTCTAGTCTGTGTCACAAAGACTACCTCATCTACACCAGTCTCTAGTCTGTGTCACAAAGACTACCTCATCTACACCAGTCTCTAGTCTGTGTCACAAAGTCTACCTCATCTACACCAGTCTCTAGTCTGTGTCACAAAGACTACCTCATCTACACCAGTCTCTAGTCTGTGTCACAAAGACTACCTCATCTACACCAGTCTCTAGTCTGTGTCACAAAGACTACCTCATCTACACCAGTCTCTAGTCTGTGTCACAAAGACTACCTCATCTACACCAGTCTCTAGTCTGTGTCACAAAGACTACCTCATCTACACCAGTCTCTAGTCTGTGTCACAAAGTCTACCTCATCTACACCAGTCTCTAGTCTGTGTCACAAAGTCTACCTCATCTACACCAGTCTCTAGTCTGTGTCACAAGACTACCTCATCTACACCAGTCTCTAGTCTGTGTCACAAAGACTACCTCATCTACATCAAATTTTTGTGCAATTATATACAATTACTCCCAATTTACCCGATTTTCCCCAGGTAAATGAGCTGAAAAATTCACGCAAAAACTCTTGTTGCCTAAAGCACCATTCTTCCAAAGCATAAACACGATATTATTGTTACTTTGTTACACACACCATTACATGTGGTATCCTTTGTTAAAACTACATGAAATAATATATGTATCTAGATCTGTGGCTAGTGTGTTAAAATGCAAACAGCAGCAAGAAGGCCATCATCAGACAAAAGAGACCCATAGCTTCGGACAGGGCAAATCCCAAGATGGCAAAGAGAAAAGCTGACCCTTCAATGAAGGGTTACGAGCATAGCCTATCACCAGACTTCCAAAGACGCTGCCAATTCCAGCCCCTGAGCCAGCGACACCAACGGTTGCAGCTCCAGCACCAATATATTTAGCAGCCTGATCAATATCATGTTGAACTGCACTGGTTTGGAAAGATCGGATCTGGCTAAAAAGGGATGGTGTATTGCTAAATCTGGACTACATTCAAAACTGCGATACCACTGTAACTTGGGATGCTGGCATTTGGTGCATTCATTGGCACTTTTGGCACCTTTCCGTCTTGACAGACGATAGTTTGGTACATTGTGCTTCAAAAATGCTTAATAACTACGACCCATGGCGGTGGCGAGTGTGGCTGGTAAGGCCAATTCTTGCTGCAAATGTTTGCCCACAGTAGATGCATGTGAAAACATGGTCATTTCCACCATTGTGCACCATCTTACGTCTCTCACGCTCTGTGTGTGCTTTATCTGCAATCATTTTCTCCTTTGTCTTTAATCCATTTCTGATAGTTGCCCTCCATGCAACACGTTCAGCGGCGACTTGCTCCCAATGTGCATTATCAATGCCTATATCAATCATGTCCTGCTTACACACATCTTTGTATCGTAGTAGAGGCCGACCCTGAGATCACTTACCCATCTGTAATTCACCAAAAAAGATGTCCTTTGGTATTCTACCATCATCCATCCTCCTAACATGTCCTATCCATCTAAGTCTACGAAGACTGAGCATGGAATACACCGTCACACAAGCTGATCTTTCCAATACTTCAGTATTTGTGATTATGTCTTGCCACCTAATACCAAGTATTCTTCGCAGACACCGCATATGAAAGCTGTTTAAACGTTTCTCTTGGCGTGAGTAAGTTGTCCAGGTTTCGCTGCCAAAATGATTGTAGACGAGGACTTCTGTTTTGGTAGTAAGCTTCCTGTTCTCCCAGACTCTTTTTGCTAACATTTTCATTGTTGTTGTTGCCTTGACAATCCTGATGTTGATTTCCTGATCGAGGGAAATCAACATCAGGATTGGTGCATTTGTGCAGCATTTGGTGCATGCTGCTCTTGTTTTCCAACGACTGTGCTGACGAACGGCCGCAACGATAGGCGGTTCAACGAAGATGTGACTACCATGGGCACTTCAATATGACAACTCATTGACTATTGTTTGACTGTTTTATGACAGCTCATTGACAATTGTATGACTGTTTTATGACAGCTCATTTACTATTGTGTGTCTGTTTTATGACAGCTCAACTATTGTATGTCTGTTTTATGGCAAATGCTGTTTGACTGTGCTATAACTGTTTCATGACTGCTTTGATTGGTTTGGTTGTTCTCATTGTCTATGATTGTTTTACGACTGTTTTATAATTGTTGTGACTTTTTAATGTTTATCATAGTGTTCATATACATGCACAGTTTGATTGTATTTAATATAAAAAATGCATTTCTAGCCTTCCTGTCATTAGCTACCCCATGAAGCTCCATTCACGTCTGTCCCAGATTATTTGCCCCCTACTTTTCTTCTCCGTGTGTTTTGGAAACTCCATTTCTTGTCTTGTGGATTCCACATATCTTTCTCCACGTTATCCCAATGGAAACCCCTCCAGCTACAGGCGTCTTTGCTTCGTTACTCCCCCCCCCCCCCCCTTTTCCCACTGTATTTGTCTATTACGGAGCATGTAGTCAGCAGTAAATATTTTAAACTTTTGGGGTTTTAATGTTTGCGGAAATTTTTAGTGAAAGGACAATTGTTTCAGTAACCGAAAGGAAGAAAATAAAATTACTCTTCAATTAAATTTTTTTTTTTAAACCTTTTATTGAGTGTTAAAGAAAACTTTGCATTTGTATTGTTCGTGTTGTTACAGAGCGTTGCATGTGGAAGTGTAGGTGACATATGCGCAAATTTTTACAACATTTATTTCAACATTTTTACATTTGAAATGAAGGGTAACGGAAAACGAGTACAAACAACAACAAGACGGTAGTATACCATTTTTTTCTTTCTGCCACCCTTTCACCTGTCAGCTCCAACCCCACCAATACCATCATCACCACCTTGGTAATGAGGACAAGGGCAGTAAAACTTGTTAAAACCGACCGGTGAAGGCAGCAGCAGCATCAAAACGAACAGTATCGAAAAGGTGGGGGGGAAGGGGGGAGGGGGTTGTCAAGGAGTATCCTAGTTTACAATGCAGGAGGGGTAGTTGTTGCATTTGTATTGTTTGTGTTGTTACATGCGTACTGTGTGTTCAGTATTTGTGTGCGTGTTTTTACAGAGCGTTGCATGTGGGCGTGTAGGTGACATATGCGCAAAAATTACAAATATTTTATACATTTAAACATTTCTCCATTGACATTGTTGTAAGGAAATATTTTAAATCAAAAGCGTGATGGTAGCGGGCTGTTATTATTTTCCCCTGCCGCCCCGCTCTCCTGTCAGCTCCAAAAACTCCTACCAAGTACCATCACCCTCGGTGATGATAAACATGGCGGTGCAGAACTGAAACAAAACGGTGAGCGCGGCAGCAGTAATAACAATCACAGTATCAAAAGGTGGGAAAGGGGGATGTGATATTAATAATGATTACAATGATAATAATGCAAATAACATCCAAATACATGAATAATATTATAATGACAAGGAATAAAACTGCTAAGGGTGATAAAATTAAAGGCAATGATAATAACAGCAATGATAATAATACTTAGTTAAACATGTGATTTCATGTGTTACAATGATTTTCTTAGGAATGGTGTTTACATGAAATACATCTTATAATAATAATTTCTATGAATAAAAACTACTAAGGGTGATAACAGCAATGCTAATAATCACAATGATAAAATTTGTTATGATAATGATCACATTTTCCAAACATGTGATTCCATTTGCTAAAATGATTTTCTTAGAAATTGTGTTAAATTATGGCAGGTACATACAATAACAATTTCATCCTGCACCCTTTAATAATATAGTAGGTGTAAAAAGGATTTGGTTATCTTTTTTTTTTCTCCTTGCTTATTTTTTTTTTTTTTATACATATTCTTGCTACATGCAATGTTCAATAATAGTAGCAGTAAGTAAAAGGAGTTGGTTATCTTTTTCTCCTTGCTTATTTTTTGGTCTTATTTGTAAGGGTTCATTCATTTTTTTCCCTTCCTTTTATTTTTATTTTTATTTTTTTTTTTTAAAACTTATTGTAAAAAGTAAAACAAGCATCAGTATTTGCACAAAATTTTCCAATCTTTACATTTGTGTTTCCCTTGCCACCCTCTCACCAATTTGGTTCCACTCCACCAATGCCCTACCACTCCTCTCTGGGCAATGATGGTAAAGGCAGGATAGATATTTGAACCAAACCGGTGTGGGTATCAGCAAAGGCAGCAACAAACCATGAGCAAGGGGATGGGGGGCACATGGGAAAGGGATTTTGTTTATTACTAATGATGACAATAATAATAATGACAAGAAGAGACATACTGAGGGTAATAATAGCCAATATAAAAAACTAGCAATGGTAATAATGGTTATGAAAATGATAAACTTTTTGCAAATTGTGGTTTCCATTTGCTAGGATGATTTTCTTTGGAATGGTGTTAACATAGCATAGCAGTGTACATACACAAGCCAAATATAGTTTTTAATAATAGTTGTAGTACAGGGAGTTGGGTTTTTTTTTTCCTCATTCCCTCAATCATTTGTATTTGCACAAATTTATTTCAGTATTATTGATTTGGTAAACATATGTGATTTTGTATTTATTCCTTCAACACTCCCTCACATGATTCAAAAGGGGTGACAAGGAGAAAGGGAAATCTTTACATTTTTGTTTACTTTGCCACACTCCCACTAATCGCTTTCACTCCAATGCCCCTCCGACCACCCTTAATGATGGTACAGGCAGGACAAATGTTTGAACTGACCAGTGGGGGTGGTAGCAAAGGCAACAAACCATAAGCAAAATGGGGCACTAGGGGAGATGAAGTTGTAAAATAATAATGATGATATCACTAATACTTATAACATTAATGATACTAAGGATAATAAGGTAGATACTGAATACAAAGAAAAGGGGGAATCTTTACATGTTCCCCCCCCCCCCTCACTATACTCTCCTCAACTGGTTTCACCCCACCAAAACCCTCATGCCAACTCTTAATGATGTTACAGGCAGGACAAGTGTTTGAACCAACCAGTTGGGGTAGCAGCAAGGGTAACAAAACATAAGCAACAGGGGGCGCAGGGGAGATGAAGTTGTAAAATAATAGTGATGATATCAATAATACTTGTAAAATCAATGATACTAAGGATAATGGGGTAAGTATTGACTGCAAGGATAGGGGAAAGTCTTTACATGTTGTTCCCTCTCTACTCTCCCACCGATTGTTTTCAATCACCAATGTCCCCATGACCACTCTAATGATGGTACAGGCAGGGCAAATGTTTGAAACAAAATAGTGGGGGTAGTAGCAAAAGCAACAAACCTTAAACATAAAAAAGGGGGGGGGGGGACATGGGGGATGAAGTTGTAAAATAATAATGGTGATATCATTAATTTTAAAGTGTTGCGTATCCCTTACGGGACGTTGCAGTCAACACCAGCATTTTCAGCTGCTGTTGATGTACTAGGCAAGTGTTACGTTCAGTAGTTTGCCATTGCTTTCTGAACGACCGGCCCCTATACCTTTTTCGGAAAAACCAGCATCGCCGTGTTTCGAACCCGGGTATACGGGCTCACAAACCGCGTTCGCAAGCCCTTAGCCACAGAGACCGGTTGATATCATTAATACTTATTTAATTAATGATACTAAGGATGAAAAGGGTATTGTGGTGATAGTAAAAAATAATAATGTTAATGATAGTAATAGTAATACTAATAATAAAAAAATAATAATAATAATAATAATAATAATAATAATAATAATAATAATAATAATATTAGTATAATAGATATGTGATTTTATTTACTAAAATGGTAATCTCAGTTGTGGTGGTAGTTTAGCACAACAAGTTCATTTAAAGCAAAACATTTCATAAATAGTACATTGGAATGGGAATTCCATTGGTCTTTTGACCATATGTGATCTTTTTAATCATCCACTCACCATTCATTCACTGTTTCTTCTTTCTTTCTCTCACTCATGTATACCAAATTTACCAAAAATTTCCAAAATTGCCGGAGTTGGTATACCATTTATACCAACTCTGGAAAGAGTTGTGATATTTTGTGCGTGTACATAAAGGAAACTAAATGTGTGTTATATGTGTGGTGTTTGTATCTGGCAAAATTTCTGCAGGTCCATATAAGTTGTCTGTAGTAAGAAAGTGCTACAAGTAGTTTTGTATGTATGTCCTTAGATGTCATTGGTATAGTATTGAGAAAAATTGCTTTATATATGTCGGTTTGTTTGCCTGTGTGTGTTTGTATGAGGTGTTTGAGTGTTGCGCGTGTGGCAGTAATTGTTGGACATGTATAATAAATGTGTTCCTCTGTCTCTTGTGTGTTGTTTCTACATAATTGACATTGTTTGGATATGTATGCTTCTACCTGTGTTGTGGGGGTCATAATGTATAACAGTCTATATGTGATCTCCCTAGCTTTTGGTGTTATGTGTTTGTTGTGTAGGTTTGAAAAGGTGCATGTGAAGTCAGTCATGAAGTATTTGTGTCCTCTTTTAATCCTAAGTCTTAGTGATGGTGCTTGTTCTCTAACTAAATGTTTGTATATTGTGTGTGTTGTTTGCTGTATTAACTGTTCATGTCCTTTTATTGCCTGTATGCATGTCTGATAGAATGTTGGCAGTCTTCCCTGGTAGTGTGCAGTTGCATTGTTAAGAGGTGTGAGATGTTTGATGTTGTGGCCTATGTAGTATAGTGCTAGTCTGTTCTGTTCTGGGTGTCTGATGATTTTACCTATGTGACTGATTCTAAGTGACAGTATTTTTGTCTGGATGTCCTGTAGTGCAATCCCGCCTTGTTTCCTGTCTTGTATGAGAGTTTTGTGTTTAATGCTGTGTATCGTATTGGTGAAGATGAAGCGTCTGATTTGTTTGTTTATGTTTGTGACGGTCTGTTTAGGAGGGTCCAGTACTGTCGCTAAATATATTATTTTGGGTAATATGTATGTGTTGACTATTGTGCTTCTACCAAATATTGTGGATGTCTTGTACCTATACCTGTGTAACATGTCTGTGATCTGTTCGGTAAGTGCGTGCCATGTCTGTCTGTGTATTTCTGTGGGATCGCATGGAAATGTGATCCCATACAGCTTCATAGTGTCTATGGGAATAAAATAAATATTTTATTTTTTTTAAACACTTTTATTGAGTGTTAAAGAAAACTTTGCATGAGTATTGTTCGTGTTGTTACAGAGCGTTGCATGTGGAAGTGTAGGTGACATATGCGCAAATTTTTACCACATTTATTTCAAAATTTTTACATTTGAAATGAAGGGTAACGGAAAACGAGTACAAACAACAACAAGACGGTAGTATACCATTATTTTCTTTCTGCCACCCTTTCACCTGTCAGCTCCAACCCCACCAATACCATCATCACTACTTGGTAATGAGGGAAAGGGCAGTAAAACTTGTTAAAACCGACCGGTGAAGGCAGCAGCAGCATCAAAACGAACAGTATCGAAAAGGTGGGGGGGGGGGGGGGGGGGTTGTCAAGGAGTTTCCTAGTTTACAATGCAGAAAGGTAGTTGTTGCATTTGTATTGTTCGTGTTGTTACATGCGTACTGTGTGTTCAGTATTTGTGTGCGTGTTTTTACAGAGCGTTGCATGTGGGCGTGTAGGTGACATATGCGCAAATATTACAAATATTTTATACATTTAAACATTTCTCCATTGACATTGTTGTAAGGTAATATTTTAAATCAAGAGCGTGATGGTAGCGGGCTGTTATTATTTCCACTGCCGCCCCGCTCTCCTGTCAGCTCCAAAACCTCCTACCAAGTAGTCCAAGTACCATCACCCTCGGTGATGATAAACATGGCGGTGCAGAACTGAAACAAAACGGTGAGGGTGGCAGCAGAGACAACAATCACAGTATCAAAAGGGTGGGAAAGGGGGATGTGATAGTATACGCGTTTACAAAGCCATATATATATATTAATAGTGATTACAATGATAATAATGCAAAGTAACAACCAAATACATAAATAAATATCATAGTGACAAGGAATAACTGTGCTGAGACTAGTCACTATGAACTAGTCTAGTGATAGACTCAATGATAATAAATAATAGTTTTAACATGTGATTTTATGTGCTAAATTGATTACCTTAGGAATGGTGTTTACATGAAATACATCTTATAATAATAATGACAAGGAATAAAAACTACTAAGGGTGATGACAGCAATGCTGATATTAATAAACACAATGGTAGGATTTGTTTGGATAATGATCACATTTTCCAAACATGTGATTCCATTTGCTAAAATGATTTTCTTAGAAATGGTGTTAAAATATGGCTGGTGCATACAATAACAATTGCATCCTGCACTGTTTAATAATATAGTAGGTGTAAAAAGGAGTTGGTTATCTTTTTTTCTCCTTGCTTATTTTTTTTTTTATTTATTTACATATACTTGCAACATGCAATGTTCAATAATAGCAGAAGTAAAAGGAGTTGGTTATCTTTTTCTCCTTTTTTCTTTTTTTTTTCTTTTGGTCTTATTTGTAAGGGTTTATTCATTTTTTCCCTTCCTCTTTTTTTTTTTTTGACTTATTGTAGAAAGTAAACAAGCATCAATATTAGCACAAATTTTTACAATCTTTACATTTTGTTTCCCTTGCCACCCTCTCACCAATTTGGTTCCACTCCACCAATGCCACTACCCCCCTCTCTGGGCAATGATGGTAAAGGCAGGATAAATATTTGAACCAAACCGGTGTGGGTATCAGCAAAGGCAGCAACAAACCATGAGCAAGGGGAGGGGGGCGCATTGGAAAGGGGTTTTGGTTTATTACTAATGATGATAATAATAATAATGACAGGAGGAGACATACTGAGGGTAATAACAGCCAATATAAAAACCAGCAATGGTAATAATAGATATGAAAATGATAAACTTTTTACAAATTGTGATTCCATTTGCTAAGATGATTTTCTTTGGAATGGTGTTAACATAGCATAGCAGTGTACATACACAAGCCAAATATAGTTTTTAATAATAGTTGTAGTACAGGGGGTTGGGTTTTTTTCCCCCTCATTCCCTCAATCATTTGTATTTGCACAAATTTATTTCAGTATTATTGATTTGGTAAACATATGTGATTTTGTATTTATTCCTTCAACACTCCCTCACATGATTCAAAGGGGGTGACAAGGAGAAAGAGAAATCTTTACATTTTTGTTTACTTTGCCACACTCCCACTAATCGCTTTCACTCCAATGCCCCTCCGACCACCCTTAATGATGGTGCAGGCAGGACAAATGTTTGAACTGACCAGTGGGGGTGGTAGCAAAGGCAACAAACCATAAGCAAATTGGGGCACTAGGGGAGATGGAGTTGTAAAATAATAATGATGATATCACTAATACTTATAACATTAAAGATACTAAGGATAATAAGGTAGATACTGAATACAAAGAAAAGGGGGAATCTTTACATGTTTCCCCCCCCCCCCCTCACTATACTCTCCTCAACTGGTTTCACCCCACCAGAACCCTCATGCCAACTCTTAATGATGGTACAGGCAGGACAAGTGTTTGAACCAACCAGTTGGGGTAGCAGCAAGGGTAACAAAACATAAGCAACAGGGGGTGCAGGGGAGATGAAGTTGTAAAATAATAGTGATGATATCAATAATACTTGTTAAATCAATGATACTAAGGATAATGGGGTAAGTATTGACTGCAAGGATAGGGGAAAGTCTTTACATGTTGTTCCCTCTCTACTCTCCCACCGATTGGTTTCAATCACCAATGTCCCCATGACCACTCTAATGATGGTACAGGCAGGGCAAATGTTTGAAACAAACTAGTGGGGGTAGTAGCAAAAGCAACAAACCTTAAAACAAAGGGGGGGGGGGGGACATGGGGGATGAAGTTGTAAAATAATAAAGGTGATATCATTAATACTTATTAAATTGATTTTACTAAGGATAAAAGGGGTTGGGTAATGATAGTAAAAAATAAAAATGATAAAGATAGTGATAATAATAATAATAATAATGAAAACAATAATAATGATAAAATAATAATAATAATACTATAATAGATATGTGATTTCCTTTACTAAAATGATAATCTTAGTTGTGGTGGTAGTTTATCACAACAAATTCATTTGTATCAAACATTCCATAATTAGTACATTGGAATGGGAGGAGTTAAGTTTTCTTTTCTCTTTTTCCCTTTTCCCCCTTATCTATAAGGGTGAAACCATAATTTTGAAACAAATAAAACAAGCATTTGTACTTCCACTATTCTTTACATAAGGGATTTTCCATTGGTCTTTTGACCATATGTGATCTTTTTAATCATTCACTCCCAGTTTCTTCTTTCTTTCTCTCACTCATGTATACCAAAATTACCAAAAAAATGACCAAAATTTCCAGGGTTGGTATACCATTTATACCAACTCTGGAAAGAGTTGTGATATTTTGTGCGTGTACATAAAGGAAACTAAATGTGTGTTATATGTGTGGTGTTTGTATCTGGCAAAATTTCTGCAGGTCCATATAAGTTGTCTGTAGTAAGAAAGTGCTACAAGTAGTTTTGTATGTATGTCCTTAGATGTCATTGGTATAGTATTGAGAAAAATTGCTTTATATATGTCGGTTTGTTTGCCTGTGTGTGTTTGTATGAGGTGTTTGAGTGTTGCGCGTGTGGCAGTAATTGTTGGACACGTATAATAAATGTGTTCCTCTGTCTCTTGTGTGTTGTTTCTACATAATTGACATTGTTTGGATATGTATGCTTCTACCTGTGTTGTGGGGGTCATACTGTATAACAGTCTATATGTGATCTCCCTAGCTTTTGGTGTTATGTGTTTGTTGTGTAGGTTTGAAAAGGTGCATGTGAAGTCAGTCATGAAGTATTTGTGTCCTCTTTTAATCCTAAGTCTTAGTGATGGTGCTTGTTCTCTAACTAAATGTTTGTATATTGTGTGTGTTGTTTGCTGTATTAAATGTTCATGTCCTTTTATTGCCTGTATGCATGTCTGATAGAATGTTGGCAGTCTTCCCTGGTAGTGTGCAGTTGCATTGTTAAGAGGTGTGAGATGTTTGATGTTGTGGCCTATGTAGTATAGTGCTAGTCTGTTCTGTTCTGGGTGTCTGATGATTTTACCTATGTGACTGATTCTAAGTGACAGTATTTTTGTCTGGATGTCCTGTAGTGAAATCCCGCCTTGTTTCCTGTCTTGTATGAGAGTTTTGTGTTTAATGCTGTGTATCGTATTGGTGAAGATGAAGCGTCTGATTTGTTTGTTTATGTTTGTGACGGTCTGTTTAGGAGGGTCCAGTACTGTCGCTAAATATATTATTTTGGTAAATATGTATGTGTTGACTATTGTGCTTCTACCAAATATTGTGGATGTCTTGTACCTATACCTGTGTAACATGTCTGTGATCTGTTCGGTAAGTGCGTGCCATGTCTGTCTGTGTATTTCTGTGGGATCGCATGGAAATGTGATCCCATACAGCTTCATGGTGTCTATGGGAATAAAATAAATTTTTTTTTTTTTAAACTTTTATTGAGTGTTAAAGAAAACTTTGCATTTGTATTGTTCGTGTTGTTACAGAGCGTTGCATGTGGAAGTGTAGGTGACATATGCGCAAATTTTTACCACATTTATTTCAAAATTTTTACATTTGAAATGAAGGGTAACGGAAAACGAGTACAAACAACAACAAGACGGTAGTATACCATTATTTTCTTTCTGCCACCCTTTCACCTGTCAGCTCCAACCCCACCAATACCATCATCACTACTTGGTAATGAGGGAAAGGGCAGTAAAACTTGTTAAAACCGACCGGTGAAGGCAGCAGCAGCATCAAAACGAACAGTATCGAAAAGGTGGGGGGGGAGGGGGGGGGGGGGGGTTGTCAAGGAGTTTCCTAGTTTACAATGCAGAAAGGTAGTTGTTGCATTTGTATTGTTCGTGTTGTTACATGCGTACTGTGTGTTCAGTATTTGTGTGCGTGTTTTTACAGAGCGTTGCATGTGGGCGTGTAGGTGACATATGCGCAAATATTACAAATATTTTATACATTTAAACATTTCTCCATTGACATTGTTGTAAGGTAATATTTTAAATCAAGAGCGTGATGGTAGCGGGCTGTTATTATTTCCACTGCCGCCCCGCTCTCCTGTCAGCTCCAAAACCTCCTACCAAGTAGTCCAAGTACCATCACCCTCGGTGATGATAAACATGGCGGTGCAGAACTGAAACAAAACGGTGAGGGTGGCAGCAGAGACAACAATCACAGTATCAAAAGGGTGGGAAAGGGGGATGTGATAGTATACGCGTTTACAAAGCCATATATATATTAATAGTGATTACAATGATAATAATGCAAAGTAACAACCAAATACATAAATAAATATCATAGTGACAAGGAATAACTGTGCTGAGACTAGTCACTATGAACTAGTCTAGTGATAGACTCAATGATAATAAATAATAGTTTTAACATGTGATTTTATGTGCTAAATTGATTACCTTAGGAATGGTGTTTACATGAAATACATCTTATAATAATAATGACAAGGAATAAAAACTACTAAGGGTGATGACAGCAATGCTAATATTAATAAACACAATGGTAGTATTTGTTTGGATAATGATCACATTTTCCAAACATGTGATTCCATTTGCTAAAATGATTTTCTTAGAAATGGTGTTAAAATATGACTGGTGCATACAATAACAATTGCATCCTGCACTGTTTAATAATATAGTAGGTGTAAAAAGGAGTTGGTTATCTTTTTTTCTCCTTGTTTATTTTTTTTTTTTTATATTTTTACATATACTTGCAACATGCAATGTTCAATAATAGCAGAAGTAAAAGGAGTTGGTTATCTTTTTCTCCTTTTTATTTTTTTTTTTCTTTTGGTCTTATTTGTAAGGGTTTATTCATTTTTTCCCTTCCTCTTTTTTTTTTTTTAAACTTATTGTAGAAAGTAAACAAGCATCAAGTATTAGCACAAATTTTTACAATCTTTACATCTTTGTTTCCCTTGCCACCCTCTCACCAATTTGGTTCCACTCCACCAATGCCACTACCCCCCTCTCTGGGCAATGATGGTAAAGGCAGGATAAATATTTGAACCAAACCGGTGTGGGTATCCAGTGATACTCAACTGATTATTTGATGCATTGAAGAGGTGAAAATAATGATACTATTAACTAATTGGAATCTAAAGCCTAGCTAACACTATTATTGATAAACTATATAAGGTTCCTAGCGAACACGTATGCTCTCTATCCGTCCTTGTCCCAGTCTGAGGCACGCTTTTAGTTGCGCGTTGAACCACGGACATTCAGTCCTCCGTGCGCTGGCGAGTTTGCATGCGTAGAGTCCCAGCACGCTTGGTCAGTTAACTAAAGTAACTGGGATTCTCCAGTTACTCGTCGAGGGGCGAGTTTCCTATACTCTTGGGAAACCCTCGCTCATAAGCACTCAACGACCTCTTAGTTGACACGAATGTGTCCTGTTGTCAAGCTAAATATAGTGCCCGTGTCTCTCCTGTCTGATGTTCTCTGTATAGCTCCGTCTTAACTCTCTAAGCTCCTATGTAGATCTTTGACAAATTACCACAGAAAAAATAAAGGTAACCACTTAAACTAAACCACCATGTTGTTTAATTTTTATTTTAAAGATGGCAGACAACTTATGTTTAATTAGTTTGAATATTCGTGGTTTGAAAATGAAATTACAACATATAGTCACACTCATACACAAACACAAACCCGATTTTATTTTACTACAAGCAACAAACATTAAAACAGACTTTCAAGCAGCAGAACTTGTAACACGTTTAGGATTAAGAAATTCGTGTTTCAGTTTGGCCAAACATAACGTAGGGTCAGGGACAGCCATTCTCCAAATTTCCGACACGTGGACTATTTTTAGAACACACACAGAACCCACATGGTAGAATTTCTACAGTTCAAGTTAAAAACGACACACACTCATTTGTCATAGTCAACATACTCGCACCACCTAACTACAATTATCAACCTCTATTCTATGAACATTTAGACGACTTACTAACACAGACATACAGGGGACAAAATATTGTTCTTGCCGGTGATTACAATTGTGTTCTTGAAGATTTAGACGCGGTGGGTGGGGAGGTGAGAACACAGCTGAGGAGAGCCGGCAGGGACAGCTTACATCAACTTGACACACTACGAAATATAATCGATACATACAACCTCACAGACGCATTCAGGCATACAGACCCCGACAGTAGAGAAACGACATACACAAACAAAACACACAACAGATCATCTAGATTAGACCGGATTTATACGCCCGCAACACATCACATCATACAAACCAAACACCTACGGGAAACATTAGATTACACAGACCACAAAGCAATACTAGTACACATCAGCACAAAAACGCAGAGAAACAAAAGGTCACCTCACTGGAAGTACAATAATTCACTATTGGAACACTCAGAATATGTAAAATATATGACACAGCTCATACACACGTACACAGACAATATACCGACTGAGAACATCACACAATACTGGGACTTAATGAAAAACACCATACGAAGCAGAACACAACATCTAGCAACCATGATCCACAAAGACAGACTAAGACAGGAGCGCTTCATACAGACAGCCATACGACTAACACAACAAACAGACAGAGACGCACATCACTTACACACATTAGAAGCACAACTAGAAGAACACCAACAACACAGATATATGGGTGCTCTTCTCAGAACAAAACTCAACACAATTACACAAGAGTCAGCTACGAGGCAATATTTAGCAATAGAACAGAACGTACAATGCAACAGACAAATAAGCAAAATATCAGACATGCAAGGAAACATGCAGACAGAAATACCACACATAGAGACTGCTTTCCAACAACACTACACACAACTATTCACAGCAGGGACAGTCGACACACAGATACAAGACAACTTCTTACAGTACACAAAGAAATTATCTGACACAGACAAAGACACACTGGACACAGAACTGAAACTGACAGACATAACACAGGCACTAAGCACACTAAACAAAAACAAAACTCCAGGACCAGACGGTTTGACAGTAGAATTCTACCACTTCTTTTCTATTCTAGGCTATCTTCTCCTCAAAGTCTATCAGGAAGCCTTTGACAAAAAAAATCTTCCGGACAGCTGCAACATGTCTTACATTACACTCGTATGCAAAGATAAAACTGACAAAACACAACTGAAGAACTACAGACCAATTTCCTTACTCAACACAGACTACAAGATACTCGCCAAAACACTCACCAACAAACTTAACCCCTTCATGCCAACACTCATACACCCCGACCAACAGTTCAGTGTCAAAGACAGAAATATACACAACCACACACACCTCATTAGAGACATAATCAACTACACACATGGGAAAGACTGTCCATCCTCCATCTTATCCTTGGATCAAGAGAAGGCCTTCGACAGAATTTCCCACACATACCTGCATAGGACACTAGAATTTTGTAACATAGGAGAATACTATAGGCAGTGGATACAGATCTTGTATAAAAATCCTGAGAGCAGAGTGTTGGTGAACCATTCACTGACAGCTAGCTTCAGGCTCACGAGATCTGTAAGACAGGGATGTCCCTTATCACCACTCTTGTATGTGCTCACCCTAGAACCTTTATTAGAGAACATAAGACAGGACACTAGTATTAAAGGAACCTCCCTGAATGGGATAGGAGAGCAGAAGCTCATCGCTTATGCAGATGACACTGCCTTCTTTCCCACCAGCAACACATCAATAAGAAATATACTCCACACCTTTACCCATTTTGGAAAAGACAGTGGAGCCAAAATTAATGTACAAAAATCACAGATAATGAGACTGGGAAAGTGGAAACAAAAGGCTGATTTCCCTCCAGATCTGAAACACATAGACACCATGAAGCTGTATGGGATCACATTTCCATGTCAGAAATCACAGATCACAGACATGTTACACAGGTACAGGTACAAGATATCCACAATATTTGGTAGAAGCACAATGGTCAACACATACATATTACCCAAAATAATATATTTAGCAACAGTATTGGACCCTCCCAAACAGACCGTCACAAACATAAACAAACAAATCAGACGCTTCATCTTCACCAACACAATACATAGCATTCAACACAAAACTCTCATACAAGACAGGGAAACAAGGGGGAATTGCACTACAGGACATCCAGACATAAATACTGTCACTTAGAATCAGTCACATAGGTAAAATCATCAGACACCCAGAACAAAACAGACTAGCACTATACTACATAGGCCACAACATCAAACATCTCACACCTCTTAACAATGCAACTGCACACTACCAGGGAAGACTACCAACTTTCTATCAGACATGCATACAGGCAATAAAAGGGCATGAACAGTTAATACAGCAAACCACACACACAATATACAAACATTTAGTTAGAGAACAAGCACCATCACTAAGACTTAGGATTAAAAGAGGACACAAATACTTCATGACTGACTTCACATGCACCTTTTCAAACCTACACAACAAACACATAGCTCCAAAAGCTAAGGAAATCACATATAGACTTTTATACAGTATGACGCCCACAACACAGGTAGAAGCATACATATCCAAACAATGTCAATTATGTAGGAACAACACACAAGAGACAGAGGAACACATTTATTATACATGTCCAACAATTACTGCCACACGTGCAACACTCAAACACCTCATACAAACGCACACAGGCAAACAAACCGACATATATAAAGCAATTTTTCTCAATACTATACTAAAGACAGATAAGGACATACATACAAAACTACTTGTAGCACTTTCATACTACAGACAACTTATATGGACCTACAGAAATTTTGCCAGATACAAACACCACACATATAACACACACTTAATCTCCTTTATGTACACACACAAAATATCACAACTATTTCCAGTGTAAATCATATGTATTCTTCCTTATTGTATTACAAATTTGGTATACATGAGTGCGAGAAAGAAAGAAGAAACTGTGAGTGAATGGTGAGTGAATGATTAAAAAGATCACATATGGTCAAAAGACCAATGAAAAATCCCTTATGTAAAGAATTAGTTTAGTTAGTCTTTCCTCTTGAGCCTAAGGCGGCGCATAGGGCAGAAGTCCTGTCTCTCCATGCCTGGCGATTCGCTGCTATCTGTTGTAGATCTTGGATATTTACTTGGCCATTGAATGAGCCTTCGCTAATGATGGTTCTACGCAGGGTCTCTCTTGGTCTTCCCCGTTTTCTTTTCCCTACCGGTGACCATATGAGGGCTTGGTAGGGGAGTCTTGTCTTGTCCATTCTGAGTACATGGCCGATGTAGTTCCAACGGCGTCTTCTTATGAAATTGGATACTGTATCTTGCTTAGTCTCTTGTCTTATTTGCGAATTGGTTCTGAATTCTGTCCAGTGGATGTTTAGAAGTCTTCTAAGACATTTGTTCTCAAAATTGTCTAACTTATTATCTAAAGCTACCGTTGATTTCCAACTTTCACATCCATACGTTAACACTGGAATCACACAAGAGTTGAAGATTTTAAGTTTTGTGTGTTTGCTGAGTGTCTTTGACTTCCAGATGTTTGACAGTTTATTGAAGGCACTAGATGCCAGTGCGATTCTAGATGATATTTCTGGTGTTGAGTCCCCTGTAGATGTCATTTTGCTTCCTAGGTATGTGAAGCTGTTGACTTTTTCAAGAACGTAGCTGTTCAATTTGGTGTCATCTGAACTGTTGGTATGATCAATGGTCTTTGTTTTTGTGGTGTTAATTTGGAGACCAATTTGCCCTGAAACATTTTGTAAAGAATAGTGGAAGTATAAATACTTGTATTATTTGTTTCAAAATGATGGTTTCAACCCTTATAGATAAAGGGGAAAAGAAAAAAGGAGAAAAGAAAATCAACTCCTCCCATTCCAAATTACTATTAATGGAATGTTTGCTTTAAATGCACTTGTTGTGCTATACTACCACCACTACTAAGATTATCACTTTAGTAAATAGAACCACATATCTATCATACTATTATTATTATTATTATTATTATTATTATTTTTATTTTTATCATTATTATTATTATTATTATTACTATTATTATTATCATTATCATTATTACTATCATTATCTTACCCTTATTATCTTCAGTGTAATTAATCTTAAAAGTATCATCATTATAAAATTTACAACTTCATCTCCCATGTCCCAACCCCCCCCCCCCCCTCCTCCTTTGCTTAAGGTTTTGTTGCTTTTGCTACTACCCCCACTGGTTGTTTCAAACATTTAACCTGCCTGTACCATCATTAGTGGTCATGATGCATTGGTCGAGTGGAACCAATTGGTGGGAGTGTGGTGAGAGAAACAAATAAATGTAAAGACTTCCCTTTCTCTTTGTCACCCCCTTTGAATCATTTGAGTGAGTGTTGAATAAATAAATACAAAATCACATATGGTTACCAAACCAATGATACTGTAAAAAAATTTGTGAATACAAATGCTTGGGGAAATGGAAAAAAAAAACCCAACTCCTTTTACTCCAACTACCATTAAAAACTGCATTTTGCATTTGTAGGTACCTGCTATGCTATGTTAAAACCATTCCAAAGAAAATCATCCTAGCAAATGGAATCACAATTTGTAAAAAGTTTTTCCTTTTCATAACTATTATTACCATTGCTGGTTTTTATATTGACTGTTATTACACTCAGTATGTCTCTTCTTGTCATTATTACTATTGTATTATCATTAGTAATAAAACAAAAACCCTTTTCCCATGTGCCCCCTCCCCTCGCTCATGTTTGTTGCTGCCTTTGCTGATACCCACACCGGTTTGGTTCCAATAATTATCCAGCCTTTACCATCATTGCCCAGATAGCGGTGATAAAGGCATTGGTGGAGCGGAACAAATTGGTGAGAGGATGGCAAGGGAAACAAACATGTAAAGATTTCCCCCTTTCCTTGTTTAACCCCCATTCACATGTAAATGTGTTCAAGGAATGGAATATGCTAATGGATAAATTTCCTATGTTGTAAACACAAAATATCACAGATATCTCCAGAGTAAACACAAGTACTCTTCTTTCTGATTTTAAAATTAAAGTACACATGAGTACGAAGAAGAAACAAGAAGATGTGAGTGAATAATGAATGAATGAATACAAAACCACATATGTTTACCAAGCCAATGAGATTGTAAAAATGTGTGCAAATACAGATGCTTGTTTACTTTTTACCAAAAAAAAATTAAATAAATAAATAAAGAGGAGGGGGAAAAGGTGAATGAACCCTTACAATTAAGACAAAAGATTAAAAAATAAGCAAGGAGAAAAAAGAAAACCAACTCCTTTTACAAATACTATTATTGAACATTGTAGTTTGCAATTTTTTGTAACTGCTATGCTATGCTAACACCATCCTAAAGTTTAATCTTTTAGCAAATGGAATCACATGTTTGGAAAATGTGATCATTACCATAACTATTTTTATCTTTGCTGTTTATTATCATTGCTGTTATCACCCCTAGTGGTCTGCTTTTTGTCATTATTATTATTAATGTATTTAGTGTTTATTTGCATTAATATTACTGTTAGGTATTCCCTAAGAAAATCCTTTTAGCAAATGGAATCACATGTTTGGAAAATGTGATCATTAACATAACTATTTTTATCATTGCGTTTATTAGCACTGCTGTTATCACCCTTAGTAGTTTTATTCTTTGTCATTATTATTATAGATGTATTTCATGTAAACATTGCTGTTATTATCATTGCTGTTATTTGAGTGTTATTGTTATCACCCTTAGCAGTTTTATTCTTTGTCATTTTTATTAATTATGTATTTGGTTTGTTTATTTGCATTATTATCATTGTAATCATTATTAATATATATGGCTTTGTAAACCCGTAAACTGTCACATCCCCCTTTCCCACCTTTTCGATACTGTGATTGTTGTTTTCTGCTGCCGCCCTCACCGGTTGTTTGTAAACAGTTTTGCACCGCCATGTTTCATCATCACCGAGGGGTGGTGATGGTACTTGGTAGGAGTTTTGGAGCTGACAGGAGAGAGAAGCGGCAGGGGAAATAACAACGGCGCACTACCATCACGCGTTTTGTTTTGAAATATTTCCTTACAACAATGTCATGTACTTGTCTATCCTTTTTCTTGGTCTTCTTGTTCTTTTTCGTTTGTCTTGTGATCTTCTGTAATTTCTTTAGTACTTTCTTTCTATTCCGGTATGGATTTAGTTGGTGAAAGATCGTCTGTGACATTGTCTAAACCAGTGTTTCCCAACCTTTTTATGTGCTATGCCCCACCTAAGCCTGCCTAAAATTTGTATGCCCCCGCCCCCCCCCCCCCCTCGGCCCCCCTCAACATGTATATTATTTTTAATATTCAGAAATTGAAATGGTCACTAAAGAAACTTGAATGATAGATTTTAGGAAGAAATCATTAGGAAATTATTGAGCAAACACAGTAAGTAACTTTTCAAAACATATAATGAGAACTGAAATTCAAGTACAAAATAATTTTAATGAAAGATTGTTCTATATTATTTTAATTATTA
>JACEFZ010013649.1:0-37119 GCA_014155875.1 Cepaea nemoralis | reverse complement strand
CGCCATGATAACTTTAATCTGGCATATATTCTGTTAAATACAATTTGTTTATGAAGCCTTCGAGCATTTTGATGACGTTTTTAACAGCGACAATTCAAATATTCCCAATGATAATTTATACTCTACACTGCAGATTCCCAGCCCATGTGACGTTTATAATTACACTTTAGCCTTTAGCATGAATAAAACTTGAATAAAAATTGAAGTATAATGTCCTGACTATCAGAGGAGAAACTTTAGTGATAACGCATACACTAATTAATAATTTAGTGCCCTCCTAAGTATGACACCACTCTGTAGTCCATATCACTTATGTTACACTCATATTGTTTTATGTCCTAAAGTGTGTTGGAGGATAATGATTATAATGATGATGTTAAATTATGATGACGATAATGATGATTATGGTGATGATGATGATGATTATAATGATGATGGTAGTAATGATGATGATGATTATATGATGATTATTATAGTGATTAGATGGTTATTATTATGATGCTGATTATGATGACCGTGATTATTATGAGGTAACGGCATATTACATACATGGTGAAGAAGAGGGAAAATACTCTTCTTCGAAGCATTTTGAGTAAGGAGAATTCACCTGAATGTTATACAGGAGAAGATACCACAATGTACTTATGTGTTTTATACACAAATACTCATTACATTTAGGAATGAATTACCAACCATAATGTATGAGAACCTTTCTTTTAAATGTACTTATGTGTTTTATACACAAATACTCATTACATTTAGGAATGAATTACCAACCATAATGTATGAGAACCTTTTCTTTTAAATGGAAGGATATCTATGGAAAATAATTATAAACAAAGGGGAATGGTGAACATAGTTATCAAATTCTGAATAGATCAAGGTATTACTCAACTTAGAGACCAGGACTGCCAGGCATGGGTAAAGATGACACTGTTTGTCTGGTAGTCTAAACCTTGAGTTCCCTATAATGAAGGATTGGATGGAGAATGACCAGTCATAGAGTTGATACTATTAGAGGACACCAAGATTCCCTTCCTCCCATGTTTATTTTTCCTAGAATCATCATTTAACTGTATCTATTTTCCTTTTGTTTTTCTTGGAAGTTCCCAGTCTTACATTTCTAATTGTTCATATTGATGATATCAGTAGGCTTATGTTTGATGCTGGAATTTCAAATACTTATTAGGTCCATCTAGATCCAGGCCTGACTTTTTTGTTTGAGTGAAGTACCTGGACAGAGTGATGCAGAACATTGGTTCTAAAGAATCCACCTGCAAGCAGTTCCTTAGCCCAGTAGGAAGGTAACATATAAATACCCAGAAGTAACCCTAGAGGGTAGGGGAACCAAACACTATTCCTAGAGGACTTGATCAACACAGCTCAGGGAAGTGAGGTCATCAGGGTCCAGTCACCCTGAAGTAAAACAGGTTTTACAAGCAGTATGATCTCTAGGTGTCAGTAAACTGTATATTTATGGCATCAAGGTGCATGTAATAACTTAACCTGTATTTAGTTGATTACATTAACATATAGATATACATAATACCATTTTTGAATGTAATTTTATATGGTTATGTATTGAATGACCATAAACCATGTTTATGTTTAATAAGTTATGAAAAGAGATAATTTCCTCCATTGAGTGATTTTCTTGTCATGTCATGTAGTTCAGTAAGACACATCTATATATTAATTAATTAGCTGAGAGAGGAGAGGCAAGGAACCCCCAATAGGATGTTGTTGGCCTTCAGGAAACTTTTCATTGTTTCCTGGAGGAAATTCCTTAGTTTCTCCGAAACTCTAGATATTAAATCAAGCATTTGAGCCAGTGCTACCTTAATTAATTATAACGGGCAGGATCACATAGAGAAAGAGGAACTTAGTATCCGTTATCTCTTTGGGGCACTACTTCAAACATATCCGACAGGGACAGGGACAATGTATTATGTGTGTGTGGGTGGGTGGGTGGATGTGTGTGTATGTGTGTGTGTGTGTCTGGGTGGGTGGGTGGATGTGTGTGTGTGGGGGGGGGGGGGTGAGTGGATGGATTGTGTGTGTGTGTGTGGGTGAGTGGATGGATGTGTGTGTATGTGTGTTACGCATGTGTGTCAGATGTGGCCTGCGCATCCACAATCTCATAATTAATGTAATGCAAGCAAAGTCACCCAGAACGAGTGCACTCTGTGGAGACGCTCCATGATCTGTGCCGGGCTGCAGATATTGTGCTTGACCGACCATCGCAGGCACCGTGACCAGCATGGCCATCACCAACAATGAGACTAAAGTATACATCTCACTGCTATACCCACCAGCATGGCCATCATCAACAATGAGACTAAAGTATACATATCACTGCTATACCCACCAGCATGGCCATCACCAACAAGGAGACTAAAGTATACATCTCACTGCTATACCCACCAGCATGGCCATCACCAACAATGAGACTAAAGTATACATCTCACTGCTATATCCACCAGCATGGCCATCACCAACAATGAGACTAAAGTATACATCTCACTGCTATATCCACCAGCATGGCCATCACCAACAATGATACTAAAGTATACATCTCACTGCTATACCCACCAGCATGGCCATCACCAACAATGAGGCTAAAGTATACATCTCACTGCTATACCCAACAGCATGGCCATCACCAACAATGAGACTAAAGTATACATCTCACTGCTATATCCACCAGCATGGCCATCACCAACAATGAGACTAAAGTATACATCTCACTGCTATACCCACCAGCATGGCCATCACCAACAATGAGACTAAAGTATACATCTCACTGCTATACCCACCAGCATGGCCATCACCAACAATGATACTAAAGTATACATCTCACTGCTATATCCACCAGCATGGCCATCACCAACAATGATACTAAAGTAGACATCTCACTGCTATACCCACCAGCATGGCCATCACCAACAATGAGATTAAAGTATACATCTCACTGCTATACCCAACAGCATGGCCATCATCAATAATGAGACTAAAGTATAAATCTCACTGCTATACCCACCAGCATGGCCATCACCAACAATGAGACTAAAGTATACATCTCACTGCTATACCCACCAGCAGGCCATCACAACATAGATAAGTATACATCTCACTGCTATACCCCGCATGGCCATCACAAAAAGACTAAAGTAATCTCACTGCTATACCCCCAGCATGGCCATCACCAACAATGAACTAAAGTATACATCTCACTGTATACCCCCAGCATGCCCATCACAAAATAACTAAGTATACATCTCACTGTATACCCCAGCATGGCCATCACAAAAGAACTAAAGTAACTCTCACTGTATACCCAGCATGGCATCCCCAACAATAATAGCTATACCCACCAGCATGGCCATCACCAACAATGATGACTAAAGTATACATCTCACTGCTATACCCACCAGCATGGCCATCACCAACAATGAACTAAAGTATACATCTCACTGCTATACCCACCAGCATGGCCATCACCAACAATGAACTAAAGTATACATCTCACTGCTATACCCACAGCATGGCCATCACCAACAATGAGGACTAAAGTATACATCTCACTGCTATACCCACCAGCATGGCCATCACCAACAATGAGACTAAAGTATACATCTCACTGCTATACCCACCAGCATGGCCATCACCAACAATGAGACTAAAGTATACATCTCACTGCTATACCCACCAGCATGGCCATCACCAACAATGAGACTAAAGTATACATCTCACTGCTATACCCACCAGCATGGCCATCACCAACAATGATACTAAAGTATACATCTCACTGCTATACCCACCAGCATGGCCATCACCAACAATGAGACTAAAGTATACATCTCACTGCTATATCCACCAGCATGGCCATCACCAACAATGAGACTAAAGTATACATCTCACTGCTATATCCACCAGCATGGCCATCACCAACAATGATACTAAAGTATACATCTCACTGCTATACCACCAGCATGGCCATCACCAACAATGATACTAAAGTATACATCTCACTGCTATACCCACCAGCATGGCCATCACCAACAATGATACTAAAGTATACATCTCACTGCTATACCCACCAGCACTGGCCATCACCAACAATGATACTAAGTATACATCTCACTGCTATACCCACCAGCATGGCCATCACCAACAATGAGACTTAAAGTATACATCTCACTGCTATACCCACCAGCATGGCCATCATCCAACAATGAGACTAAAGTATAAATCTCACTGCTATACCCCACCAGCATGGCCATCACCAACAATGAGACTAAAGTATACATCTCACTGCTATACCCACCAGCACTGGCCATCACCAACAATGAGATAAAGTATAACATCTCACTGCTATACCCACCAGCATGGCCATCATCAATAATGAGACTAAGTATAAATCTCACTGCTATACCCACCAGCATGGCCATCACCAACAATGAGACTAAAGTATACATCTCACTGCCTATACCCACAGCATGGCCATCATCAATAATGAGACTAAAGTTATACATCTCACTGCTATACCCACCAGCATGGCCATCACCAACACATGATACTAAAGTATGCATCTCACTGCTATACCCACCAGCACGGTCATCACCAACAATGAGACTAAAGTATACATCTCACTGCTATACCCATCAGCTCGGTCATCACCAACAATGAGACTAAAGTATACATCTCACTGCTATACCCACCAGCATGGCCATTACCAACAATGAGACTAAAGTATACATCTCACTGCTATACCCACCAGCATGGCCATCACCAACAATGAGACTAAAGTATACATCTCACTGTTATACCCCCAGCATGGTCATCACCAACAATGAGACTAAAGTATACATCTCACTGCTATACCCGCCAGCATGGCCATCACCAACAATGAGACTAAAGTATACATCTCACTGTTATACCCGCCAGCATGGTCATCACCAACAATGAGACTAAAGTATACATCTCACTGCTATACCCGCCAGCATGGCCATCACCAATAATGAGACTAAAGTATACATCTCACTGCTATACCCGCCAGCATGGCCATCACCAACAATGAGACTAAAGTATACATCTCACTGCTATACCCACCAGCATGGCCATCACCAACAATGAGACTAAAGTATACATCTCACTGCTATACCCCCCAGCATGGCCATCACCAACAATGAGACTAAAGTATACATCTCACTGCTATACCCACCAGCATGGCCATCACCAACAATGAGACTAAAGTATACATCTCACTGCTATACCCACCAGCATGGCCATCACCAACAATGATACTAAAGTATACATGTCACTGATATACCAACTTGGTGGTGACTTGGCCTTCTTGATCCAACTTCCACCTCTACATGTCTGCGACGTGGAACAGTTTATTACACGCTGGTTGAATGGGCAAATCTCCTACATGTAGGAGCTCATCATAACATTGAGTGCTATGGGCACAACCGCCATCTTGTCACACCCACTGTCTGGGGAACACCAAGAATATGGCTGATGTTTCCCTTGTTCCGCTCCCCCAACATCCCCACTACTGACAGATTTATAAGTGGATCATTGGAGGTGACGAATGTGCAAACAGGGAATTAATCTTGCTTGATGAATTTGATCATATCTCAAAATATAATCCGCAGAAAATGAACATGAGTGGCATTTTGCAGGATAAAATAATCCGTCATCTGCATAGGATAACAACACGTTGTTTTTTTTTCCCCAGAGGGCGGGGCTGAAAAAAAGAGGAAAAGGGGAGGGGGGGATGGCTTTCTACATAGCATATCTGGTTGGTTTCTTGGTTAGTTGGCAGGCTGGCTGTTGGTTGGTTCGTTGTTTAGATAGTTGGCAGGCTGGCTGTTGGTTTGTTCGTTGTTTAGATAGTTGGCAGGCTGGCTGTTGGTTGGTTCGTTGTTTAGATAGTTGGCAGGCTGGCTGTTGGTTGGTTGGTTGGTTGGTTGGATAGTTGCCTGGCTGGCTGGTTGGCTAGCTGATTTGTTCATTGGTTGGTTGGTTGGCTAGTTGGTTAGTTGGTTGGTTGGTTAGTTTGTTGATATTTGACTGACTGGTTGGCTAGTTGGTTGGTTGGTTGGTAGCTTGGTCGGTTGGTTGGTTGGTCGGTTGTTTGGTTGGTTGGTTGTTTGGTGTATTGGCTGGTTAGTTGTTGATTAGTTGGTTGGCTGACTGATTGGTAAGTTGGTTGGTTGGTTGATTGGTTGGTTGGTCGGTTAATTGGCTGGTTTGTTGGTTGATTGGTTGGTTGGCTGATTGGTTGGCTGGTAGGTCGATTGGTTGGTTGGTTGGTTGGTTAGTTGGTTGGTTGACTGGTTGTTGACTATTTGGTTGGGTGAATGGTTGGCTGATTGGTTGGTTGGTTGGTTGGTTGGTTAGTTGATTGGTTGGTTGGTTGGTCGGTTAATTGGCTGGTTTGTTGGTTGATTGGTTGGTTGGCTGATTGGTTGGCTGGTTGGTCGATTGGTTGGTTGGTTGGTTGGTTGACTGGTTGTTGACTATTTGGTTGGGTGAATGGTTGGCTGATTGGTTGGTTGGTTGGTTAGTTGGTTGGTTGGTTGGTTGGTTGGTTGGTTGGTTGGTTGGACGCCGTTAAGGGTCAGCGACTGATAAGAGGGAAATCATGGATGGCTCAGGCGGAGGATACGATCAGACAGGTGTGCCTCTTGGAGAACATTAGACGAGGAGAGGAGTGGGTCAGAGTGCCAGCGGAGCAGTCTCAGACTTGTGCAGAGTTATAATCACATTGAGCCGGGAGTGGCCAGAAGGGGCCACGGAAGTGGAAATCCAGCAACTAATTCAGGATAGTGCTCGTTCGGGTGATGTGATTATCTACACAGATGGGTCGGTGTTGAGAGGTAGGAGAAGTGCCTGGGGGTTCTTAGCAAAAGCTAATGGTCGAAGTTTGGTGCAGGAGAAGCCTGGTATATGATACTACAACATCTACCTTAAGAATGGAGGTGGAGGCGGTCAGTGCAGCTTTCCACTAGATGGAGAATACGATACACACACACATCGTGATTGTAACTGACTCAGAAAGCATTCTGAGGAAGGTGAGGACAGACAATCTTTGGGCAGAGTGGCTTGCTTCGCTTCGGATGTTCACAGGTGGACAAAGCATCGCCGGGATCTTTTTCTCCGGGGGCATGCTGGTGTGGCTGGGAATGAACAGGCGTGACAGATTGGCTGGCTCTGCAGAACTGGTGGAGTATTGATACATGGACAAGGAAGACGTGGTTGCGGCCTTGTGGGAGCACGTGTACACCTCGGAGGAGCAAATGGATCTCAGATGAAAGGCGAGACGGGACATATAATCAACATTGCTAAATGGTACTATTGGTGTTGGAACTCTTCGCTGGCTGCTGAGGTGGGGACGGAGCGCTTATTTGGGACATGCCCCGAATGCTATGATGTCGGTTCCTAAATCATCATCAGTCAATCATGGTTGGTTGGTTGACTGGTTTATGGATTAAGTTTTGATTGACTGGTTTGTTTTAGTTGTTGTTGGTTGGTTGTTGTGGGGGGGGGGGTTGGTTGTTATGAATTCCTCGGCATATTGGATTATCTCTCCTGTGTCCAGCACAATGGTGTTCTGGTCGTCTAAGTTTTTGCGATTATGCGAATTAGTTTGTTGTATATGGGTGTCAGGTTGTTGTATATGGGTGCCAGGTTGTTGTAATTAGGTGCTAGGTTGTTGTATATGGGTCTCTGGTTGTTGTATATGGGTGTCAAGTTGTTGTATATGGGTGTTAGGTTGTTGTTTATGTGTGTTAGGTTGATGTGTATGGGTGTTAGGTTGTTGTATATGGATGTCAGATTCTTGTAGTGGTTGTTGCATATGGGTATTAGGTTGTTGTATATTGGCGTTAGGTTGTTGTATATGGATGTCAGATTGGTATATATGGGTGTCAGGCTGTTGTACATGGGTGTCAGATTGGTGTATATGGGTGTCATATTTTTGTATATGGGTGACATGTTGGTGTATATGGGTGTTAAGTTGGTGTATATGGGTGTCAGATTGGTGTATATGAGTGTCAGGTTGGTGTATATGGGTGTCAGATTGTTATATATGGGTGTCAGGTTGTTGTTTATGGGTGTCAGGTTGTTGTACATAGGCGTACGGTTGGTGTATATGGGTGTCAGGTTGGTGTATTTTGGTGTCAGGTTGATTATATGGTGTTAGGTTTATGTATATGGGTGTCAGGTTGTTGTGTGGGTGATGGATTGGTGTATATGGGTGTTATGTTGGTGATTATGGGTGTCACTTTGGTGTATATGGGTGTCAGATTGGTGTATATGGGTGTCAGGTTGTTGTATATGGGTGTCAGGTTGTTGTATATGGGTGTAAGGTTAGTGTATACATGTGTTATGTTTGTGTGTATGGGTGTTAAGTTGGTGTATATGGGTGTTAAGTTGGTGTATATGGGTGTTAAGTTGGAGCATATGGGTGTCAGATTGTTATATATGGATGTCAGATTGTTATATATGGATGTCAGATTGTTATATATGGATGTCAGATTGTTATATATGGGTGTCAGATTGTTATATATGGGTGTCAGATTGTTATATATGGATGTCAGATTGTTATATATGGATGTCAGATTGTTATATATGGATGTCAGATTGTTATATATGGGTGTCAGATTGTTATATATGGATGTCAGATTGTTATATATGGGTGTCAGATTGTTATATATGGATGTCAGATTGTTATATATGGGTGTCAGATTGTTATATATGGGTGTCAGATTGTTATATATGGATGTCAGATTGTTATATATGGGTGTCAGATTGTTATATATGGGTATCAGATTGTTATATATGGATGTCAGATTGTTATATATGGGTGTCAGATTGTTATATATGGGTGTCATATTGTTATATATGGATGTCAGATTGTTATATATGGGTGTCAGATTGTTATATATGGGTATCAGATTGTTATATATGGGTATCAGATTGTTATATATGGATGTCAGATTGTTATATATGGATGTCAGATTGTTATATATGGGTGTCAGATTGTTATATATGGATGTCAGATTGTTATATATGGGTGTCAGATTGTTATATATGGGTATCAGATTGTTATATATGGGTATCAGATTGTTATATATGGATGTCAGATTGTTATATATGGATGTCAGATTGTTATATATGGATGTCAGATTGTTATATATGGATGTCAGATTGTTATATATGGGTATCAGATTGTTATATATGGATGTCAGATTGTTATATATGGATGTCAGATTGTTATATATGGATGTCAGATTGTTATATATGGATGTCAGATTGTTATATATGGGTATCAGATTGTTATATATGGATGTCAGATTGTTATATATGGGTGTCAGATTGTTATATATGGGTATCAGATTGTTATATATGGGTATCAGATTGTTATATATGGATGTCAGATTGTTATATATGGATGTCAGATTGTTATATATGGGTGTCAGATTGTTATATATGGATGTCAGATTGTTATATATGGGTGTCAGATTGTTATATATGGGTATCAGATTGTTATATATGGGTATCAGATTGTTATATATGGGTATCAGATTGTTATATATGGGTATCAGATTGTTATATATGGATGTCAGATTGTTATATATGGATGTCAGATTGTTATATATGGGTATCAGATTGTTATATATGGATGTCAGATTGTTATATATGGGTGTCAGATTGTTATATATGGGTATCAGATTGTTATATATGGGTATCAGATTGTTATATATGGATGTCAGATTGTTATATATGGATGTCAGATTGTTATATATGGGTGTCAGATTGTTATATATGGATGTCAGATTGTTATATATGGGTATCAGATTGTTATATATGGGTATCAGATTGTTATATATGGATGTCAGATTGTTATATATGGGTGTCAGATTGTTATATATGGATGTCAGATTGTTATATATGGGTGTCAGATTGTTATATATGGATGTCAGATTGTTATATATGGATGTCAGATTGTTATATATGGGTGTCAGATTGTTATATATGGGTGTCAGATTGTTATATATGGGTGTCAGATTGTTATATATGGGTGTCAGATTGGTGTATATGGGTGTTAGGTTTGTGTACATATGTTTCCCGAACCAGTACCAAAGAACCATTATTTTGACTATAGCGGATCCAATCTGCTTACTTGAATTACCACGATGGTTTCCTCTGTGACCTCTGAAGCTTGTGAAGTCGCAGTAATCTTTAGTCCAAGGTCGTGATAAGTACTTTCTGTCTACTATAGTGTCTTGAGATATTATACTTCTATAGTGTCGTCCCTGGAGTGAGGGGAATCAACACCCACATTTTATTAAAACCCATATCATATTCTGGAGAAATCCACTAGATTCTGCCCACAACACTCCGTCAGTCTATAGACACCTCTTTCTCTCTCACTCTCTATCACCACAGGATCGTGCCCCCTCTCATTCTACCCCAAAACAACATACTCAACAACTCTAGCTTCTAAAAATTAATAACAATTAATTTATTCAAAAAAAAGAAGAGTTGTATGTGAGAAGTGTAAGCCTGGAATGTGTGTTGTATACTCTAGTGTAAATGTAGAAATCAGACCACAAAGCTCAGGATCAGAGTCCACTCATCATGGCAAGGATTACACGACATCATAATAGTCAGCACAATTGACCTCACCAAACGATGCGTCTCTCCCGCCAGACGTTGTCCACCTCCAGGAGCTTTGATAACCACGATGCTTGGTCACCACTCAAATATACAGTCTGGGACTGATCCTACCTTGTTCCTAAACACTGTTCCTAAATGTTTATAGAAACTGAGACCACACAATTCCTGCACAGTGAAAAGCGGAACACTGTCCCATGAACATGACATTCTTCCTTCCTACGAAATGTTCTAAAGTTTTCACTCTTAAAACAGTCATTGTACATAGTCTCATATGAATCTCTTAATTTCCCAGATAAGTCCTAATGTTCTAATTTCCTTGTTATGTGGAACAAACACTCTCTAAAGTTTTGGTTTCATGTAGTGTGAAAGTCAATCACTACTGTTCTAGTTATAAGTGGAGTGGAAATCCATCACTACTGGTTTATTCACGAATGGTGTGAAAACTAAAACCCATTACTATGTTGCTGTCCACAGGTAGTGTGAAATACTATCACTAATGTTCTCAGTATTTATCCTGTAGGATACTTATATGATTCAGCTCCACAGAGCAATGTTCTTTCAAACCTTTTCTAGCATAGGCCCAGTGAGAAGGTCGCTGACTAATCCTCCTGCACCAAAAATATCCCGGATCTGAATTTTCAATGTTTACGTGGTTTTCATCCTTAACCTGAGGGAACCTGTGAAATAGAGAACACACCTGGTGAGAGCCACCCCGTCACTGATCCCTATTAGATGAGTGTAGGCCACTGGCCTCGCTCAGATAAATAACAGTGAACCAAACTCTGTCATGGACAGATGAGCTCATCACATATGTCTGAGTTAGGGTAAGACAAGGGAAGACCAAAATAGAAAGTGCAGGACCCCAGTAGCCACCCCACTGTAAGATCCCACCATTGGACATTTCCCCTATCCCCCAACCAACTTCAATCCTTTTAAATATCATCCCCCTTCACTATTCATAACCAGCTGAGCAAATTGATTTCCCATACTAGTTAATTTTAACAAGGCAACTTCCTACTGTCGCCGACACTCTTTGAACGACTAACCACACCACAACACTATGTTAATGACCTAAACTCTATTTATCCCTAGACTGTACTACATTATTCACATCTAATGTTTACTAGTAATTACCTTATGAAAACTCCACTATCCCTTAATCGAATCTTATCCTTGTCATAACAGACACATGTCCAACCATGTAAAATGGATATTAACACGTTAGATTCTCTTTTCTACACCAGGATAGGGCTATTCGAATTACGTCCGCCTAGGTTGACTTTATTCTGCACACTAACGGAAACCAGTTTAGTTTTCTCATTTCCAGTCGGGGATTGTCCTAGTGACGTCCTTTGATGTCACACAGGTGTCCCCAAGGGCAGACTATCTTTGTCACTAACCTCACAAGAGTGGTTTATCTCCCCCTTGGTACAACGAAAACAAGCCGGTGTTTTCCCTTCATTCTCCCGATCGGGCAAACATCATGCCAACGTTTCTTTTGATGTAAGATAATTCTCAAGGACTCCCGTTTGTCTTGATCTCACCGTACTAGAAGTAAACAACTTGCAGCTGTGAACACAGACTGTTTTCGGTAATTTTTTTCATCTTATCGCCAACCACAGTGGTTTTCGTGACGTCCAGGAGGATGTTCACTGTCTTCTTTCTCTTAGACTTTGATTGCGGCGACTTCTGCCAGTTTGGCTTACACAGACGTCTAGTCGGGTCGGTGGTCTTACAATGTGCTCCGCGGAAGTGTTGGTGTTGTTCATAGCTTGTGGAGTACCAATGGGTTGATAGTTGCATATTTCCTCTACTTCTAGTCGTCCGTTCCTCAATATGCGATATGTTCAGGATGGTATATGGGCAATGACGTCAAGAGATATGTTAGTTGTATCGGTGCTAAAGTACTGATGCAGGAGGACAGCATTAATTATGTAATCGTCTGTACTTGATATCATCTGTGCAAAAAGACTTAATTAGACGCTTGCCTACCGTGCCGGTGCGGTGGTCACGGGTTCGAATTCGTGTCGATGCAGATGTTTAAATTGACCGGCGCTGCCAGGTGGACCCGGCCTACAGTGAGTACCAGGAAATATCTCTGGAAGTGCCTGGGGTGTCGATAGGTCGTTAGAAATATGGGTTTAACATTATATACACAATACGCCTTAAGCGCATGAACGGGTCTGGTATTCCATTGACTAACTGACCACTTAATCTGTTATATGTTCATGTTATGTTCCATGTGCTGTTGTCAAGAGGTTCCCTGCTGTTGTTACTTATTCCTCCGGGTCATCAGTTTTCTTTTATCCGCCCGTATCCGATTTCTGACTTTAACATCAAGTGGTGTACTAAATGCTATAAAACAAAAGCAAGCATTGTATGTGTCACCAAGACTGGGGTCTGTGGTATGGGTATTTGTGATGATGAGGCACTTCCTGTCCAACCCATACTAGAGAACACACTGCCTGCTGCCTCTGTAACGAATGTAAATTAAAAAGAAGCAGGATAGACTACCACGACGTAACGATGGCTTTAAACTGTGGAGTGGTGTGATTGCATTCAATACTCACTATATTTCAATGTGTTGTATCTGATCTTGTTTTCATTGCAAAAAAATAGATGCGTCTGCGCACACTAGCGCAGCTGGGGGGGGGGGGGAATAGGGGGATTGCCACCATATTAAATGACGATATGTGAATACATCTGTAACATTACACCACAGGACAAAATATGGCTTGTGTATTTGTATTCTTTAGGATTAGTTAGTTAGTCGAGGCTCCAACTTCACTGCAACGGGTCGTCCCCATTATGCTCCATTCCCGTGCCAGCGAATATCACACAAAATGCTTCCCACTGTCCAATGTGAAAAGTGGAATAGACGGGAGTCTCGGCAATCCAACAAGCCCGCACAGGTACACTGTGCATAATTCCGCCGTCAGAATGTCAACACAAAATTCATCCACGAATACCACAGTTCATCGTCGATGGACTCGGCAGTCACCAGAAAGACCTCATTGACCTGGGTTTTATCACATGGCTCGGTATTTTTCCGCAGGGCGACCCGCCGAAAGTGTCGCACAAAGCACGAACTCCGCAGCGAGTCTCCCGAAAAATGCACTCGTGAACCGAAAGGGCAAAACAGTCAATTCAGCAACAGCCGGTAGCCATTGTTCCGAACATGCAATTCACAGTACAGAACAGATGTAAAAGCATTCCACGCGAAATTCACAGCTCACGGTGTCGCCCATCTTTAGGATGCAACGGAACATGCAAGAACACCTATGTTATTGATCCTACAGTATAAACACGTACAGACACACTAAATATTTCAGTGCCTTAGAACCTCCAAGGGTAGCATAAAAACCCCAAATGAACAGATACACACATCGGGAAATTGGAAATGTAAGTAGAATGTCAAATACTTCTATAGGATCAGTGTAATGATGCATCTAAAGCCTAAACAATTTATGAGACTATCACGAGAAACAATGGACACAAGAAACAGTGGACACAAGTACACTTCTCATACCTCATATTTGGTGTATGACGTCAGGTTGTCCATCTTGAGATACATGTCTCTGATCATCTGCTGCGCCTCCTGGCCCGGCTGCCAGACGTGAAACGTGGACGAACAATGCGGCGCTTGTTGCCCTCCCGACGCTAGAGAAAACACTGACCAGTACACAGCCAAAGTGACCAACTGCAGGCTCCCCAAGATGTCCAGAATACACTTGCTTGTGGTCTCCGCCATCTTGATCCACTCACGAATATCCCAAGAATTTATGAAATTATTTCTGCATTAGAAACATCACTCAATGGTTTGCACACGAAAAACAAGAGTCGCACGTGAAAGAAAGATGTAAAGAGCAATGCATTTTAATATAATCGCCACTGTGGCAGAGGGGTTACCGACACAGTTCGTAATTCCGTATACCGCGTTCGAAACACCGCTGTTGGCAATTTGGCAGCAGACCGACTTGCCTTGGTTTTCATTCAATGGTATGCGAACAGGTCGTTTAGAAAAAAAATTGCAAACAATTGAACGTAAACTTGCCAAGAAATCATAAACAGCCAAATAAAAGATTGGGGTTCGCTACGAAATCCTGCAAAGGTTATGCGACTAACTATTATAATATATGAAACTAATTTACCCGAGAGAGCGATGACCTAAAACATCACTTAAATACAGCTTCGTGGTACTCGAGACTATCTTTAGTTCACGTGACTGCACCTCATTAATTACTTCGCAGTTGATATCTATGAAATCACCCGGGGTAGCTTCTTCACGCGCAACACCATCTCCAGCACGACATGTCGGGGGTCAGACTTCAGCAGTTGCCTTTTTCTTGGCAAATACTGCTACCAGAATGGTTAAAATGTCTGCTAGTTGCCTTTTTCTTGGCAAATAACGCTGCCAGAATGGTTAACATGTTTTCTAGTTGCCTTTTTCTTGGCAAATAACGCTGCCAGAACGGTTAACATGCTTGCTAGTTAAGGAAACTAAGTTTTACACCCAGTTATGCCTCTAGCAAGTATGTGGGTACTGTAATAACAGCGGATGGGATATGTATTAAGGAGGTTCAATGTAGAATAACCCAATAAAAGCAGCATTTCCCAAGATGAAGAATATTCTCTGCAATTTATCTTTGTCAACCAAAGTGAGAAAAAGAGTTCATAAATGCTACATGGGGCCAGTCCTAATGTACGGACGTGAATCATGGACAATTAGCAGACAAAGGAGGAATTGTGTGGAAGCTGCGGAGATTTAGTTTTATGTAAGAATGATGAGAACACCGTGCAGGATAGAAAGAGTAATGACGATATCTTAATAGAGGTTAACTCACACAGAGACCACTGGATACTCACACCAGAAGAAGACAGTCGACATTCTTCAGGCATGTCATGTGAAGAGGAAATTGAAGCACGTACCAACCCACTGGTGCTTTACTATAGGGATTGACCTTTCTTTCCCGCTCCCGACTTTTATTTTGTTTTCTCTGGCATCTTCCACACTGTGTCACTTCCAGTAAGTTGACCAAAGTGTGCCCGGCACACATTTGGCTTTTGTGCCTCACGATTTCGTTGACAACCATGCTTTAAAAGCTAAGTCACGTTTTTTAAAAACTTTTTTGTACCTTTTAAATGTAGTTCTATTGCTGTCTGTTGGCTTTTGTGCGCTGACGAAGTGTTCCAACCACAACGTCCAATATGTCATTTGTGATTATTTGCTTATAAAGCAAATCAATTCCACTGCCCACCTTGTCGATTTGTTCATTACATTCTTTTACAGCGTTACCACAGTTCAAACTATGTCTTTCTCGACGTTACCAATTTTAGGTTGGATAGACCTGGCAGCCCAGGTCAATGAACATTCTTTTTAAAAAAATCACCTCGAAGAGGGTTCCAACACATCGAGCACCAGATGGGCAGTCAAGCGTGCTAGCCACAGCGCTCCAATCCAATCCAATTTTTGGTACGAATACCCCCTTTCGGCCTTCGAGTTTTCGACTTGGCTATAATTGGGGTATTTATGGTGTAGTTTGTAGTTTGTCTTTCGTACTTTGAGCTGCTTGTTGTCAGTTTCCCGGCTTCTGATGGGTCGATTGCGTTCGTTACTTTCTTGATGAGGTTTTTTATATCTGGACAGAGTCGCACACTTGTTGAAGCCTGGAGTTATTGTGTGCCCACCCCGTCATATGGTGCTGTTTCCTTCAAGGAGCTTTACCACGTGTCGTCTCTTCTGGTGTTCCTCCTATTTCTCCGTCTTGGCTTGTCTTAGAATCTTCTCGGTGTTTGCCAGTTCGATCTTGGTGGGGAGTGATATCGTTCCATGGCTTCCCTCCGCACTCGGTCTTGGTCTGGGTAGCCTTCTTCATCCAGTTGTATTTCTTCTTCTGGTGCTTCTTCTTCTGCCTGTGTTCTTGTATCTTCTGGTTCGGGTGTGGCTGTCTTAGTCTTGAGCAGTTTTAATATCTCCGGTAGAGTATCCTTTGTCTTTTCTTTCACTTCTTGTTTTTTTTTTATAGTTGTTCTTCAGTGTCCGCCTTTATAGCAGCCATTAGAGCGACATCCTGCTCATTCTTCTGCTAAACTTGCTTCGTTTCATCCAGGATGCGTTGAGCGGCTGTTATCTGAGTCTCCTGCGTCTTGTCATTTTCTTCCTCTATGCTGTTGAACTTTGATCGCAGGTCCTTCAGTTGGCCTTCCAGCTGCGCTTTGGCGCTTTTTGTAAGTCGATTGGTGGCCTCGTACTGCCTCCTAGCCTCTTTATATGGTAGGTTGGATATGATGGCGATCTTCATAGCTTCCTTGCTGTCTTGGTGGCAGGAGCAGCCGAGGTATCTGGCGCCATGTTTGCCGAGGCAGTTGGCGCACTTTCTGTTAGGATTATGCATTGAAGTTATTATTATTGAGTTATTGAAGTTATTATATATTAGAATTATTATTGAAGTCCTTGTCGGTCTTTGCTTGCTGGCACTGGCTGTAGTATCTACACACCTCCACCTCACTCTTGCAGGTGGCACTTAGAGCACTGCAGCATTCTCGATATATAGTATTCTGGAACTCGGTCTCTCTTGTCCTATCTGATGAATTGAGGGATCACTCGGTCCTCCGATGTTACTATGACGACTGTGGGGGGGATGTTGTTCTATCCGATGATCCTCTCGGCACTGGTGATCTTGAGTTTCTTGTTCTCCCTTGTCAGCATCTCCCTGATCTGGTCGTTGGTGAGATGGGTTTTGACTCGTTTAATGATTGATTGATTGATTGATTGACTGACTGATTGATTGATTTAGGAACCGACATCACAGCATTCGGGGCATTCCCATAAGCGCTCCGTCCCCATCCCCAGAAGTCAGCGAAGAGTTCCAACCCCAATAGTACCAGTAGCAATCTGATTTTATGTGCGTCTCGCCTTTCCTCTAAGCGTCGAGCATCGGCCAGATCCCCTCGTCACCCCTCGCTGTCTCATTCTTACCAGACCATGGTGATCTATTTGCCCCTCCGAGGTGTACACGTGCTCCCACAAGGCCGCAATCACGTCTGCTTTGTCATGCATCAATACTCCACCAAGTTTTGCAGAGCCAACCAATCTGTCTGCCTGTTCATTCCCCAACACACCAGCATGCCCCGGAGAAAATATCCAGACGATGCTTGCCACCCGTGACTTCCGAAGCGAAGCAAGCCACTCGGCACGAAGCTTGCCTGTAATGTTTAATGACCCATCGTTTACTTGTGAGGTGCCGGGTGGCTTCAAATAAAATGCCGTGATGAAGCTTGATGTCAGCGTTCTTTCCTTGTTCGATTTTCCGCATAAATGCTGTTGTCTTTAGGTTTTTGTTGATGGAGACCACTACTCCATCAGGTGTCTTGCACAGCTGGTAGATCGGAGTCTCTGTGGCGAAGTGGTCAAGCCGTTTGACTCGTGATCCGAAGGTTGTGGGTTCGATTCCGGGCCGCGCCCTTCGGTTTACGAGTTAAATATTTCGGAGACTCCTGTGGGTCGTCGCTAAAAGCTACGGAGTTCGTGCTTTGTGCGACGCTTTCCGCGCTGCGGAAAGAGACCGAGCCATATGGGATAAAACCCGGTGCAATGAAGTCGACCCTGTCGACTTTTAAGCGACTTTAAACAGCTGGTAGATGCTGTTTCTTCCCAGCTCGTTTTCCAACAGACTGATTATCTTGTCGACAGCGCCGAAAGTTTGGCTTCTCCCACGCTTGTCTGTTTTAGCAGTAATTTGCCGGTGAAGTTGTGGCTTCCTCAGATGTTGAGGTCTTTGATAAACTGCGCTACTTCATCTTGGTGCTGTTGAAAACATCACGGCTGCTGCTGGCTTCAGTTAAAGTTGTAGTCTCTGACGTCGGTAGAGCTACGGGTGCGGCTTCATCTGGTGTAGAAGTGGTAGCTTCCTTTAATGTTTCTTCAGATTCTGCGTTGTGCTGCATCTAGGAGACACGTTTTCGTCTTCCACAGCGCTGCCGCGGCTCTCATATTTATAGAGCAATGTTTTCATACACGCAAATCGTGTTCAATAATATCTATGTTATGGTTGACTTAAATCTTTGGCTAAAATTATCACTAGATGTAATGATGATAAGTGTTTCATTACACACACACACACGCGCGCGCGCGCACACACACACACGCGCGCGCGCACACACACACACGCACATGTACACACGCGTAGTCTTATATCTACCAGAAGTCACTAAGAATTCTCATCTCTTTCTGTCCACGCTTCCTTGATCTGTTATATAGGATCCAAACAGTGATATTTATAATGTGGCTTTCAGCCATCAGCGCTGACAAACGAGAACTCACTGGTGGCTTTTGAAGGAACACGTGTGACATTTTTCGCTGGCCTTTGTCAGCCACAGACCATATAATTTTAACACAAATGGAATCAAAGACTACAGACCAGCGGGCTTACAGTACATGCAATCAACCATATTGAGCAGATAGCTTTCGTGATAAGGTAATCCATAATAGATTATCCTGAGCTCATCCAATTTCCGCCAGTTATTGTGTTACATCCATGAATTGTTCATTGGGCTGCTGTAGTTTTGCGGAGGGTCACGTCTGTGTTAATTGTTGGTGTCCTTTTTTAGTTGGGCATGCCATTAGTCTCTGTGGCGTATGAAACGTGTAATTCATTAAGCGAAACACTGAAGCAGGTGACATTTGATGAGCGTGTTTACAGAGGTGTGATCAAACAGAATGTGATCAATGAGTTCATCACCGGCACCCATACAAAAGTTTGAGTACAATGTATTACATGTAGCCATGTATAAGTGCAGTGTATTACATGTAGCCATGTATAAATGCAGTGTATTACATGTAGCCATGTATAAATGCAGTGTATGACATGTAGCCATGTATAAATGCAGTGTATGACATGTAGCCATGTATAAATACAGTGTATGACATGTAGCCAGGTATAAATGCAGTGTATGACATGTAGCCAGGTATAAATGCAGTGTATGACATGTAGCCAGGTATAAATGCAGTGTATTACATGTAGCCATGTATAAATGCAGTGTATTACATGTAGCCATGTATAAATGCAGTGTATGACATGTAGCCATGTATAAATGCAGTGTATTACATGTAGCCATGTATAAATGCAGTGTATGACATGTAGCCATGTATAAATGCAGTGTATGACATGTAGCCATGTATAAATGCAGTGTATGACATGTAGCCATGTATAAGTGCAGTGTATTACATGCAGCCATGTATAAATGCAGTGTATTACATGTAGCCATGTATAAATGCAGTGTATGACATGTAGCCATGTATAAATGCAGTGTATGACATGTAGCCATGTATAAATGCAGTGTATTACATGCAGCCATGTATAAATGCAGTGTATGACATGTAGCCATGTATAAATGCAGTGTATGACATGTAGCCATGTATAAATGCAGTGTATGACATGTAGCCATGTATAAATGCAGTGTATGACATGTAGCCATGTATAAATGCAGTGTATTACATGTAGCCAGGTATAAATGCAGTGTATTACATGTAGCCATGTATAAATGCAGTGTATTACATGTAGCCATGTATAAATGCAGTGTATGACATGTAGCCATGTATAAATGCAGTGTATGACATGTAGCCATGTATAAATGCAGTGTATGACATGTAGCCATGTATAAATGCAGTGTATGACATGTAGCCATGTATAAATGCAGTGTATGACATGTAAGCCATGTATAAATGCAGTGTATGACATGTAGCCATGTATAAATGCAGTGTATGACATGTAGCCATGTATAAATGCAGTGTATGACATGTAGCCATGTATAAATGCAGTGTATGACATGTAGCCATGTATAAATGCAGTGTATGACATGTAGCCATGTATAAATGCGTGTATGACATGTAGCCATGTATAAATGCAGTGTATGACATGTAGCCATGTATAAATGCAGTGTATGACATGTAGCCATGTATAAATGCAGTGTATGACATGTAGCCAGGTATAAATGCAGTGTATGACATGTAGCCATGTATAAATGCAGTGTATGACATGTAGCCAGGTATAATGCAGTGTATGACATGTAGCCATGTATAAATGCAGTGTATGACATGTAGCCATGTATAAATGCAGTGTATGACATGTAGCCATGTATAAATGCAGTGTATGACATGTAGCCATGTATAAATGCAGTGTATGACATGTAGCCATGTATAAATGCAGTGTATGACATGTAGCCAGGTATAAATGCAGTGTATGACATGTAGCCATGTATAAATGCAGTGTATGACATGTAGCCATGTATAAATGCAGTGTATGACATGTAGCCATGTATAAATGCAGTGTATGACATGTAGCCATGTATAAATGCAGTGTATGACATGTAGCCATGTATAAATGCAGTGTATGACATGTAGCCAGGTATAAATGCAGTGTATGACATGTAGCCAGGTATAAATGCAGTGTATGACATGTAGCCATGTATAAATGCAGTGTATGACATGTAGCCAGGTATAAATGCAGTGTATTACATGTAGCCAGGTATAAATGCAGTGTATGACATGTAGCCAGGTATAAATGCAGTGTATTACATGTAGCCATGTATAAATGCAGTGTATGACATGTAGCCAGGTATAAATGCAGTGTATTACATGTAGCCAGGTATAAATGCAGTGTATGACATGTAGCCATGTATAAATGCAGTGTATTACATGTAGCCATGTATAAATGCAGTGTATGACATGTAGCCATGTATAAATGCAGTGTATTACATGTAGCCATGTATAAATGCAGTGTATGACATGTAGCCATGTATAAATGCAGTGTATTACATGTAGCCATGTATAAATGCAGTGTATGACATGTAGCCATGTATAATGCAGGTATTACAATGTAGCCATGTATAAATACAGTGTATGGACATGTAGCCATGTATAACTGCAGTGTATTAATGTAGCCAGTATAAATGCAGTGTATGACATGTAGCCATGTATAAATGCAGTGTATTACATGTAGCCATGTATAAATGCAGTGTATGACATGTAGCCAGGTATAAATACAGTGTATGACATGTAGCCAGGTATAAATGCAGTGTATGACATGTAGCCATGTATAAATGCAGTGTATGACATGTAGCCAGGTATAAATGCAGTGTATGACCTGTAGCCAGGTTATAAATGCAGTGTATGACATGTAGCCTAATGTATAAATGCAGTGTAGGCCATGTAGCCATGTATAAATGCAGTGTATTACATGTAGCCATGTATAAAGCAGTGTATGACATGTAGCCATGTATAAATGCAGTGTTATGACATGTAGCCATGTATAAATCCAGTGTATTACATGTAGCCAGGTATAAATGCCAGTGTATGACATGTAGCCAGGTATAAATACAGTGTATTACATGTAGCCATGTATAAATGCAGTGTATGACATGTAGCCATGTATAAATGCAGTGTATGACATGTAGCCAGGTATAAATGCAGTGTATGACATGTAGCCAGGTATAAATGCAGTGTATGACATGTCAGCCATAGTATAAATGCAGGTATGACATGTAGCCATGTATAAATGCAGTGTATTACATGTAGCCATGTATAAATGCAGTGTATGACATGTAGCCATGTATAAATGCAGTGTATGACATGTAGCCATGTATAAATGCAGTGTATGACATGTAGCCATGTATAAATACAGTGTATGACATGTAGCCATGTATAAATGCAGTGTATGACATGTAGCCATGTATAAATGCAGTGTATGACATGTAGCCATGTATAAATGCAGTGTATGACATGTAGCCATGTATAAATGCAGTGTATGACATGTAGCCATGTATAAATGCAGTGTATGACATGTAGCCATGTATAAATACAGTGTATGACATGTAGCCATGTATAAATGCAGTGTATGACATGCAGCCATGTATAAATGCAGTGTATGACATGTAGCCATGTATAAATGCAGTGTATGACATGTAGCCATGTATAAATGCAGTGTATGACATGTAGCCATGTATAAATGCAGTGTATGACATGTAGCCATGTATAAATGCAGTGTATGACATGTAGCCATGTATAAATGCAGTGTATGACATGTAGCCATGTATAAATGCAGTGTATGACATGTAGCCATGTATAAATGCAGTGTATGACATGTAGCATGTATAAATGCAGTGTATGACATGTAGCCATGTATAAATTGCAGTGTATGACATGTAGCCATGTATAAAATGCAGTGTATGACATGTAGCCATGTATAAATGCAGTGTATGACATGTAGCCATGTATAAATGCAGTGTATGACATGTAGCCATGTATAAATGGCAGTGTATGACATGTAGCCATGTATAAATAGCAGTGTATGACATGTCAGCATGTATAAATGCAGTGTATGACATGTCAGCCATGTATAAATGCAGTGTATGACATGTAGCCATGTATAAATGCAGTGTATGACATGTAGCATGTATAAATACAGGTAATGACATGTAGCCATGTATAAATGCAGTGTATGACATGTAGCCCATGTATATAATGCAGTGTATGACATGTAGCCATGTATAAATAGCAGTGTATGACATGTAGCCATGTATAAATGCAGTGTATGACATGTAGCCATGTATAAATGCAGTGTATGACATGTAGCCAGGTATAAATGCAGTGTATGACATGTAGCCATGTATAAATGCAGTGTATGACATGTAGCCATGTATAAATGCAGTGTATGACATGTAGCCATGTATAAATGCAGTGTATGACATGTAGCCAGGTATAAATGCAGTGTATGACATGTAGCCATGTATAAATACAGTGTATGACATGTAGCCATGTATAATGCAGTGTATGACATGTAGCCATGTATAAATGCAGTGTATGACATGTAGCCATGTATAAATGCAGTGTATGACATGTAGCCAGGTATAAATGACAGTGTATGACATGTAGCCATGTATAAATACAGTGTATGACATGTAGCCATGTATAAATCAGTGTATGACATGTAGCCATGTATAAATGCAGTGTATGACATGTAGCCATGTATAAATGCAGTGTATGACATGTAGCCATGTATAAATGCAGTGTATGACATGTAGCCATGTATAAATGCAGTGTATGACATGTAGCCAGGTATAAATGCAGTGTATGACATGTAGCCATGTATAAATACAGTGTATGACATGTAGCCATGTATAAATGCAGTGTATGACATGTAGCCATGTATAAATGCAGTGTATGACATGTAGCCATGTATAAATGCAGTGTATGACATGTAGCCATGTATAAATGCAGTGTATGACATGTAGCCATGTATAAATGCAGTGTATTACATGTAGCCATGTATAAATGCAGTGTATGACATGTAGCCAGGTATAAATACAGTGTATTACATGTAGCCATGTATAAATGCAGTGTATGACATGTAGCCATGTATAAATGCAGTGTATGACATGTAGCCAGTATAAATAGCAGTGTATGACATGTAGCCATGTATAAATGCAGTGTATGACATGTAGCCATGTATAAATGCAGTGTATGACATGTAGCCATGTATAAATGCAGTGTATGGACATGTAGCCATGTATAAATGCAGTGTATGACATGTAGCCATGTATAAATGCAGTGTATGACATGTAGCCAGGTATAAATGCAGTGTATGACAGTAGCCATGTATAATGCAGTGTATGACATGTAGCATGTATAAATGCAGTGTATGACATGTAGCCATGTATAAATGCAGTGTATGACATGTAGCCATGTATAAATACAGTGTATGACATGTAGCCATGTATAAATGCAGTGTATGACATGTAGCCATGTATAATTCAGTGTATTACCTGTAGCCATGTATAAATGCAGTGTATGACATGTAGCCATGTATAAATACAGTGTATACATGGCTAGCCATGTATTAATATGCAGTGTATGACATGTAGCCAGGTATAAATGCAGAGTGTATGACATGTAGCCATGTATAAATGCAGCTGTATGACATGTAGCCATGTATAAATGCAGTGTATGACATTGTAGCCATGTATAAATGCAGTGTATGACATGCAGCCAGGTATAATGCAGTGTATGACATGTAGCCATGGATAAATGCAGTGTACTGACATGTAGCCATGTATAAATGCAGTGTATGACACTGTAGCCATGTATAAATGCAGGTATTACATGTAGCCAGGTATAAATGCAGTGTATGACATGTAGCCATGTATAAATGCAGTGTATGACATGTAGCCATGTATAAATGCAGTGTATGACATGTAGCCATGTATAAATGCAGTGTATGACATGTAGCCATGTATAAATGCAGTGTATGACATGTAGCCATGTATAAATGCAGTGTATGACATGTAGCCATGTATAAATGCAGTGTATGACATGTAGCCATGTATAAATGCAGTGTATGACATGTAGCCATGTATAAATGCAGTGTATGACGTAGCCATGTATAAATGCAGTGTATTACATGTAGCCATGTATAAATGCAGTGTATGACATGTAGCCATGTATAAATGCAGTGTATGACATGTAGCCATGTATAAATGCAGTGTATTACATGTAGCCATGTATAAATGCAGTGTATGACATGTAGCCATGTATAAATGCAGTGTATGACATGTAGCCATGTATAAATGCAGTGTATGACATGCAGCCATGTATAAATGCAGTGTATGACATGTAGCCATGTATAAATGCAGTGTATGACATGTAGCCATGTATAAATGCAGTGTATGACATGTAGCCATGTATAAATGCAGTGTCTGACATGCTAGCCATGTATAAATGCAGTGTATGACATGTAGCCATGTATAAATGCAGTGTATGACATGTAGCCATGTATAAATGCAGTGTATGACATGTAGCCAATGTATAAATGCAGTGTATGACATGTAGCCAGGTATAAATGCATTGTATGACATGTAGCCATGTATAAATGCAGTGTATGACATGTAGCCATGTATGAAATGCAGTGTATGACATGTAGCCATGTATAAATGCAGTGTATGACATGTAGCCAGTTATAAATGCAGTGTATGACATGTAGCCATGTATAAATGCAGTGTATGACATGTAGCCATGTATAAATGCAGTGTATGACATGTAGCCATGTATAAATGCAGTTGTATGAACATGTAGCCATGTATAAATGCAGTGTAATGACAGTAGCCATGTATAAATGCAGTGTATGACATGTAGCCATGTATAAATGCAGTGTATGACATGTAGCCATGTATATAAATGCAGTGTATGACATGTAGCCATGTATAAATGCAGTGTATGACATGTAGCCATGTATAAATGCAGTGTATGACATGTAAGCCATGTATAAATGCAGTGTATGACATGTAAGCCATGTATAAATGCAGTGTATGACATGTAGCCATGTATAAATGCAGTGTATGACATGCAGCCATGTATAAATGCAGTGTATGACATGTAGCCATGTATAAATGCAGGTATGACATGTAGCCATGTATAAATGCAGTGTATGACATGTAGCCATGTATAAATGCAGTGTATGACATGTAGCCATGTATAAATGCAGTGTATGACATGTAGCCATGTATAAATGCAGTGTATGACATGTAGCCATGTATAAATGCAGTGTATGACATGTAGCCATGTATAAATGCAGTGTATGACATGTAGCCATGTATAAATGCAGTGTATGACATGTAGCCATGTATAAATGCAGTGTATGACATGTAGCCATGTATAAATGCAGTGTATGACATGTAGCCATGTATAAATGCAGTGTATGACATGTAGCCATGTATAAATGCAGTGTATGACATGTAAGCCATGTATAATGCAGTGTATGACATTTAGCCATGTATAAATATGCAGTGTATGAATGTAGCCATGTATAAGATGCAGTGTATGAGCAGGTAGCCATTATAATGCAGTGTATGACATGTAGCCATGTATAATGCAGTGTATGACATTAGCCATGTATAAATGCAGTGTATGACATGTAGCCATGTATAAGATGCAGTGTATGACATGTAGCCATGTATAAATTGCAGTGTATGACATGTAGCCATGTATAAATGCAGTGTATGACATGTAGCCATGTATAAATGCAGTGTATGACATGTAGCCAATGTATAAAATGCAGTGTATGACATGTAGCCATGTATACAATGCAGTGTATGACATGTAGCCATGTATAAATGCAGTGTATGACATGTAGCCATGTATAAATGCAGTGTATGACATGTAGCCATGTATAAATGCAGTGTATGACATGTAGCCATGTATAAATGCAGTGTATGAACATGTAGCCATGTATAATGCAGTGTAAGTACATGTAGCCCAATGGTATAAATGCAGTGTATTGACATGTAGCCATGTATAAATGCAGTGTATGACATGTAGCCATGTATAAATGCAGTGTATGACATGTAGCCATGTATAAATGCAGGTGTATGACATGTAGCCATGTATAAATGCAGTGTATGACATGTAGCCATGTATAATGCAGTGTATGACATGTAGCCATGTATAAATGCAGTGTATGACATGTAGCCATGTATAAATGCAGTGTATGACATGTAGCCATGTATAAATGCAGTGTATGACATGTAGCCATGTATAAATGCAGTGTATGACATGTAGCCATGTATAAATGCAGTGTATGACATGTAGCCATGTATAAATGCAGTGTATGACATGTAGCCATGTATAAATGCAGTGTATGACATGTAACCATGTATAAATGCAGTGTATGACATGTAGCCATGTATAAATGCAGTGTATGACATGTAGCCATGTATAAATGCAGTGTATGACATGTAGCCATGTATAAATGCAGTGTATGACATGTAGCCATGTATAAATGCAGTGTATGACATGTAGCCATGTATAAATGCAGTGTATGACATGTAGCCATGTATAAATGCAGTGTATGACATGTAGCCATGTATAAATGCAGTGTATGACATGTAGCCATGTATAAATGCAGTGTAATGACATGTAGCCATGTATAAATGCAGTGTATGACATGCAGCCATGTATAAATGCAGTGTATGACATGCTAGCCATGTATAAATGCAGTGTATGACATGTAGCCATGTATAAATGCAGTGTATGACATGTAGCCATGTATAAATGCAGTGTATGACATGTAGCCATGTATAAATGCAGTGTATGACATGCAGCCATGTATAAATGCAGTGTATGACATGCAGCCATGTATAAATGCAGTGTATGACATGTAGCCATGTATAAATGCAGTGTATGACATGTAGGCCATGTATAAATGCAGTGTATGACATGTAGCCATGTATAAATGCAGTGTATGACATGTAGCCCATGTATAAATGCAGTGTATGACATGTAGCCATGTATAAATGCAGTGTATGACATGTAGCCATGTATAAATGCAGTGTATGACATGCTAGCCATGTATAAATGCAGTGTATGACATGTAGCCATGTATAAATGCAGTGTATGACATGTAGCCATGTATAAATGCAGTGTATGACATGCTAGCCATGTATAAATGCAGTGTATGACATGCAGCCCATGTATAAATGCAGTGTATGACATGTAGCCATGTATAAATGCAGTGTATGACATGCAGCCATGTATAAATGCAGTGTATGACATGTAGCCATGTATAAATGCAGTGTATGACATGTAGCCATGTATAAATGCAGTGTATGACATGTAGCCATGTATAAATGCAGTGTATGACATGTAGCCAGGTATAAATGCAGTGTATGACATGTAGCCATGTATAAATGCAGTGTATGACATGTAGCCAGGTATAAATGCAGTGTATGACATGTAGCCATGTATAAATACAGTGTATGACATGTAGCCATGTATAAATGCAGTGTATGACATGCAGCCATGTATAAATGCAGTGTATGACATGTAGCCATGTATAAATGCAGTGTATGACATGCAGCCATGTATAAATGCAGTGTATGACATGTAGCCATGTATAAGTGCAGTGTATTACATGTAGCCATGTATAAATGCAGTGTATTACATGTAGCCATGTATAAATGCAGTGTATGACATGTAGCCATGTATAAATGCAGTGTATGACATGTAGCCATGTATAAATGCAGTGTATGACATGTAGCCATGTATAAATGCAGTGTATGACATGCAGCCATGTATAAATGCAGTGTATGACATGCAGCCATGTATAAATGCAGTGTATGACATGTAGCCATGTATAAATGCAGTGTATGACATGCAGCCATGTATAAATGCAGTGTATGACATGTAGCCATGTATAAATGCAGTGTATGACATGTAGCCATGTATAAATACAGTGTATGACATGTAGCCATGTATAAATGCAGTGTATGACATGCAGCCAGGTATAAATGCAGTGTATGACATGTAGCCATGTATAAATGCAGTGTATGACATGTAGCCATGTATAAATGCAGTGTATGACATGTAGCCATGTATAAATGCAGTGTATGACATGTAGCCATGTATAAATGCAGTGTATGACATGTAGCCATGTATAAATGCAGTGTATGACATGTAGCCATGTATAAATGCAGTGTATGACATGTAGCCATGTATAAATGCAGTGTATGACATGTAGCCATGTATAAATACAGTGTATGACATGTAGCCATGTATAAATGCAGTGTATGACATGCAGCCAGGTATAAATGCAGTGTATGACATGTAGCCATGTATAAATGCAGTGTATGACATGTAGCCATGTATAAATGCAGTGTATGACATGTAGACATGTATAAATACAGTGTATGACATGTAGCCATGTATAAATGCAGTGTATGACATGTAGCCATGTATAAATGCAGTGTATGACATGTAGCCATGTTTAAGTGCAGTGTATGACATGTAGCCATGTATAAATACAGTGTATGACATGTAGCCATGTATAAATGCAGTGTATGACATGCAGCCAGGTATAAATGCAGTGTATGACATGTAGCCATGTATAAATGCAGTGTATGACATGTAGACATGTATAAATACAGTGTATGACATGTAGCCATGTATAAATGCAGTGTATGACATGTAGCCATGTATAAATGCAGTGTATGACATGTAGCCATGTTTAAGTGCACTGTATTACATGTAGCTTTATATGAGTGTCCTGTATTACATGTAGCCGTGTATGACTGCACTGTATTGAAAGTAGCTTTATTAATACATTGAATTACATGTAGTCGGGTATGTGCACCCTGTATTGAATGTAGCTGTGTATGAGTACATTGCAGTACATGCGTTCAGACATAACTGGTCCCAAAAAAAGTGAATCCTGCCACTCAAGGGGGTTGAACCCAGGCTATTTTGGTAAGCAAACGCCCTGACCACTTTGACACTGGGCCATCTAAATAATAGTTACCGCTTTTTACATTCAGTGACTAGTATACAATCAACAATAGATGTTCAAGAAAAATGAATCGTCAGGTGACCATGTAACAGCCAGAACTGTGACGAGTTCCTCGGTACAAAATGGGATGTCCCTCAGTATCAAATGTTCTTTGCGGATTATGTATACAGAACTTCACCAAACACATTTACTACTAAGTAGGCGGAATAAAAACAACAGGGCAAGAGAAATATTCCACTTTCCTAGAAGAACAGCTATAGTGGTACCAAAAGTGTAGCTGATGTAATCTTTACTACAACACAATGAACTGGTGCGCATAGCGAGGCACACACTTCGGAAGATCATTTTAATATGGTCGCAAAGAGAAGCCCTAATTTTCATTGAAAAACAAGAGACGCAGAGGGTGTTTCCAAGGCACCAGGGGCTGGGTTCTTTACGGCCCAACACATACTGACAAGTTCCTAGTCGTGCGTCCTGGGCAAAAGGTCCCTTCGAGGTCCTGGCTATCGTAGTAGGATCGCTGATTCTTCCGAAGTCGGAGAGTATCTGCCTGCACGGCGAGGAACCGCCAATCTGCACACCAATGAGCCAGACATGGGACAACGAATACTCACGCAAACGTCAGGTCCGGTATGACATCACACTGATGATGGACAAAAGGATGTCTTCATCCGACATACAGGACTTCACGCTAGAGTTCACGGCCAGAGAACGCAAGCAAGCATGCAAGCAAGCATTAAAAAACAAGTCAAAAATAATTATAATTTAACATTGGCAGTAACGCGCTGATAATGTCATTAGCACGGTCGGACGAGGCTCGTCGCCTGCTAATTGAGAGAAAGATTGGTGATTGTGGCCTATAACATATAGTGGCTATATCACACCACAGACCCATAGCAGGCTTCTGATTGGGGAGAGATCCGAACATATATGATGTAAGTAACGATCTGTAGGATGCATTGCTGACATTGGGTGAATGATGCCAGATAGAACAGTCTCACTGCTCACTGCTAGTGTATGGAAATGTCATTCCAGAGTTAGCTTATCAAACTGGGATTTTCTTAGCACGTGAACTAAGAGTTGATCAAATATTTTGTATGGATTGCTCCTATCACATTGTTCTCTGCTGTATTGTAAGACTAATAATGTTTCATGTCTGTAATAGTTCACAAAACAATTTTACTATATTTCTCTTGCACATTCTATCAAAATACGACGCGACTGAAACAGACGCTGAAATTACATCACTGGAAAATAAAACACATGACAAAAGTAAAACCTTTGAGCAAATAGTTTGTTATTCCTGGCACGTGATGTGCTCACGCCAACGACCTAGCATCAACAAGCATTACAGGGCATCTGTATCCGTTAAGAGTCAGCATCGATAGCCAATCAGGGCATCGGCTTTAAGGGGTCTTCACACATAACGCGGTGTAGCTATCGCGAGACTAGTGTTTTGTTCATCTTCTAGCTAAATCATAGACTAGCATGTGTTTAGTAAGAGCCACTGGGCAAAACTAACAATTCAAGAAGACAGTGTTCGCTGTCCCTTGGGAATTAAGACAAGTCAGTATTTCCATTTAGGAAGCTGTAGACGACAGATGGGTATACAGTGGATCCTCGCTTAACGAGCAAAATTCCTTCCAGAATCTTACTCGTAATGAGAAACACTCGTTAAGCGAAACAGTTTTTCCCATACAAATTAATGTAAAATACGATAGTGCTGTTCCATGCCGAAAAAAATACTCAAAATATTTTGTATAACATTTATTCAAAGAAAATTATATATACATTGTTAAGGAGCGTGATTCATCTTCCTCTTCTATCGCGGAATGAACGAACCTGGAATGAGAATTCAATTTGTAGAAAACAAAAATTGAAATAATTAATTTACAATTTATAATACACACCTAATTCTTTTTTACTAGAAAGCTGTCTAGAGAAATTTGCTTTTGCTGACGCTTCAGAATTTGGTGGAAATGCGACACTGCATTATCATTAAATAAATTAGTAGATCTCATAGCCACTGCCTTATTAGGGTGATGGTTCTCAATGTACGATGCACCAGTTTCCCATGCTTTCGCATTTCTCTTATTGAGCCAGAAGATTGTTGGTTTGCTGTTACATTCTCCTCCTCCGCCTCGGACAAACTCTCTTCCACAACCTCTTGCTGTGAAACACAATGTAATTCCATAAGCTCTTCGGTGATCAGCTCTTGGTTATGCTCTTCCACAAGCTCACCGATATCTTTGTTATCCACTCCCAGTTCATGATCTTGACCAAAGATACAATTTCGTTGACTACAGGCTCCACAGGTACTGTCTCAACCCACTCAAAGAAACGTTCGACAACGCTCTCGGGCCAAAGCTTCTTCCAAGCAGGCGCACATTCCGGGACTTCCCCTCCCCTCGTCACTCGTTATGCGAAACGTCACTCATTCAGCGAATCATTTTTTTTCCTTTACAATTTATTTTGCTCGTTATGCTAATTACTCGTTATGAGAGGTGCTCGTTAAGCGAGGATCCACTGTACTTCAATACATCCACTGAGCGGCGGTAGATGACAGATGGGTATACTTCAATACGTCCACTGAGCGGCGGTAGACGACAGATGGGTATACTTCAATACTTCTAGTGAGTGGCAGTAGACGACGGATGGGTATACTTCAATTCTTCTAGTGAGCGGCGGTAGATGACAGATGGGTATACTTCAATACGTCCACTGAGCGGCGGTAGACGACAGATGGGTACACTTCAATACTTCTAGTGAGTGGCAGTAGACGACGGATGGGTATACTTCAATTCTTCTAGTGAGCGGCGGTAGATGATAGATGGGTATACACGCGAATCCATATGTTTGTGTATTCTCATCTGTCATATTATCAGTTAAATACCATTTGATTTAATCATGCATAATATAAACTCATGTTCATTACTATAGTTTGAGTGAGTGAGTCAGTGAGTGTGAATGAGAGACAGAACGAGTGAGCGTGAGAGTGAATGAGTGAGCGGGAGAGTGAATGAGTGAGCGGGAGAGTGAATGAGTGAACGGGAAAGTGAATGAGTGAGCGGGAGAGTGAATGAGTGAGCGTGAGAGTGAATGAGCAGGAGAGTGAATGCGTGAGAGTGAATGAATGAGCGGAAGAGTGAATGTGTGAGCGTGAGAGTGAATGTGTGTGTGTGTGTGTGTGTGTGTGTGTGTGTGTGTGTGTGTGAGAGAGAGAGAGAGAGAGAGAGAGAGAGAGAGAGAGAGAGAGAGAGAGAGAGAGAGAGAGAGAGAGAGAGAGCATCACTATTTTTACGTCACATACATTTTATGTACACATTTTTCTCCATGTTTAACATTTTTATGAGACTGCTCATGACAAGTGTCAGTGTATGTGTGTGAGTAAAGTGTGGGAGTTTGTTCATACTAGTTTCAATACTAACGTGAGACATTTTGTATGTGTCTAGATGTGAGGAAGTGTGAGTGTATGTGGAGGATGTGTGTGAGTGTGGGGATATGTGTGGGTGGGGGTGTGTGGGTGGGGGTATGCATTTGGATGGGTTGGGGTGTGTGGGTTTTGGTGGGTAGTGGTATTTGTGGGTGTTGGTGGATGTGTGGATGGATGTGTGGGGGTGAAAGTACGGGTGTTGGAATGGGTGTGGGGGATGTGTGTATGGGTGGAGGATATGTGTATGGGACGGATGCAGGGGATGTGTGTTTATGTGGGTGGAGATGTGTGGATGGTTTGAGGAAGTATGTATGGGAGGCGGGGTTGTGTGGTTAGGGGATTGTGTTAGGTGGATTTGGGATGGAAGGGCGGATGGGGAGAAGTGTATGGTGTGTGGGTTTGAGATATGTGTGCGGTGTGTTGGTGGGGGATGTGTGAATGATGTGTGGGTGGAGGGTATGTTTGTGGTGGTATGGGTGGAGGATAGTGTGTGGTGTAGGGGATGTGTGTGATGGGTGTGGGGAATGTGCGTATGGGTGGGGTATATGTGTGGGTGAGCAGGGGATTGTGGTGGTTGGGGGAAGTATGTGGGGGAGTGTGTGTGGGAGATGTGTGTATGTGGATGGGGAATGTGTGGGTGGGGGTGTGTGAGTGGCTTAGGGATGTGTAGGTGGGTGATGGAGTTGTATGTGTCGGGGTGGGATGTGTGAGTGGGTGGAGGATGTGTGTGGGGGTAGGGGTATTGTGATCGAGAAATGTTTGGTTGGGAGTGGGTTGGTGGGGGTGTGTGGGTGCGTAGTGGAGGATGTGTGAGTGAGTGTGTGTTGGTGGACGGGTAGGAATGCGTGTGTGGGTGGGGAGAAGGTGTGTGGTGTGTTGGTTGGTGATATTGGGTGGGTGAGGTATGTGTGTGTGGGTGGGGGATTTTTGTGGTGTGTGAGTGGGGGTATGTGGGGTGGATGGGTAAGGGTATCTGTGTGGGTGTGGGTGGGATTATTTTGTGGTATCTGGGTGGGGGATATGTGTGTGGTGTGTAAGTGGGGATGTGTTGGTGAGGGATATGTGTGTGTGTGGTGCGTGGGTTGGGAATAGTGCGTGGTAGGAGGTGTATGTGATGTGCGGGTGGGGGATTGTGTGGTGGGGGATTAGGTTAAGGCATGTGTGGGTGGGTGGAAGTTGTATGTGTGGGTGGTGGTGTGTGTGTGAGTGGATTGGGGATGTATGGGTGGTTAGGGAGATGTGTGTGTGTGTGTGTGGTGGGGGGGGGGGGGTAGGGACATGTCAGTTGGTGGGGATGTGTGTGTATGGTTTGGGGATGTGTGAGTGGATGTGCGATGTGTGGGTTGGTGGGGGGATTGTGTGTGTGGGTGGGGAATATGTTGTCGATGGAGATGTGGCTGGGGGAAGGGTGGTTTGAGGTGTGGGTGGGGAGAGGATGTGTGGGGTAGAATGTGGATGGGCGTGGGATGTGTGGGTTGGTGGGGGAATGTTTGTGGGTGGCGAGTGTGTTTTGGTTGGGGGATCAGGTGAGGGCAGTGTGTGTGGGTGGGGGATGTGCGGGAGGGGGATGGGTCGGTTGGTGGGGTATGTATGTGTCCCTTGGTGTGCGTGTGTGTCGGTAGGTGGGGGTGTGTATGTGTCCCTTGGTGCGCATTGTGTGGGTAGGTGGGGGTGTTGTGTGGGTGGGGTGATGTATGGATAGGTGGGAGATGGGCTTTATACCATGGTAATTAGCCTTGTTTATGTTTACAACATTCATTTCACAATGTTTATTTTTCTTCCTATGCAAATGTATAATGCTCTTGATGAACGAAAGACGAGTGATTGGAAGGGCCGAATGTAAGACGGGCCTGCGCGCCCAATTTGTGACCCTAATAAAGTTGATTTGATTTGATTTGATTTGATTTACTTCCAGTGAGCAGCGGTAGACGATAGATGGGTATACTTCAATACTTCTAGTGAGCGGCGGTAGATGACAGATGGGTATACTTCTATACTTCTAGTGAGCGGCGGTAGATGACAGATGGGTATACTGCAATACTTCTAGTGAGCAGCGGTAGACGATAGATGGGTATACTTCAATACTTCTAGTGAGCGGCGGTAGATGACAGATGGGTATACTTCTATACTTCTAGTGAGCGGCGGTAGATGACAGATGGGTATACTGCAATACTTCTAGTGAGCAGCGGTAGACGATAGATGGGTATACTTCAATACTTCTAGTGAGCGGCGGTAGATGACAGATGGGTATACTTCAATACTTCTAGTGAGCGGCGGTAGATGACAGATGGGTATACTTCTATACTTCTAGTGAGCGGCGGTAGATGACAGATGGGTATACTGCAATACTTCTAGTGAGCAGCGGTAGACGATAGATGGGTATACTTCAATACTTCTAGTGAGCGGCGGTAGATGACAGATGGGTATACTTCTATACTTCTAGTGAGCGGCGGTAGATGACAGATGGGTATACTGCAATACTTCTAGTGAGCGGCGGTAGATGACAGATGGGTATACTTCTATACTTCTAGTGAGCGGCGGTAGATGACAGATGGGTATACTGCAATACTTCTAGTGAGGCGGCGGTAGATGACAGATGGGTATACTTCTATACTTCTAGTGAGCGGCGGTAGATGACAGATGGGTATACTGCAATACTTCTAGTGAGCGGCGGTAGATGACAGATGGGTATACTTCTATACTTCTAGTGAGCGGCGGTAGATGACAGATGGGTATACTGCATTACTTCTAGTGAGCGGCGGTAGATGACAGATGGGTATACTTCTATACTTCTAGTGAGCGGCGGTAGATGACAGATGGGTATACTTCAATACTTCTAGTGAGCGGCGGTAGATGACAGATGGGTATACTTCTATACTTCTAGTGAGCGGCGGTAGATGACAGATGGGTATACTGCAATACTTCTAGTGAGCGGCGGTAGATGACAGATGGGTATACTGCAATACTTCTAGTGAGCGGCGGTAGACCAAGGCATTTCAATATGTTCAATCAGAGAGCGCGAGGTAAACGTTCAATGCACTAGCCATTATCTCCATGTCATGCTGCACTTGTGTGTGTGTGTGTGTGTGTGTGTTTGTATATGTGTGTGTTTTTGTATATGTTTGTGTGCATGTGTGTTTGTGTGTATATGTGTATGTGTGTGTTTGTGTGTATGTGTGTATGTTTCTGCGTATGTGTGTATGTTTGTGTGTAGCATTGCCTTTGGAGGACGTTGCCATCAACCCCAGGTTGATTTTCTAGGCAACTTTAGGTCCAGTAGTTTGCCATTACTGTCTGAACGAGAACGTTAAAGTTAAACGTTAAAGTCCAACTAACACTATGTGGAAAACACCCACCGCACTACCGTCTGCGCATAGGAAGTGTAAACGCAAGCGCAATAAACCTCTCGGCCACGCTGACCTCTGTGTGTGTGAGAGAGGAGCCAAGAGGTGGGGGCGGGGTAGTCTATATCAGTATACACCATGAGGCAGGTTTGTCGCCATGGGCGGCACCATCAGTTACGAAAATAGAGTTGGTGAATATATCGTCATGTAATGTTCGGTGTGTGTATGCGTGTGTGCGTGCGCGCGCGCCCGTGTGTGTGGTATGTGTATGCGTGCTTGCTTGCATGTGTGTGTGTGTGTGTGTGTGTGTGTGTGTGTG
>JACEFZ010013648.1:70000-71702 GCA_014155875.1 Cepaea nemoralis | reverse complement strand
TTTCCATGTTCACAAAATAGATTAAAAAGGATGTTTTTGTCATATAGTGTCATGTTTCACATTTAAGATTAGATGTCTGTCAAATATTGTCATGTTTTACATGGAAGACTAAATGGTTGGTAAATACTGGAAGATCCCGGTTAACGTCGGGGTTACGTTCTTGGAGTGAAACGACGTATAGCGAAAAACTATTTCTCATAGAATTAAATGGAATACAGTGTATCATGTAATCTTTATTTTGATGGTTGTTGATATTTATTGGCTAAATAGAGGTGGGTTGGAGGGCGAGTAGTAGAATTATTGGGACACAGAGGCATTAAAACCCTGACTCGCTCCAAAACTATCGTCAGCACTACTAGTACTGCTCTCACCCGCTTTCTTAGCTAGATCTTCATAGAGCAACTTTGCTTTCTCTTGGATAGCCATCTTGGTGGCAGGCATATTCCGTTCGTTCTGGTCTTCAACCCAGACAGCCAATAATGCTTTCATGATCTCTATAAGAATACTTCTGATACAAGTGATCTTGGAAGCACTCAAAGGGGTTACGTTTTTATCACGCTCTTTGATTTTGTCAGCATCTGCACGAATTGTCCTTACGGTGGTTGGAGGTAAACCATGGACAGCCGATATCAACAGTCCGATCGCCAGCCTCAAAACGACGTAACACATCTAACTTCAACTCAGGGGTAACACTTTTCCTGGTTCTCTTACAACCGGACACACTATCAGCACTTACTGTGAGCTTTGAACTCATAATTATGGGTGATTACACGATAAAATCCTGGAAAAACGCACTGCACACAATGTAAAATGGCGACGTTAACGCAGCATAGAAACACAATGGTGACGACGTTATAGTAGAACGTAGTGACGTAAAGTGAAGTTATGTCCCACTGTGACAACGACGTTATAGCGAAACGACGTAAACTGAAGCGACGTATAGCGGGGCCTTCCTGTATTATAATGTTTTCATGGAAGACTAGATGGCTGTCAAATATTGACATGAACCAGGGAGGTAAGTAACGTGCCAATTCAAGTAAGCCTTGAGGAGTATTGGTACAAGGTACCTGCCCGATATTGGAGCCCACTCGGTACCTAGCTGGCGACGATGTCAATATTAAGTCGTCCGCCTTTACCTCCCGGAAAGTTTACTGATACACATGTGAGGCTGGCCTGACCTTGACCTCCCAGGATGTTTACTGATACAAATGTTAGGCTGGCCTGAACTTGACAGCCCAGGAAGTTTACTGATACACACGGTTGGCTGGCCTGACCTTGAACTTCAAGGAAGTGTAGTGATACACATGGTAGGCTGGCCTGCCCTTGAACTTCAAGGAAGTGTACTGATACACATGGTAGGCTGGCCTGCCCTTGAACTTCATCGAAGTATACTGATACACATGGTAGGCTGGCCTGCCCTTGAACTTCATCGAAGTATACTGATACACATGGTAGGCTGGCCTGCCCCTGAACTTCAAGGAAGTGTAGTGATACACATGGTAGGCTGGCCTGCCCCTGAACTTCAAGGAAGTCTACTGATACACATGGTAGGCTGGCTGACCGAGAAGCTGAGGTCAATGAGAAACATCTCCACTCACGGGCCTGTCGCTAGGCTACCATTTTGGGGCTGTAGGTTTCGTATTGGTTTCGTAACTGTAAGTATGATGTGAAATTGGGATACAAAAGTCATGAGATGTGAGGC
>JACEFZ010013648.1:22500-67500 GCA_014155875.1 Cepaea nemoralis | reverse complement strand
TGTAAGCACCTTCTTAAAGAGAATCGAACATACATATTACCACAGGGTCAGCAGGCAGTCCTAGCCTTGCTTACAGCGACTGCTCCCTCGTAATTTGACATGGAACAATTATCTAGAATCTTTAGGAAATTGTTTGGGAAACCAAGATGTCGAGGAAATCAACTGCTCACTAACGTCTCATCAAAGACACCTATACTATAGGGCTAGTCACTTGCTCAATGACGTTGACGTCTCAGCAAAGATGCTTGGACTATGGAGCAAGAGGCAGATCAAGACATTGGGTCGTCTAGCATACTGATAGACCGAATACTCCCTCACATTCACGCATGCAACGAGTGTATATCTGAGCTTATGACAATGAAAGTACTGCTTGATGACATTATAGGCATCTTGTATATGATGGAACCTGAAGTTCTGTAGTCAGTACATGCATGTCTGTAATTATAGGCATCTTGTATACGATGGAAACATAAGTGTCACATGCCTGTGGTCATTGAAATTAAGGTGAATGGCCGTACAATATAAACAGTTCACGAGATAAAATAGGGCGGATAGTAAGTCCCCCAGAGGGCGTGAATGAGAAGACAGTAATTGAAAGGGAGAGCTGAGAACAAGTCAGCTGGCTAAAATAAAGGTGAGGCAGACAGTTGAAGCAGTGAGATTGTGTGTTGTGTGTGAAGCAATGTGGGGGATAGAATTGTTGAAAAGAGAGGGACAAAGATTGACGGGGCAGTTGAGGTTTGGACTCCGAGCTGAGAGGGAGTTGAGTGTAGACCAGACCAGGAGAAGGTCGTGGTCTGAGAAAGTGAAGAATTGTGACGGAGTTCTGAAGATAACTCCGCACTGTGGGTTCCAGGGATAGTGAGTGGAATTCGAGACCCATAGTGGGTTACTTTGAGTCGGGCCTAGAGAGAGGCTAGTATACCTGTCGTGTGGGACGATATTTTAGTAGCCTTGAGAGGCAGTGTTATTCGACGTGTTCCATTGGGATGGAGATATATTCTTAGAGAATTATTGTTCCTGGATTTATATGTTACATGTGTCTGTGTTAATTCAGAATTAAAGGAATATTATGTGCGCAAATTAACGCTTGTTCACTGACTGGTGTTTGGTGGTGATGCATCTTGATTAATCTGTTGTTCAACATCACATTGTTACAAGGACATACCCTAGACACAACCATAGCCACTCTATCTGTCACTTAGTCAACATTCACTTTGTGACAGAGAAGATTTCTGGGAGGCTTCGTCGATTAGAGAGAACACTAACATCAGAGACATTAGTCGGATGCCCAATTACAACAACAATAATGAGAGCTCTCCTGTCAAGAATAAACACCATTTTCAGTAGACAAGCGCATGTCAAAAGTGTCGGAGAATTAATACAGAGTCCACGAGAAACCAGATAAAAATAACACTTCTCACTCAGAGAGGAGAGAAAGGGTGGACAGCGGAAGCGTGTCCACGATATAAACACTGGGTTTTTTCCGTGCGGGAACTGGGTAGCACATAGGTCACGAGAAGGTCAGGACAGGTAAATTGGATACCAGGCAGTATTTCTTCGGCTATCAGGGACGTCAGAAAATTAACGCAAACAGGCGCGTGTGTTTATAGGTCAAGTGAACAGTACAAAAAGTCGGCGCCATGATACTGGCAAGATGATATTCTGACAGGTGCGTGTGGGTGTGACGAAGACAGGATTTATGACAGTGAGCAATTTCGTTGGGAAGTCCTGGGCGTGGTGAGATATCTTGTGTGTGTGTTGAGGACAAAGCACAGGGTGGTTGCAGGGCGATAGGTTAAGAATTCACCACAGGTAAAACGACGGTGGAAATTGTGAGTCGCCACGGACAAATTGGGTTGACAAGAGGGTCAGTGCTGTTTACGAGGACAGCGAAGTATGTGTGGATAACGGAAAAGTTCCGGACATTACTTTGTTCGCAGTCAGTGAAGATTGTAGTACACTGAGGTACTAACAGAGATGACCTTGTGAGTCAAGGCCGAGAACCAGGGAATTTGACGGAAAAATTTCCACGGAGAATAACACGTTGGGTTTCTACTGAAACTAGGATTTACGTTTAACGTCTTTGTGTGTGTGTGTCATCATCGGCAAACAAACCACAACAGTCATTCAGGTGCCGTCTTCGCAAATATGAGCGCATTTTTTCACCAAAAAAGACTTGCGAAGCGGATTTAAAGCGCGTGATCATTTTCTGCTATTCGTTGGTTTAACCGGGTCAGCAACAGTGAAACCATACCATCACTTCAAAGCGACAGTGACTACGCAGATAAACATTCATTGATTTTAAAGGTATTTTCGGCTCCCCAAAACGCAACGAAAACCCAATATTTCTGGCAAAACAAGAGCGTTCACATACATTATACAATCACAGGCCATCCCTACAGGGAGGGTTACAAAAACATTACGGACTGTGAAGATACAAGGCGTTGGGATAATTATCATCATCTTCAACTTTTACGACAGTCGAAAATCGTGTCACCACGTCAACAAAAAGTGACAACGCATCAGAACTTTAATTCATTGTGGGAAGCTAACGTCGTAATCTTTTCAAAACAGTAACCGACAAACATTTCCAGGCGATTTTCGGAGACTATTGAAAACAAATTAAGGACTTTTTTTAAGATTCTACCATCGCATTGGTGTCGGCAACCCTTGTTTGCTTCTGTTGTTCTCATCGTCCTAAGTATTGTTGTTGTTGTGCGTTACGTAAATATTTGTATGTGGTCCAGTGGTCGTAATAAGTAGGATATTTTTGCTTTATTTCTCGAAATGCGGGAGACAGAGCAAAGGTGAAGTTTCTAGGTGCACATTGTATTGGTTGAGAGACAGCTGACGAGTCAGTTTGTTTTGTGCTGTGGCATTGGGTCGTCTCGACATTATACATGGTGTCCAAGTGTCTACGTCAGATCTATGTACATTATTCATTTTATATTTGTTCTTTTTACTGTTTTCTCTTTACTGTTACATATAATATTTGAGTTCTTTGGATATATGGTATTGTTGTAATGCTTATGTTAATACATCTTCTATCTAGATGGTATTTGTCAGTTTATATTATGCGCACGGTATGGTCTTTCATGGGCATGTTTATGTCAGTGGTTTTTATTTCTATGTAATCATCCGTCTGCGTTTCACCGGCCTATGCGTCTAGCGTTTAATAGTTCGCAGTTAGTGTGTATCATCCATTTGTGTATGTATATGTATGTTTACAACTATTTCCAGGAATTGTTCTACAGTTATTTGATATATATATATATATATATATATATATATATATATATATATATATATATATATATATATATATATATATATATATATATATAGGAGGGAGTATAGTTATATTCCCCCCTCACTACCTAGTGCTTATAGAGTGACTGGGTGAGTACAGAGTGATATTGTAGCACTACGGATTTACGTACACAGGGAGTGCGGGTGTACTTAGGGAAGTGACACAAAGAATAACAGCAGAGCCTGTACATTTATAGTTGGCTGATTCACAGCAACGTGTCCACAAGTACAAGATGCCTACTTTAATGGATTATATTGAAGCAGGTGAAAGAATAGGCCTGAAAGGTAAAGAGTTACAGGAGTATGCAGAAGCGAAAGAACAAAAGCAGATGGAAAGAGAGGAGAGGCATAATGAACGCGAGGCAAAACGCTTACAGGAAGAGAAAGAGACACAAGTAAAACTAGCTGAAATGGAAAACAAACGTCTACAGGAAGTAAAGTTAGCTGAAATGGAAAACAAACGTCTACAGGAAGTAAAGTTAGCTGAAATAGAAAACAAGCGTCTACAGGAAGCGACACAAGTAAAACTAGCTGAAATAGAAAACAAGCGTCTACAGGAAGCGACACAAGTAAAACTAGCTGAAATAGAAAACAAGCGTCTACAGGAAGAGACACAAGTAAAACTAGCTGAAATCGAGTTAAGAAAACTAGAACTATCTTCGAAAGGTCAAAGTGAGGAAAGCAGAAGACCGTCGCAGTCGTCACAGAGATTAAAACTGCCATATTTTACAGACCGGGACCAACTTGAAAATTATTTGGCCAGGTTCGAGGCATCAGCCAAAGCGTTAGGTATTCCAGAGAAAGAGTATGGGATGCGACTTGGCGAATTTCTTACGGGCAAGGCACTAGACACCATGTTCAATTTACCTGTAGAAGAAAGGAACAACTACACTATCTTACGTCAACGTTTGCTGACAAAGTTCCAACTAACTGAGCATGGATATAGGACAAAGTTTAGACAGTTAGTGCCAGAGACAAATCAAGATTTCACAGACTTTGTTAACACAGTAAAGAATACATTTAACAAATGGATGGAGCTTGCAGAAGTAGGGAAAGATTTTAATAAATTAGTAGATCTAATGTTAAGAGACAAGGTAGTATCTGCATGCAATTCTAATTTAGTGGCGTTCTTTGAGGAACGGAAGCCAAAGGACATAGACACAATGTCTCAGTTAGGGCAAAACTATATGACTGCACATCCTAACAGTTCTATTGGGAAACTAATGAGTGAGGAAATAGTCTGTGCAGCGTACACTAAACAGGACCAGAATCCAGTCATTAGACCAAGGGCGAAAAGTGTGGAGTCAGCACAGAAAGGTGAGCAACAAGAACTTCAAGATAATGGTTTCCGAGGAAACAATGTTGGTAGAGTAGGACGGTACCCATATAGAAGAGGGAACTTCCAGAGACGTCCAAATTATGCCGGATGCTGGAATTGTGGGAGCTGGAGACACAAAATGGCAGATTGTGATGCACAACCATCAGATGGACCAACGAACAACAGTAAAAGGGAGATCACTTGTTTCAAATGTGGAAGGAACGGGCATGTCAGTCATCAATGTAGGATGAGAGAAACAGAGCACTCAAATGCAGCACAAGTAATTGAGACGCTGAACAATGAAGATTGTAGTGGGTGCAAACCTCTTTTTGAAAAAGATGGTCAGCCAGTCTTAATATGTGGTCACACAGTTAAAGCAGGATCAGCAGTGCATGAAGGAGGAAGTCTGAAGATGCATCATGGGTTTGTTAATGATAGGCCAGCGTTAACAATTAGGGATTCCGGATGTACGTCCATCGGGGTGAGAAAGAGTTTAGTGCATCCCTCGGATTATACAGGAGAAAAGATTAGATCCATAACATTTAATGGGACAGTAGAATTCTACCCAATAGCCGTGATAACAGTAAAAACACCATACATAACAGGAAGAGTGACAGCATGTGTTTTAGACTCACCAGTGGCAGATCTCATCATAGGAAATGTTATAGGAGTTAAAGAGTGTACAGAAGAGGAAGTAGTTTATTGGGACCAAAAATATAGTGTAAGCAGTAATGAGGTAGTTACCACAAGAGAACCTAAATTAGAGAGTATAGCTGAGGTAGAAGAGGCACTTGAAGTAGACACAGGAACTCAGGACAAGGATAGTACAGCTGAGCAGATGAGAATGGATCCCAAATATAGTGCTAGTGGCTCCCAGAGACAAGATACTACTCTGAACAAATGTTCACATGGGTGTAGGATAGTAGAACATAGGCAGTCAAAGAAAGGTAGATGGTGCTTCGAGAGGAAGAACAATGTTCTCACTCGCCGCTTTTCAGATGGCGGAACTGCATGTGGACAAGTAGTATTACCGTTAACACATAGAGACCGATATACTAGAACAGCTCAGGATAGGGCAGGTGCAGGGCACATAGGACTAAGGCGGAAGCAGCATAGAGCAGGATGCCAGGTATATTGGCCAGGATTCAATAAAGAGGGCAGGGTAAACAGAGACGCAAGTGTAACGGTGCAATATGCAGATAGGAAAGTTGAGTCAGGTCAAAAGGGTGTTCGCGACATTACTGACCTAGGGATAACAAACAGATGTTGTAATTGTAGAGGTACCATGAGTGATGGGTACATGAAAGGTAGACACAGCATCGACAGGAATCAGAGGTGGGTAATGCAAGAACAGAACCACCTGATATAGGGTCGGTACACTAATAGTATTGTGTGGTCGTGAAGTAGTAAGAGACCTGTGGGTACATAAGTATAATGCTTTTCTATGATGTATTATTGTTATTATGTGATGTATTAGTTCATGCATTGATACAAAAGATAGAAAGTTGTTTGTATTTATGTGTGGGAAATATGGGAGTGTACTATGAGTATTTGATGTATTATGTAGTGTGGTAGCTAGAGTAAGGTGCAGCCATACTTAGGGCTACCCAGGAAATGTGTCTGGGTCACATATTTAATAAGTTTTAGTCTCCCAACATTTGAAAACGATGTTTTCTTTTGAGGGTGGGGTAGTGTCACATGCCTGTGGTCATTGAAATTAAGGCGAATGGCCGTACAATATAAACAGTTCACGAGATAAAATAGGGCGGATAGTAAGTCCCCCAGAGGGCGTGAATGAGAAGACAGTAATTGAAAGGGAGAGCTGAGAACAAGTCAGCTGGCTAAAATAAAGGTGAGGCAGACAGTTGAAGCAGTGAGATTGTGTGTTGTGTGTGAAGCAATGTGGGGGATAGAATTGTTGAAAAGAGAGGGACAAAGATTGACGGGGCAGTTGAGGTTTGGACTCCGAGCTGAGAGGGAGTTGAGTGTAGACCAGACCAGGAGAAGGTCGTGGTCTGAGAAAGTGAAGAATTGTGACGGAGTTCTGAAGATAACTCCGCACTGTGGGTTCCAGGGATAGTGGGTGGAATTCGAGACCCAGAGTGGGTTACTTTGAGTCGGGCCTAGAGAGAGGCTAGTATACCTGTCGTGTGGGACGATATTTTAGTAGCCTTGAGAGGCAGTGTTATTCGACGTGTTCCATTGGGATGGAGATATATTCTTAGAGAATTATTGTTCCTGGATTTATATGTTACATGTGTCTGTGTTAATTCAGAATTAAAGGAATATTATGTGCGCAAATTAACGCTTGTTCACTGACTGGTGTTTGGTGGTGATGCATCTTGATTAATCTGTTGTTCAACATCACATTGTTACAAGGACATACCCTAGACACAACCATAGCCACTCTATCTGTCACTTAGTCAACATTCACTTTGTGACAATAAGTTCTGTAGTCAGTACATGCATGTCTGTAATTATAGGCATGTTGTAAACGATGGAAATAGAAGTTCTGTAGTCAATACATGCTTGTGTAATTATAGGCATCTTGTATACGATGGAAACAGAAGTTCTGTAGTCAGTACATGCATGTGTAATTATAGGCATCTTGTAAACGATGGAAATAGACGTTCTGTAGTCAATACATGCTTGTCTGTAATTATAGGCATCTTGTATACGATGGAAACAGAAGTTCTGTAGTCAGTACATGCTTGTCTGTAATTATAGGCATCTTGTAAACGATGGAAACAGAAGTTCTGTAGTCAATACATGCTTGTCTGTAATTATAGGCATCTTGTATACGATGGAAACAGAAGTTCTGTAGTCAGTACATGCATGTCTGTAATTATAGGCATCTTGTAAACGATGGAAACAGAAGTTCTGTAGTCAGTACATGCATGTCTGTAATTATAGGCATCTTGTAAACGATGGAAATAGAAGTTCTGTAGTCAATACATGCTTGTGTAATTATAGGCATCTTGTATACGATGGAAACAGAAGTTCTGTAGTCAGTACATGCATGTGTAATTATAGGCATCTTGTATACGATGGAAACAGAAGTTCTGTAGTCAGTACATGCATGTCTGTAATTATAGGCATCTTGTAAACGATGGAAATAGACGTTCTGTAGTCAATACATGCTTGTCTGTAATTATAGACATCTTGTATACGATGGAAACAGAAGTTCTGTAGTCAGTACATGCTTGTCTGTAATTATAGGCATCTTGTAAACGATGGAAACAGAAGTTCTGTAGTCAATACATGCTTGTCTGTAATTATAGGCATCTTGTATACGATGGAAACAGAAGTTCTGTAGTCAGTACATGCATGTCTGTAATTATAGGCATCTTGTAAACGATGGAAACAGAAGTTCTGTAGTCAGTACATGCATGTCTGTAATTATAGGCATCTTGTAAACGATGGAAACAGAAGTTCTGTAGTCAGTACATGCATGTGTAATTATAGGCATCTTGTAAACGATGGAAATAGAAGTTCTGTAGTCAATACATGCTTGTGTAATTATAGGCATCTTGTATACGATGGAAACAGAAGTTCTGTAGTCAGTACATGCATGTGTAATTATAGGCATCTTGTATACGATGGAAACAGAAGTTCTGTAGTCAGTACATGCATGTCTGTAATTATAGGCATCTTGTAAACGATGGAAACAGAAGTTCTGTAGTCAGTACATGCATGTCTGTAATTATAGGCATCTTGTATACGATGGAAACAGAAGTTCTGTAGTCAATACATGCATGTCTGTAATTATAGGCATCTTGTATACGATGGAAACAGAAGTTCTGTAGTCAGTACATGCATGTCTGTAATTATAGGCATCTTGTATACGATGGAAACAGAAGTTCTGTAGTCAGTACATGCATGTCTGTAATTATAGGCATCTTGTATACGATGGAAACAGAAGTTCTGTAGTCAATACATGCTTGTCTGTAATTATAGGCATCTTGTATACGATGGAAACAGAAGTTCTGTAGTCAATACATGCTTGTCTGTAATTATAGGCATCTTGTATACGATGGAAACAGAAGTTCTGTAGTCAGTACATGCATGTCTGTAATTATAGGCATCTTGTAAACGATGGAAACAGAAGTTCTGTAGTCAGTACATGCATGTCTGTAATTATAGGCATCTTGTAAACGATGGAAACAGAAGTTCTGTAGTCAGTACATGCATGTGTAATTATAGGCATCTTGTAAACGATGGAAATAGAATTTCTGTAGTCAATACATGCTTGTGTAATTATAGGCATCTTGTATACGATGGAAACAGAAGTTCTGTAGTCAGTACATGCATGTGTAATTATAGGCATCTTGTATACGATGGAAAAAGAAGTTCTGTAGTCAGTACATGCATGTGTACTTATAGGCATCTTGTATACGATGGAAACAGAAGTTCTGTAGTCAGTACATGCATGTGTAATTATAGGCATCTTGTATACGATGGAAACAGAAGTTCTGTAGTCAGTACATGCATGTCTGTAATTATAGGCATCTTGTATACGATGGAAACAGAAGTTCTGTAGTGAATACATGCTTGTCTGTAATTATAGGCATCTTGTATACGATGGAAACAGAAGTTCTGTAGTCAGTACATGCATGTCTGTAATTATAGGCATCTTGTAAACGATGGAAACAGAAGTTCTGTAGTCAGTACATGCATGTCTGTAATTATAGGCATCTTGTAAACGATGGAAACAGAAGTTCTGTAGTCAGTACATGCATGTGTAATTATAGGCATCTTGTAAACGATGGAAATAGAAGTTCTGTAGTCAATACATGCTTGTGTAATTATAGGCATCTTGTATACGATGGAAACAGAAGTTCTGTAGTCAGTACATGCATGTGTAATTATAGGCATCTTGTATACGATGGAAACAGAAGTTCTGTAGTCAGTACATGCATGTGTAATTATAGGCATCTTGTATACGATGGAAACAGAAGTTCTGTAGTCAGTACATGCATGTGTAATTATAGGCATCTTGTATACGATGGAAACAGAAGTTCTGTAGTCAGTACATGCATGTCTGTAATTATAGGCATCTTGTAAACGATGGAAACAGAAGTTCTGTAGTCAGTACATGCATGTCTGTAATTATAGGCATCTTGTAAACGATGGAAACAGAAGTTCTGTAGTCAGTACATGCATGTGTAATTATAGGCATCTTGTAAACGATGGAAATAGAAGTTCTGTAGTCAATACATGCTTGTGTAATTATAGGCATCTTGTATACGATGGAAACAGAAGTTCTGTAGTCAGTACATGCATGTGTAATTATAGGCATCTTGTATACGATGGAAACAGAAGTTCTGTAGTCAGTACATGCATGTCTGTAATTATAGGCATCTTGTAAACGATGGATACAGAAGTTCTGTAGTCAGTACATGCATGTCTGTAATTATAGGCATCTTGTATACGATGGAAACAGAAGTTCTGTAGTCAATACATGCATGTCTGTAATTATAGGCATCTTGTATACGATGGAAACAGAAGTTCTGTAGTCAGTACATGCATGTCTGTAATTATAGGCATCTTGTATACGATGGAAACAGAAGTTCTGTAGTCAGTACATGCATGTCTGTAATTATAGGCATCTTGTATACGATGGAAACATAAGTTCTGTAGTCAGTACATGCATGTCTGTAATTATAGGCATCTTGTATACGATGGAAACAGAAGTTCTGTAGTCAGTACATGCATGTCTGTAATTATAGGCATCTTGTATACGATGGAAACATAAGTTCTGTAGTCAGTACATGCATGTCTGTAATTATAGGCATCTTGTGTACGATGGAAACAGAAGTTCTGTAGTCAGTACATGCATGTGTAATTATAGGCATCTTGTGTACGATGGAAACAGAAGTTCTGTAGTCAGTACATGCATGTCTGTAATTATAGGCATCTTGTGTACGATGGAAACAGAAGTTCTGTAGTCAGTACATGCATGTCTGTAATTATAGGCATCTTGTATACGATGGAAACAGAAGTTCTGTAGTCAGTACATGCATGTCTGTAATTATAGGCATCTTGTATACGATGGAAACAGAAGTTCTGTAGTCAGTACATGAATGTGTAATTATAGGCATCTTGTGTACGATGGAAACAGAAGTTCTGTAGTCAGTACATGCATGTCTGTAATTATAGGCATCTTGTATACGATGGAAACAGAAGTTCTGTAGTCAGTACATGCATGTGTAATTATAGGCATCTTGTAAACGATGGAAATAGAAGTTCTGTAGTCAATACATGCTTGTGTAATTATAGGCATCTTGTATACGATGGAAACAGAAGTTCTGTAGTCAGTACATGCATGTCTGTAATTATAGGCATCTTGTGTACGATGGAAATAGAAGTTCTGTAGTCAGTACATGCTTGTCTGTAATTATAGGCATCTTGTGTACGATGGAAACAGAAGTTCTGTAGTCAGTACATGCATGTCTGTAATTATAGGCATCTTGTGTACGATGGAAACAGAAGTTCTGTAGTCAGTACATGCTTGTCTGTAATTATAGGCATCTTGTGTACGATGGAAACAGAAGTTCTGTAGTCAGTACATGCATGTCTGTAATTATAGGCATCTTGTGTACGATGGAAACAGAAGTTCTGTAGTCAGTACATGCATGTCTGTAATTATAGGCATCTTGTGTACGATGGAAACAGAAGTTCTGTAGTCAGTACATGCATGTCTGTAATTATAGGCATCTTGTGTACGATGGAAACAGAAGTTCTGTAGTCAGTACATGCATGTCTGTAATTATAGGCATCATGTGTACGATGGAAACAGAAGTTCTGTAGTCAGTACATGCATGTCTGTAATTATAGGCATCTTGTGTACGATGGAAACAGAAGTTCTGTAGTCAGTACATGCACGTCTGTAATTATAGGCATCTTGTAAACGATGGAAACAGAAGTTCAGTAGTCAGTACATGCATGTCTGTAATTATAGGCATCTTGTATACGATGGAAACAGAAGTTCTGTAGTCAGTACATGCATGTCTGTAATTATAGGCATCTTGTATACGATGGAAACAGAAGTTCTGTAGTCATACATGCATGTCTGTAATTATAGGCATCTTGTATACGATGGAAACAGAAGTTATGTAGTCAGTACATGCATGTCTGTAATTATAGGCATCTTGTAAACGATGGAAACAGAAGTTCTGTAGTCAGTACATGCATGTCTGTAATTATAGGCATCTTGTGTACGATGGAAACAGAAGTTCTGTAGTCAGTACATGCATGTCTGTAATTATAGGCATCTTGTATACGATGGAAACAGAAGTTCTGTAGTCAGTACATGCATGTCTGTAATTATAGGCATCTTGTATACTATGGAAACAGAAGTTCTGTAGTCAATACATGCATGTCTGTAATTATAGGCATCTTGTATACGATGGAAACAGAAGTTCTGTAGTCAGTACATGCATGTCTGTAATTATAGGCATCTTGTATACGATGGAAACAGAAGTTCTGTAGTCAGTACATGCATGTTTGTAATTATAGGCATCTTGTAAACGATGGAAACAGAAGTTCTGTAGTCAGTACATGCATGTCTGTAATTATAGGCATCTTGTAAACGATGGAAACAGAAGTTCTGTAGTCAGTACATGCATGTCTGTAATTATAGGCATCTTGTAAACGATGGAAACAGAAGTTCTGTAGTCAGTACATGCATGTTTGTAATTATAGGCATCTTGTAAACGATGGAAACAGAAGTTCCGTAGTCAGTACATGCATGTCTGTAATTATATGCATCTTGTATACGATGGAAACAGAAGTTCTGTAGTCAGTACATGCATGTCTGTAATTATAGGCATCTTGTGTACGATGGAAACAGAAGTTCTGTAGTCAGTACATGCATGTGTAATTATAGGCATCTTGTATACGATGGAAACATAAGTTCTGTAGTCAGTACATCCATGTCTGTAATTATAGGCATCTTGTATACGATGGAAACATAAGTTCTGTAGTCAGTACATCCATGTCTGTAATTATAAAGTCATCATCTACGCGCCTCGCTGCACAGTGGACGCATGGCTGTGATGATCGTTTCACGATTATTTGTGGGAGAAATTACGACATGATTAAGATCAGATTAAGATCTGGTTCTTTATGGTCTTGTTCTTGTTTTAGGTTTTGTTGTTCCTTTTAATCTTGTGTTCTCTTATTCGTGTTACTTTTATTCTGGTGTTTTAATGGTTTTTTTGGTTGCATTGTTGTTGTTGATGTTGTTGTTGTTGTTCTTCTTCTTCTTTAGCAGCAACGTTCATGTTACCGCTTGTGGTTGTGTTCTATTCAATCTGACCGACTATACTCCTGGCTGTCGTGGACTCTTCGCCGTGTGCATGGCGCAGAAAAGTAAACTCTTGTACAGGCACTGACCGACTATACTCCTGGCTGTCGTGGACTCTTCGCCGTGTGCATGGCGCAGAAAAGTAAACTCTTGTACAGGCACTGACCGACTATACTCCTGGCTGTCGTGGACTCACTCGCCGTGTGCATGGCGCAGAAAAGTACACCCTTGTACAGGCACTGACCGACTATACTGCTGGCTGTCGTGGACTCTTCGCCGTGTGCATGGCGCAGAAAAGTAAACCCTTGTACAGGCACTGACCGACTATACTCCTGGCTGTCGTGGACTCACTCGCCGTGTGCATGGCGCAGAAAAGTAAACCCTTGCACAGGCACTGACCGACTATACTCCTGGCTGTCGTGGACTCACTCGCCGTGTGCATGGCGCAGAAAAGTAAACCCTTGTACAGGCACTGACCGACTATACTCCTGGCTGTCGTGGACTCACTCGCCGTGTGCATGGCGCAGAAAAGTAAACCCTTGCACAGGCACTGACCGACTATACTCCTGGCTGTCGTGGACTCACTCGCCGTGTGCATGGCGCAGAAAAGTAAACCCTTGTACAGGCACTGACCGACTATACTCCTGGCTGTCGTGGACTCACTCGCCGTGTGCATGGCGCAGAAAAGTAAACCCTTGTACACGCCGACCGACTATACTCCTGGCTGTCGTGGACTCACTCGCCGTGTGCATGGCGCAGAAAGTAAACCCTTGCACAGGCACTGACCCGACTATACTCCTGGCTGTCGTGGACTCACTCGCCGTGTGCATGGCGCAGAAAAGTAACCCTTGTACAGGCACTGACCGACTATACTCCTGGCTGTCGTGGACTCACTCGCCGTGTGCATGGCGCAGAAAAAGTAAACCCTTGTACAGGCACTGACCGACTATACTCCTTGCTGTCGTGGACTCTTCGCCGTGTGCATGGCGCAGAAAAGTAAACCCTTGTACAGGCACTGACCGACTATACTCCTGGCTGTCGCATGGCGCAGAAAAGTAAACCCTTGCACAGGCACTGACCGACTATACTCCTGGCTGTCGTGGACTCACTCGCCGTGTGCATGGCGCAGAAAAGTAAACCCTTGTACAGGCACTGACCGACTATACTCCTGGCATTCGTGGACTCACTCGCCGTGTGCATGGCGCAGAAAAGTAAACCCTTGTACAGGCACTGACCGACTATACTCCTGGCTGTCGTGGACTCACTCGCCGTGTGCATGGCGCAGAAAAGTAAACCCTTGTACAGGCACTGACCGACTATACTGCTGGCATTCGTGGACTCACTCGCCGTGTGCATGGCGCAGAAAAGTAAACCCTTGTACAGGCACTGACCGACTATACTCCTGGCTGTCGTGGACTCACTCGCCGTGTGCATGGCGCAGAAAAGTAAACCCTTGTACAGGCACTGACCGACTATACTGCTGGCTGTCGTGGACTCTTCGCCGTGTGCATGGCGCAGAAAAGTAAACCCTTGTACATGCACTGACCGACTATACTCCTGGCTGTCGTGGACTCACTCGCCGTGTGCATGGCGCAGACAAGTAAACCCTTGTACAGGCACTGACCGACTAACTCCTGGCTGTCGTGGACTCACTCGCCGTGTGCATGGCGCAGAAAAGTAAACCCTTGCACAGGCACTGACCGACTATACTCCTGGCTGTCGTGGACTCACTCGCCGTGTGCATGGCGCAGAAAAGTAAACCCTTGTACAGGCACTGACCGACTATACTCCTGGCTGTCGTGGACTCACTCGCCGTGTGCATGGCGCAGAAAAGTAAACCCTTGCACAGGCACTGACCGACTATACTCCTGGCTGTCGTGGACTCACTCGCCGTGTGCATGGCGCAGAAAAGTAAACCCTTGCACAGGTTTTGAGGCGAATCGGGTACATCATGCTAGTCCCATATTTGTATAGAACAATAACCATTCAATGAGATCATTTCATCAAAAGCACACGGGTCACCTGATCTCCCTAGTCCCATATTTGTATAGAACAGTAACCATTCAATGAGTTCATTTCATCAAAAGCACACGGGTCACCTGATCTCCCATGACAATTTATGATTCCCATTTTACGCTGGGTTGATCTGTGAGCCGAATCCTGTTTAAAATTCTGCTTCGTTAGGGATTCAAACACATAATTACCGGACCTGTAGAAAAGCGTGATATCTACAGCGCTGCCGTAGTTCTCATACGTGTGTGGTCGTGTTGCTATATATAGTTGTCGTATGTTCCTGTTGCTATATGTAGCCGTTGTATGTTGTCTTGCCAGCAGTGGAGACCATCTGGTGTCTGATTCCCAGGAAGAATAACTCCACAGGAAGTCACAGAAGGGAGATAACAAAGTGACTTTGTTCTTTGGTTGTGCCAGACTTCAAACGAACAACCTTGTTTCTTGATGGCGGATTGATAGGTCAAGTATCGATTTTCTTCTTCTGTCATTAATCTTTCACTTTGTACTAATGGATAATGCTGGTGGTTAGCTGGGTGAAACATCACCGACTGGGGAAATACTCCTACATTTCAACATTACCATTTGTGTGTACTTTAGTAGATAAACGTAACGACGACGAAGAAGAAGTAGACGAAGACGAAGAAGAAGACGAAGAAGAAAACGAAGAAGACGACGAAGAAGACGACGAAGAAGAAGAAGAAGAAGAAGAAGAAGAAGAAGAAGAAGAAGAAGAAGAAGAAGAAGATGCAGACGAAAAAGGAATAGCTATGTGCTTTCCATCGTCATCGGACTGAAATGTCTAACACAGAAGTCACGCCGTTGTGAAAATTCCAACCCCACTCATCCACATGTTGGACTGACAGTCATGCATCGCCATGTTGGACCTTCATTTTCCGATTAATTACTATAGGTTTCACCCTTTCACTAATAAAATAAAAACGGTTGGTGCATGTCAAAATGAGGCTGCCATCTTTAAACTGTCCTTATGACGTAACCCTGTTCATCTGTGATGTGATGATACATGCTTAACACCCTTGAGATCCTTGAGAACAATATTGACAGGTTACAAGACAGTGGCATGGTTATTGTAATTTTTATCACACTCATAAGGGTTTTATTTGAGGCCACATGCCATCTTTAAAGCGCCAAGCATTACTTTCTGAGTTTAGAAACATTTTGCATGTATATGCAGGAGGTTGTAACCAACCTCTTGATGTTCTAGGTAATTTTATGCTCAGTAGTTAACATTGCTTTCTTAACAACAAATCAACGTTTGAGTCTCACTAACTTTAGTTTGGTATGCATTTAGTACAGATGTATGAATGCGATCCCTACCCAGCCATCAGTGCACAGGAGGTTTAGAGCAAACACTGATATAATTTCGGTCACGACGATTTCTAATTTATGAGTAACTGTCGCATTTCGATGATCAAATGGCTCAGCATTCTTAGATAAATAATGCTATCTATTGTCTTTAATTGCAGGCGGGGATCCAACTCCAGCATGGGCAGCCGAAGAACCTCTTTTGCCTCCGACACTGACCGACGAGGGTCAGCTTCTAGTGTGGGCAGCCGGCGGACTTCTATTTTCTCTGACCAGTCGGACCGAAGAGGATCTGCCAGCAGCCGGAGCAGTAGAAAAGGATCTGACGGCAGTCGCATCGATGACACGGATGTGTCGTTAGCAGGTGAGTGTGGGGCTGTCTTTTTGTGTCAGGAGAGGTCAAACATTGAGGCTGTTGTGAGGATTCTCTCCTGATGCTTGGTTCTGAGTTAAGTTGAGTTGAGAAGAGGACGTTGGGAAGGAGGAGGAGGAGGAGGAGGAGGAGAAGGAGAAGAAGAAGAAGAAGAAGAAGAAGAAGAAGAAGAAGAAGAAGAAGAAGAAGAAGAAGAAGAAGATGAAGAAGAAGAAAAATAAGAAGAAGATGGAGGGGAAGAATAATTGGAAGGAGAAGACAACACGAGAATGATATATTTAACAAGATTGATTTACTGTGGAAACAAGAGTATCACGTTACCGAACATAAACTCCCTCGACTGCCCATCCACTCCAATATCTACCCCACAGGCATATCATTTGAGCCCAGAAAGCAAGCGGAGTTAGCCATGTACTTTAGACTGTAATAAATGGCAGGGACGAAAATAGCAGTTATAATGTATTTTGAGAAATGATCACGGCATGCGCTGTTCTCGTCATATGCCGCGATGTAAGATTGTACAATATTTTCTGTCTGTATTCCTCTATCCCTTTCCCCAATAAACTTAACAGCTATTTTATTATATCCCAGTCTGTCTCATCCTCAAGGCAGGAACAAATAATACTGGTTATTTCGTCTGACCTATAGCGGACGTTTCTTGTGTGGGTAGGTTTCTGTTAATACAGTGTATAATGAAACACAATGGTATGGTTAGATCCTAAGGACACACAATAAAAATTAATGCCTGGACATACCTGACGAGGGCCTCAACCACGCCAATAGAATAATTAACGTAGGGTGAATTGACAGACGATAGTTTGTTACATTGTGATTCAAAAAAAAAAAAAAAAAAAGGTTTCATTCATTGTGCTTTAACACAAAAAGGCAAAATAACCTCTCCACAGAACAACGCCTGGGCTGAATTTTAGAAATCGTGGTTGCCCATGCAGTATGATCCCTCTCTCGGACTGCCTAGTTTACTCCAGAGACCATGTGTTGTCCATGCAGTATGATCCCTCTCTCGGACTGCCTAGTTTACTCCAGAGACCATGTGTTGCCCATGCAGTATGATCCCTCTCTCGGACTGCCTAGTTTACTCCAGAGACCATGTGTTGCCCATGCAGTATGATCCCTCTCTCGGACTGCCTAGTTTACTCCAGAGACCATGTGTTGCCCATGCAGTATGATCCCTCTCTCGGACTGCCTAGTTTACTCCAGAGACCATGTGTTGCCCATGCAGTATGATCCCTCTCTCGGACTGCCTAGTTTACTCCAGAGACCATGTGTTGCCCATGCAGTATGATCCCTCTCTCGGACTGCCTAGTTTACTCCAGAGACCATGTGTTGCCCATGCAGTATGATCCCTCTCTCGGACTGCCTAGTTTACTCCAGAGACCATGTGTTGCCCATGCAGTATGATCCCTCTCTCGGACTGCCTAGTTTACTCCAGAGACCATGTGTTGCCCATGCAGTATGATCCCTCTCTCGGACTGCCTAGTTTACTCCAGAGACCATGTGTTGCCCATGCAGTATGATCCCTCTCTCGGACTGCCTAGTTTACTCCAGAGACCATGTGTTGCCCATGCAGTATGATCTCTCTCTCGGACTGCCTAGTTTACTCCAGAAAAAAAAAAGTAACGCCGATGCATCGGACGAACGAACGAACGAACGAACGAACAATCTTTATTTTCAAAGGATTAGGAATTGGGCACGCAAGCCCGTCTGACATTCTGCCCTTTTTCTCTAATTCCTCTCATACATTATTTCATTCAACATCACTTATGAAGTTAATCTTAGACAACAAAAGAACAATAAGCATTACATCTCATTGGCACCTTGCCGTCTTGACAGACGATAGTTTGTGCTTTAAAAAGGCATAATAACTCCACTCTTGATTTCAAACTCTTCAGAAGTTGCACCATCAAATTTGATTATACCCTTCATGCCTGTTTGGAACGATTCCACAATGGATAGAAGAGTTGGTGAATCTTCTTTAGTGCCCTGAACAGACCCTCACGACTGACGAAATCAAATGCCTTTGTGAGGTCGATGAAGGCAATAAACAGTGGTTGATTCTGTTCACGGCATTTTCTTGCATTTGTCGCATTGAGAATATCATATCAATGGTAGACCGGTTCTGTCGAAAGCCACACTGTGATTCGGGGTAGACTTGATGTCCTAGGACTTGAAGTCTGCGCAGAACAATTCTGGCAAATTCATTTCCAACAGCACACAGAAGTGAGAAACCCCTTTGGTTGTTACAGTCGCTCCGATCGCCCTTGTTCTTGTACAGTGTTATGATGCTTGAATCTTTGAAATCCTGTGGAACTTGTCCTACTCGCCAGCATAGCTCTATTAGCTGGTGGATCTGTAGAGTGAGTGTGTCTTGCCCACTCCTGATAACCTCTATTGGAATCCCATCCTTACCTGGAGCCTTGCCATATGCAAGTTCATGCACACTTAACTTCTGTTATGGTGGGAAGTGTGTCCATGTGGTCAAGAGTTGGTAGAGCCTCTATGGCGTTGAGGGCATCATCCGCAAGTTTGGACTCACTTGAGTAAAGCTCCAAATAGTGCTCTACCCATCTGTCCATCTGCTGTTTCTTATCAGTTATGATTTATCCAGTCAAGGTTTTCAATGGTGCACTTCTTTTGATCACTGGACCACAGGCTTTCTTTATTCCTTCATACATGCTTCTTATGTTTCCCTTATCACTTGCGATTTGAATGGACTCACATAACTTGATCCAATAATCATTTGCACACTGCCTGGCAGCCTTTTGCACATCCTTCCTAGCTTGCCTTAGCTCACTCAGAGTATTACGCGTTGGTCTTTCCTTGTTTCTTAAGAGAGCTTTCTTCTTCTTATCAATCAAGGGCTGCAGAGTCTCGTTGTTTGCCGCAAACCAGTCCTGCCTCTTATGATCCACAGTGCCGTAAACCGCTACGTCAGTTTTATAAAGAGATTCCTTAAGTTGATCCCTCTTTTCATTTACTGTACAATTTTCTGGTGTATCAGTGAAAGCGTCTTCAAGTTGCTGTTGAAACTGAAAGCACTTTTCAGGATCGTGAGTGTTAATAATATTAATCCTTGGGCTAGATTTGTGTTTAGCTGTGTAGATTCTCTTTGGTCTCAGTCTAACCCTTACAACAACCAAAGAATGATCCGTATCACAGTCAGCACTGTGTTAATTCGAGTCACTGATATATGGTTCAGATGTTGTCTCAGTGTGATGATGAAATCCAGCTGGTGCCAATGGCCGGATCTTGGATGTTTCCATGTGACCTTATGCATCTCTTTTATTTTAAACAAGGAGTTTGCAATACATAGGTCATTACTGGTGCAATGCTCCAGCAGCACTTGCCCATTTTCATTCATGCGACCTATGTTGTATTTTCCAAGGCACACTGGCCATGAACTCGAGTCCTTGCCCACACGAGCATTGAAATCACAGAGCATATAAATGTAGTCAGATTTTGGAACTGCCTTGATCACGGAGTCTAACTTCTCATAGAACTAATCCTTCAGATCATCAGAGGAATCGAGTGAGGGTGCATATGCAGTAATAATTGTGGCAAAACCACAAGAGGTTGCCAAGCGCAGGGATTATAGTCTTTCATTTCCTCCTGCTGAAATTTCAATCATTTCCAGTAGCGAATTATTTACTGCAAAGCCCACACCGTGTTGTCTTTTTCCTGCCTGCCCTCTACCCTTCCAAACAAAGGATGTAATTGTTTTCCCTGAGTGACCCTTCCTCAGCGAGGCGAGTCTCCTGCAGGCCAGCAATATCAATGTTAAGACGATTGAGTTCGGCATCAATCACAGCTGTTGTTCTCACATCATCAATATTGGTCAAGTCAGTGGAAAATCCTGGACATATGGTTCTTACGTTCCAGGTTGCAAGCCGTAGCTTGAGGTTTCTATTATTCTTTTCATTAGTACCTAGTGCATTGGTTTTACAGCCTGCGATTCAGATTTTGTCCTAGCCCCAAGCACCCATTGAAGCATGCAGGCTGTGGCGGATCAGCACCCAATTGGCCGGGGGCTGCCCAGCTTGAGGCGGGCAGTGGCTGATCAGTGACACCTGTAGGTGTCTCCCACCGTCAGAGGCAACGCGTGGCGCCCCATGTCTACGCCAATTGATAGGGACTTATAACCCGTAACAGTTGCCTCTCGCTTTGATTCCGAGACTAGTGTCGCTTGTCGTCCCTGGGGGGAAAGTGGAATCAACAAGCACACCTGTTAATTATCCTTTTCCCGGTTTTCCTCTGCTGGTGGACCTTTGTCTACACACCCCACTTTTATTTTTAAAGTCTTTTAATCACTATCTCTCTCTCTATCTTCAACAGACAATACCCCCCTTCACGTTCCTTCAGCACATACCTCCACTAACACAGGTTTCGAACAAAATGTTAAAACATTTATTGCAGAAAAGTGTCAGTTGAGTGTGCAATGTATGTGTGTGAATATATGTGATGTGATCTATCTTGAAATTGTGACATAATATACTCTCGGATCAGTATCAGAGTTTGTCATCATTATACAGCCATTCGACCTCACACAGCACATAACGTGGAATCTCTCACCCGGCTGCTTCTCTCTGACTGATAATGGTTTTGTTGCCATATGTTCTGGAAACGTATTGAAGACTATATTCTCCACTGAATTCTAATTAATGTTCGAGTCTTCACATATACACATTCGACATTCTGTAATATTTATAGTTCCTGTGAATGTCAGATCAACACTGCTTGATTGCGTAATTATGGTCCTTTCTGTTTCCCAAAACACGATCGGTAATATATTCCTTGTATTGAAAAGTTATAAACACCAGTCCATCACTATATAGTTGATACAATGAGGATTGTCTTTTCTATGTCCTATATTAAATAGTCCTCTTCATCATTATTTAAATATAGTTTATACTTGTCTTTATCACCTCACTTAGAGTGAATCAGGTTCCTGGGTAATTTTAACTCACACTGGTTTTACCTTCTGGTGACACCGGGTTCACCGTTTCACATCCTGTCTTACTTTCCCCAAGTCTGACCAACTGTTTCGGCTCAGATGGGTAATCACCTTAAATTTCAAGTGCAGAGAACCTGTTGAGTAAAACAACAGCCTGTGAGAGAAACTCAACTCCGACCTAAGATATGTGAATGTAGGTACTTAGCTATATTCAGTAAATAACCTCTATAGATCCTACTAGAGATATATTCTTGTATAAGACAGAGTAGTGCAGCACTCTACCCTATACCAGGTAAAAGAAAAACACGCTAAAGCAAAGCACATAAATCCTAGTATAGACTTATCCTTCTGACTGTACAGACACCTTACTCTACACAACCTAAATCACTCTTCAGCCTAATGCTGTCGACTCTCTATACTACGTTTACACACGAAAGTTCCCTATGCTAGCGTTTTATTCTACATCTATATATATAATCACCTTAGTGAATTTTATTTTCGGCCTAGAAGTACATCATTTAATTCCCATGAAGGGACAGGGCTGGTTATCTTTACACAACCTAAACTATGTGATATATTTTCTATTTTCGGCACTGAATCAAATCCACACCCGCCGATCTTAAATATAATCTTCAACTGATTTTTAAAACAGTAAATTCAGTCCAAAGCTATTGGCTGGACTACGTCACTTGTTTTGTTCTTAACCCTCAGCCTCTGTTCTATTCCCTGGTTGTTTTATCTCCGTACAACCGTATTGATCCCCGTCTTTAATAAAGACGATCTCCGTTCTATCGGGATTTCTTCCGTTAGATCAAAGGACTCCGTTCACAGTATTTCAACCCGATCCAACTGTTTGATCATGCTTCGAACTTCACGGCGATAAACGATCTTCCTTGACATCGTTAATTATCCTTTGATCTCTCCTAGTTTTCCCGGAGACCACGCGCTTTACGTTCACGTCTTTCAAAAGTACGGCGATTGTTTGAAGTAACGATCGTTTCCCTTAAAAAATTAAACGACCGTCACTTTCTCACTTAACTGTTTATGTCGTTTAATCCATTAGGAGCGACACCCGCCAGCTACTCACGACATAACTCTCTTAATAGAGTTGACCGCGTCAACTTTTCCTCCCTGGAGATTCGATCCTGATGGTCTTCCTCAACCTATTTTTCTTCCTCAGGAGTTGGGTGTCTAGACAGGAAATCCGCTCCTACATTCTCCCTACCCGGAATATATTCCACTGTGAAGTTGTACGGCTGCAGCAACAACGACCATCGCATCAAACGTGCGTTTAGCTTCTGAGAGGTAGCTAGGAACATCAAATGTTGATGATCCGACTGGAACCTAAACTGCACTCCATACATATATGGCTGAAATTTTTGTACGGCCCATACGAGTGACAAGCATTCTCTATCGACTGTAGAATAATTATTTTCCGCCGGGAGAAGTTTCTTACTGGCGTACGCCACTGGTTTCAAAACGGAAGCGTCATCTCTCCCTTCCTGTAACAACGCTGCTCCATTTCCAATCCCACTCGCATCTGTTCTCAGTAAAAATGGTTTTGAAAGATCTGGGAGTTGAAGAACTGGTTTAGTCACCAACGCCACCTTTAACTGACTGTAGGCGGCCTCGCGTTCAGGCGTCTATACAATTGTATCCGGGAATCCCTTTTTCAAGGTTTCCGTTAATGGATTTCCCAGTTCAGTGAAATGCGGGATGAACTTCTGATAAAACCCTCACAACGATAGGAAGGATCTCACATCTTTCTTCGTTTTAGGCCGTGGCGCTCGTCTGACTTTTTCCAAGTTCTTCTCCTCCGGGACAATTTGTCCTGGAGTGATGGTATGACCAAGAAATTCAAGAGTTTGGTACCCAATCATGCACTTGGTTGGGTGCGCGGTAAGCCCTGCTTCCCGGAGCCACTTGAAAACTATCTCCAAAGACCATAAATGATTATCCAAGCTGTCACTGGCAATCAGTATATCATCCATGAACGATATAATGGATGGATCACGTAGAGGATCTAACAAGGCTCTCATCATGCGAGTAAACACACTAGGTGCATTGCTGAGTCCAAAAGGCATGACGTTGAACTCATAGTGTCCACTGGGTGTACTGAAAGCCAGCAGAGGTCGAACTTCCGGTTTGACCGGGATCTGATAATAACCCCTACTCAGATCTACTTTAGAGAAGTACTTAGCCTGATGGAGCCTCGCGAATAACTGGGTTGGATTCGGCAAAGGTTCCACCTGAAACTGGGTATGACTATTCAAGAGTCTATAGTCAATACACAACCTGTGTTCTCCACTCGGTTTGCGTAACAACACCACTCCGGCATTATATGGGGATGTGGATGGGCTATCACATCATCCTCCAACAGTTTCTGTATCTCCTCCTCCAAAGTCTTCTCTTTAGAAAATGGCACTGGGTAGACTTTTTGGCGGACAGGATCTTGCGTGGTTAAGGTCATCCCGAACTCGACAAGCTCCGTCCGTCCCGGTTTATCCGTCAGGATCTGCTTATGAGACTTGAGAACCTGAGCGATCTTTTTCCTCTCTTGAAGAGTCAGATCAGGGTTCACCTGCACTACCTGATATGTTTCCTGGTGCACTAGTGGATACTCCCTTCCCTCATCTGGTCCTGTCTCAGTCTCCACTGCTACTGCCATCGCCATGAGATGAGCTGCTCCTTCACCGGTTCTCTCTTCGTATTTCCGCAGGAGATTAATATGGAAAATCTTCGACTTTCCCCGGATTCGGATTTGATAGTTGGTTCTGGATATCACCCTTTCCACGGGAAATGCACCCTGCCATCCTATCTCCAGTTTGTTGTTTCCCGTTGGCAGTAGCAACAAGACTTTGTCTCCCACCTCAAGAGCTCTGTCTTTAGACCGACGGTTGTAGTACTCCGCTTGTCTCTTTCTGGCCTTTCTCAAGTATCGAGTCGCCAGAGCCCAGCCTGTGTGAAGTTTTTCCTTTAGTTCCTCAACGTATTTGTACGAGGATATCACTTCTTCTGACGTCCCTTCCTCCGTTCAACTCCTCAACAAAGCTTCCAATGGTCCCTTGATTGGACGACCAAACAGCAAGGTAGCTGGTGGTAATCCTGTTGAGCCATGAGGCATTTCCCGATAGGCGAAAATTGCTGCTGGGATGTATTCATCCCACCTATCATGTTTTTCCTGTGCCAGTTTCCTGAGCATTGTCATCAACGTGCCGTTGAAACTCTCGACTTGCCCACTACCTTGAGGGTGGTAAGGACTGGTATGTATATGGTTGGAGTGGAACACCCCAAAAACCTCCTGCATGAGTTTCCCACAAAACTGAGACCCATTATCCGTCAGAATCTGATTAGGGAAGCCTAATGTAGTAAAGGCCTCAATCAGTGCATCAGCCACTCATTTCGAGTCAATGGTTGGCAATGGTATAGCTTCACCCCACATCGAACAGCAATCCACCATTGTGAGGATGTACATTTTCCTCTTCTTAGTCCTTGGAAGAGGACCCACTATGTCAATGGCTACCCTCTCGAAAGGAGAGTTCATGATGGGCATCTCACCCAAGACTACAGGCGATGTCCAGTGTTTCGGTGCCTCCCTCTGGCACTCAGGGCATGATTTCACATACCGACGCACATCTCCAGTCATTCCTGGCCAATAATAATGGCAGGAAATTCGCTGCATGGTGATGGCCATACCCATGTGTCCGCTGAACGAAATGGTATGCCCCATTTGAAGAATTTGGGAACGGTAGGCCTTCGGGACTACCAATTGACCGTGTAAGTTGTCTCCCCTTCCGGCTCTCCGATAGAGCAGCCTATTCTTCACGTAGTACTGTCCTCGTTTGGGTGGAACAGCACTTTTCTGCAGCTTCCTATAGCAAGGACGTAAAGTATCATCCTCACTCTGGGCAGTTCGTAACTCCCCTGGCATTGTGTTTGAGACCATTGTCTCTGCCTGATCCTTTTCCTTCTGAGAGCGTGTCTGCATAGCTCCCATGTGGATTGGCTCCTTGGGAATTCCCAAAAAGACTTATCGACAACCGAGGATGACGGGAAATATGGGATCAGTCAATATCGCGGCCTTTATTGTGCCGGTGACGTATCTTGACCGAAGCTCCACCTGCGCAATTGGTAACTTCATGGCCACAACACTCTTTGTCGCAGGCTGTATCTCCATGGTCTCCCATGTGAGTTGTTCTGGGTATACCAGATCAGCAGAAATCACAGCTTCCCCGTCCAGTCCAGTATCATATAAACATTGGACTTGTTGGCCATTCACCTCAATCAACTCCACCACCGGTGGTCTCCCTTGGTCCGGAGTATCTTCCACCTCCTCGACCCTTTCCTTTGAGTCCTCTTTAGGTTCCCCGAGGCATGTTGTGAAGTGGGAGTCATGTGACTGGAATCTGCAGTCTTTTGTATTATGAGTTTTCGACCGGCAGTGTTTGCACCATTTTCCTGTCCAAGGTTTTTCCCTTCCTGACTTCGGTGTGCTCTCTGGGTTCCGAGTTTCTTCGGCGGCCTTAGCCTTGTCGGTGACAACCTCCTGAGGAGTCACTTGGCATGCCGCGAAGTGTGAGCTTTTTGATTTCGATCTGCAGTCTTTTGTGTTGTGAGAGGGCGACTTGCAGATCGAACACCACTTCTCTGACCACGGTCATTTAGGTGGAGAATTCGAGGTGCTCTTGTTTCCTTCCTTCATCTTCTCCGAACTCTCCGTTGAAGTCTTCACATAAGGTTCCCCCTTCTTGTATTCCGCGTTCTTAGATTTTTTTCGGTCGTGTTTCTCCTGACCTTTGGTGGTTTGTGTACTTGGTTCCGCAGCCTACCCATGTACCTCCACGAATCTCTCCGCCAACTTATTTACCACTTCCATCCGTTCCGCCCCGTGTTCTCCTAAGAAGGTTCTGAGAGGTATCGACATTTGCTTTCGCATCTGATCGACTACCATGAGCTCTTCCAGACTCTCATAGTCCCTCTTGAACTCTGCCAAATCTATCCATTTTTGGAGATATGATTTTCGGCGTAGACTGTAGGCGGCGAATAGCTCTCCTGGCTCTCGTTTTGCTGATCGAAACTTCTTTCGATACGTTTGTGAGGTGATTTCATAGTGTTTAAGCAAGGCGGCTTTCAATTCCTCGTAATTGTTTTCGTGTCCTGGTGGTAGGCGGGAGTAAACCTCGTACCCCGTCGCGCGTAATCCCTTGGACAATTTAAGATTCCACTTGCCTCTATCCAGTCCCATAGCGACTGCCATGGCTTCGAAACGATCCAAAAACTGGTATATTTTCTCTTTACTTTCATCAAAGACAGCTAAGGGAAACTTCATGGCATGGTAACCATGTCCACTAATGTTGGGTGAACCATGGGAAAAGGATCCTCCTTCTGCCCCGTCAGTTTCTCCCTTAATTTGTGTCTTGAGCTCAAGTTCTCGCATCCTGCATTCATGTTGTCTTTTCTGAGATTCCTGCTCAGCTTCTAGTTCCAACTTTTTTATTGTCTGTTAAGCTTCCATTCTCTTGACCTCCTGTTGCGCTTCCAGTCACTTGGTGGCCTGTTCAACTTCCATTCGTTTGGTCTCCCTCTCCATCTTTCTGAGCTCTAGCTCTGCCTTTCGATCTTCTCTTTCTGCTTGACGATGCTCTCTTTCCACTCCCTGTATATACTCGGATAGTGTTTGTCCAGACAACCCCATCGCTTCACCTCTTTCCCTCAATTCTTCCATCTCTAGTTTATAAGTGGCCATAATTAAAGAAGGTAAGTCAGCAGGTTGAGTAAAGAGACCCTAAGGCAGAATGTAATTACTCAATATCTAAAATAAATATATATCTATATATTTTTATATATCTAGGTCTGTATATAACTATGACACAACACAGTACACCACAAACAATCTCTCAACCACTAGAGGAGATTCAGGACTAAGACTTATGTAGACGTGTAAAGTGTGAACAGGTATGTAATGTGTCTTACCACCTATCCACATTCATTCTGTCTGAATCTTTATTTTCCCGACAATAATGTCCCCAACAACAATGTAATGTAGCCCATATATATATATATATATATATATATATATATATATATATATATATATATATATATATATATATATATATATAAATGCAATATCACTATATATCCCATGGACCTGCTCACATTTAGTTACTATATATATCCCGTAGACGTGCTCTCATATAAAGTCACCATACATACATATATATATATATATATATATATATATATATATATATATATATATATATATATATATATATATATATATATATATATATATATCTTGGACGTGTTCTCATTTAAAGTCACCATATATCCAATGGACGTGCCCCCATTAATGTCGCTTGTCGTCCCTGGGAGGAAAGTGGAATCAATAAGCACACTGTTAATTATCCTTTTACCGGTATTCCTCTGCTGGTGGACCCTTCTCTACACACCCCCCTTTTATTTTTAAAGTCTGTTAATATCTCTCTCTCTCTCTCTCTCTCTCTCTCTCTCTCTCTCTCTCTCTCTCTCTCTCTCTCTCTCTCTCTCTCTCTCTCTTTCTTCAACAGACAATACCCCCCTTCATGTTCCTTCAGCACATACCTCCACTAACACAGGTTTCGAACAAAATGTTAAAACATTTATTGCAGAAAAGTGTCAGTTGAGTGTGCAATGTATGTGTGTGAATATATGTGATGCGATCTATCTTGAAAGTGTGACAGAATATACTCTCGATCAGTATCAGAATTTGTCATCATTATACAGCCATTCGACCTCACACAGCACATAACGTGGAATCTCTCACCCGGCTGCTTCTCTCTGACTGATGATGGTTTTGTTGCCATATGTTCTGGAAACGTATTGAAGACTATATTCTCCACTGAATTCTAATTAATGTTCGAGTCTTCACATATACACATTCGACATTCTGTAATATTTATAGTTCCTGTGAATGTCAGATCAACACTGCTTGATTGCGTAATTATGGTCCTTTCTGTTTCCAAAAAACACGATCGGTAATATATTCCTTGTATTGAAAAGTTATAAACACCAGTCCAACACTATATAGTTGATACAATGAGGATTGTCTTTTCTATGTTCTATATTAAATAGTCCTCTTCATCATTATTTAAATATAGTTTATACTTGTCTTTATCACCTCACTTAGAGTGAATCAGGTTCCTGGGTAATTTTAACTCACACTGGTTTTACCTTCTGGTGACACCGGGTTCACCGTTTCATATCCTGTATTACTTTCCCCAAGTCTGACCAAATGTTTCGGCTCAGATGGGTAATCACCTTAAATGTCAAGTGCAGGGAACCTGTTGAGTAAAACAACAGCCTGTGAGAGAAACTCAACTCCGACCTAAGATATGTGAATGTAGGTACTTAGCTATATTCAGTAAATAACCTCTATAGATCCTACTAGAGATATATTCTTGTATAAGACAGAGTAGTGCAGCACTCTACCCTATACCAGGTAAAAGAAAAACACGCTAAAGCAAAGCACATAAATCCTAGTATAGACTTATCCTTCTGACTGTACAGACACCTTACTCTACACAACCTAAATCACTCTTCAGCCTAATGCTGTCGACTCTCTATACTACGTTTACACACGAAAGTTCCCTATGCTAGCGTTTTATTCTACAACTATATATATAATCACCTTAGTGAATTTTATTTTCGGCCTAGAAGTACATCATTTAATTCCCATGAAGGGACAGGGCTGGTTATCTTTACACAACCTAAACTCTGTGATATATTTTCTATTTTCGGCACTGAATCAAATCCACACCCGCCGATCTTAAATATAATCTTCAACTGATTTTTAAAACAGTAAATTCGGTCCAAAGCTATTGGCTGGACTATGTTACTTGTTTTGTTCTTAACCCTCAGCCTCTGTTCTTTTCCCCTGGTTGTTTTATCTCCGTACAACCGTATTGATCACCGTCTTTAATAAAGACGATCTCCGTTCTATCGGGATTTCTTCCGTTAGATCAAAGGACTCCGTTCACAGTATTTCAACCCGATCCAACTGTCTGATCATGCTTCGAACTTCACCGCGATAAACGATCTTCCTTGACATCGTTAATTATCCTTTGATCTCTCCTAGTTTTCCCGGAGACCACGCGCTTTACGTTCACGTCTTTCAAAAGTACGGCGATTGTTTGAAGTAACGATCGTTTCCCTTAAAAAATTTACAGGACCGTCACTTTCTCACTTAACTGTTTATGTCGTTTAATCCATTAGGAGCGACACCTGCCAGCCAACTCACAACCAGTTAAGACCAGTTAAGAGTTATTGTTTCTCCATAGCACAAAGCCTGGGCTAAAATATAGAGATCATGTGTTGCCCATGCAGCATGATCCCTCTCTCGGCCTGCCTAGTTCACTCCAGAGGAAAGGTAACTCCCCTACATATGGAACAAGACAAGCTGCAGAAGCTGCCGGATCAGCAAAGCAATGCTCTAACTGCCCGCCTGTCGGAGCTTCGATCCTAGTCCAGCCGCCAACCAAGGCTTAGGGCCTGGTCTGCCCTGCCATGACATTTTGTCTTTAGGTTGCATTTCCTCGCACCAGGGTAAGGCTTGTACCCTCCCAATTGCGCTCTTCCGCCCGAAGCCGTTGGCGCAATGTGGTGTGTCGGGTTTGGTAAGTGCCGCCCAACGTTCGGCGCTAATAGAAAGCAGGTAGTACCGTCTACTGTTATATGGTAGTTCAGTCATATCTGACTAAGACCTAATAAGCATTATAATATATCTATATATATAAAAGACAATGTATGTATGTATGTATGTATGTTATTTATTCGTTCGCGAACGGTCCATCCGATTGAGATGAAATTTTCTACACGCCTTCTTATCATTCCGGTGCTGCCAACTGTCATAGTTTGTTAGTGTACAAACAGTTGTTTACTTAATATTATTTAATATTTTAATTAACATTATAATTTATATTTAGCGAGGGGACATAACTTTTAATAGCATTGCTATATATGTAAAATTGTTGCATATTTCTCAAATAGGTGGACCTTTTCGCTACAGTTATCTACAGGCATGTGCGTTATATTCCTCCTCCTCCTCCTCCTCCTCCTCCTCCTCCTCCTCCTCCTCCTCCTCCTCCTCCTTTTTCTTCTGCTGCTGCTGCCGCCGCTCCATTCAACCAAGTGAATTGTTGGCGGAAGATGTAAAGATCTTTCAAGTGTTCTTTCTAATACTCCTCCTCCTTCTCCTCCCCCTCCTCCCCCTCCTCCGCCCCCTATCCTCCTCCTACTTCCCCTCCCACTCCCCTCCTCCTCCCTCTCCTCCTCCTCCTTCTCCTCCCTCTTTTTCTTCCGCTGCTGCTGCTGCTGCCGCCGCTACATTTACCCAAGTTAATTGTTGGGGGAAGATGTAAAGATCTTTCAAGTGCTCTTTCGTTTATCTAAGATTGTTCTCGATACCGCCACATCATGATTTACATGAAATGATACAACATTTAAAAAAAAAAAAATCCTAGCATTAAGCGAAATTTTCTAACTGCAACCAATAAATTATTAGACAGACAGACAGACAGACAGACAGACAGACAGACAGACAGACAGACAGAGAGGGAGGGAGAGACGGACGGACGGGTAGGCAGGCAGACAGACAGACAGACAGATAGACAGTCAGACAGACAGACAAACAGACAGACAGACAGACAGACAGACCGAACGAACGAACGAACGAATGAAAATCTTTATTTTCAAATGGTTCAGAATTGGTCACGCAGGCCCGTCTAACATTCTGCCCTTCTTCTCTATTTCTTCTCATACATTCTTTCATTCAACATCTGTTATGAAGCAATTATTTGACAACAAAAGAACAAATAGCATTAAAACGCATGAAAAATAATCAATAATACATGACTCGTTGAGGCAATGTTTAACATGGGCATCATAAATACCCAAGGCGGGTGTAACATGCCATACATATGGGATTTTTTTTTTTTTCTGGCTAGTTGTAGTTCGAGATAATTTGCCATTATTATTGTCTTTGTTGCTGTTTTTTTTTTTAAAGGGGCATGTAGTCTGTTGTAAGGTAGTGTTCAAACAGGTTGCGACTATAGACAGACAGACAGACAGACAGACAGACAGACAGACAGGCAGAGAGGGAGAGACAGACGAACGTGTAGGCAGACAGACAGACAGACAGGTAGGTTGTTAGGTTTGTTGGTAGGTAGGTAGATAGATAAATAGATAGATAGATAGATAGATAGATAGATAGATAGATAGATAGATAGATAGATAGATAGATAGATAGATAGATCCCCGTCAGGGACAGGGCGAAATCGGTCCGGGTCAGCTAGTAGTTTATAGTAAACCAGCATAGGTCAAATAACAAACACACAAACACATCGGACCGTAATGTTGTTGTCGAGTATATATGAACACACATTTAGAGAGGAGAAATGACTGGTCGTTTCTAATGCTATATACGTAAACACAAGGAATCAATGGGGAGAACCGTTGAGGCCATATTACACAAATAAACACACATAGTATTATTTGGCGCTCACAGAAAGAGAAGAAGGAAATACAGATTAGAAGTCGCACTGACAACATAAAATTTGAAAGCTATAATGGTTACCGACGGAGATCGAACCTGTCGCCTCCAAATGATGACGGCGCCTCGCTGGAGGAACAAGTGTACTTCGACGCACGACCTACTGGACACTCCAAAAAAAAGTGTCTTCATTGGTCGTGTCTATCATAGACATGAACCTGACAACTATGGAATACGGCCCGTAACCCTGACCCCTAACTCCTAACCCTAACCCCTAAACCCTAAGGTACACCTCTTGGATGTCCGCGAGCGGGCTTCAGGAAATGATCGTCTACTCGGACACTCCTCTCTTAGGTCCGCGCAATAACTTATTATTAGCCTCGTGGGGATGCCAATAAATTGCTTCATCTTACGTATTATTCAAGTATTCATTTAATGTAAGATATATCTCTGCTGTATACAAATGACGAGATGCAGCGAAATATGCCTGGCAATAAATTATACAACATTTTGTTTGTGGTTTATGTGTTTAAATTCACTAAGCGAATAAATTGTTTTCAAAATTTAAGAAAACTAATATGAAATTAAAATACAATAATTGTACATTGAAACGTAATAAGAAAATTTACAAATTGCAAGGTGAAGGATGAGTGCGTGATAACAGTGAATAGCAATAATGGGGGGATGAGTGAGTGGGAAGTCGGGAATAATAGAACTAAACATGGGCAATTTCAGGCCGATATCGTGTATAATAGAGAACTAAACATGGGCAATTTCAGGTGGATGTAGCGAATAATAGAACTAAACATGGGCAATGTCATGTCGATGTGGGGAATAATAGAACTAAACATGGACAATGTCATGTCGATGTGTGGAATAATAGAACTAAACATGGACAATGTCATGTCGATGTGTGGAATAATAGAACTAAACATTGACAATGTCATGTCGATGTGGGGAATAATAGAACTAAACATGGACAATGTCATGTCGATGTGGGGAATAATAGAACTAAACATGGACAATGTCATGTCGATGTGTGGAATAATAGAACTAAACATGGACAATGTCATGTCGATGTGTGGAATAATAGAACTAAACATGGACAATGTCATGTCGATGTGTGGAATAATAGAACTAAACATGGACAATGTCATGTCGATGTGTGGAATAATAGAACTAAACATGGACAATGTCATGTCGATGTGGGGAATAATAGAACTAAACATGGACAATGTCATGTCGATGTGGGGAATAATAGAACTAAACATGGACAATGTCATGTCGATGTGGGGAATAATAGAACTAAACATGGACAATGTCATGTCGATGTGGGGAATAATAGAACTAAACATTGACAATGTCATGTCGATGTGGGGAATAATAGAACTAAACATGGACAATGTCAGGCGGATGTGGGGAATAATAGAAATAAACATTGGGGAATATCAGGTCGATGTAGGATATAATAGAAATAAACATGAGCAATATCAGGCCGATGTGGGGAATAATAGAACTAAACATGGGCAATTTCAGGTGGATGTAGGGAATAATAGAACTAGACATGGACAATCTCAGGCCGATGTGGGGAATAATAGAACTAAACATAATACAGGTCGATGTGGGGAAATAGAATAAACAGGGCAATGTCGGTGATGGAATAAATAGAACAAACAGGTCATGTCGATATGTGGAATAAAATAAAATGGCAATAGGGGAATGTGGAATAATAGAATAAACTGGGTATCAGGCGATGTGGATAAATAGAACTAAACATGGTATCGGCGATGTGGGGAATAATAGAACTAAACATGGGCAAGTCTGGTCTGTTGGGGAAAATAAACAAGGAAATGTCAGGGATGTGGGGAATAATAGAACAACATGGGCAATGCAGGCAGATGTGGGGAATAAAGAACTAAACATGGGCAATATCAGGCCGTGTGGGAATAATAGAACTAAACATGGGCAATGTCAGGCGATGTGGGGAATAATAGAATTAAACATTGGGGAATATCAGGTCGATGTAGGATATAATAGAACTAAACATGGGCAATATCAGGCCGATGTGGGGAATAATAGAACTAAACATGGGCAATACGGTATGTGGGAAAATAGAACTACAGTGGGCAATGTCGGCGATGGGGAATAATAGAACAAATACATGGGAAATGTCATGTCGATGTGGGGAATAATAGAACTAAACATGGACAATGTCAGGCGATGTGAGGAATAATAGAACTAAACATGGGCAATGTCATGTCGATGTGGGGAATAATATAACTAAACATGGACAATGTCAGGCGGATGTAGGGAATAATAGAACTAAACATGGGAAATGTCATGTCGATGCGGGGAATAATAGAACTAAACATGGACAATGTCAGGCGGATGTAGGGAATAATAGAACTAAACATGGGCAATGTCTTGTCGATGTGGGGAATAATAGAACTAAACATGGACAATGCCAGGCGGATGTAGGGAATAATAGAACTAAACATGGGCAATGTCATGTCGATGTGGGGAATAATAGAACTAAACATGGACAATGTTAGGCGGATGTAGGGAATAATAGAACTAAACATGGGCAATGTCATGTCGATGTGGGGAATAATAGAACTAAATATGGACAATGTCAGGTGGATGTGGGGAATAAAAGAACTAAACATGGATAATGTCAGGCCGATGTGGGGAATAATAGAACTAAACATGGGCAATGTCATGTCGATGTGGGGAATAATAGAACTAAACATGGGCAATAACTGGTCTATGTGGGGGGGGGGGGGATAGAACTACACGTGGGCAATGTCTGGTCGATGTGGGGAATAATAGAACTAAACATGGGCAATGTCAGGCGATGTGGGGAATAATAGAACTAAACATGGATAATGTCAGGCCGATATCGTGTGTAATAGAGAACTAAACATGGACAATGTCAGGAGAATGTGGGGAATAATAGAACTAATATTGGGGAATATCAGGTCGATGTAGGATATAATAGAACTAAACATGGGCAATATCAGGCCGATGTGGGGAATAATAGAACTAAACATGGGCAATAACTGGTCTATGTTGGGGGAAAATAGAACTACACGTGGGCAATGTCTGGTCGATGTGGGGAATAATAGAACTATACATGGGCAATGCCAGGCAGATGTGGGGAATAATAGAACTAAACATGGGCAATGTCAGGCCGATGTGGGGAATAATAGAACTAAACATGGGCAATGTCAGGCGGATGTGAGGAATAATAGAATTAAACATTGGGGAATATCAGGTCGATGTAGGATATAATAGAACTAAACATGGGCAATATCAGGCCGATGTGGGGAATAATAGAACTAAACATGGGCAATAACTGGTCTATGTGGGGGGAAAATAGAACTACACGTGGGCAATGTCTGGTCGATGTGGGGAATAATAGAACTATAAGTGGGTAATGTCATGTCAATGTGGGGAATAAAAGAACTAAACGTGGGCAATGGCAGGCAGATGTGGAGAATAATAGAACTAAACATGGACAATGTCAGGCCGATGTGGGGAATAATAGAACTAAACATGGGCAATGTCAGGCGGATGTGAGGAATAATAGAACTAAACATTGACAATGTCAGGCCGATGTGGGGAATAATAGAACTAAACATGGGCAATGCCAGGCAGATGTGGAGAATAATAGAACTAAACATTGACAATGTCAGGCCGATGTGGGGAATAATAGAACTAAACATGGGCAATGTCAGGCGGATGTGAGGAATAATAGAATTAAACATTGGGGAATATCAGGTCGATGTAGGATATAATAGAACTAAACATGGGCAATATCAGGCCGATGTGGGGAATAATAGAACTAAACATGGGCAATAACTGGTCTATGTGGGGGGAAAATAGAACTACACGTGGGCAATGTCTGGTCGATGTGGGGAATAATAGAACTATAAGTGGGTAATGTCATGTCAATGTGGGGAATAAAAGAACTAAACGTGGGCAATGGCAGGCAGATGTGGAGAATAATAGAACTAAACATGGACAATGTCATGTCGATGTGGGGAATAATAGAACTAAATATGGACAATGTCAGGTGGATGTAGGGTATAATAGAACTAAACATGGGCAATGTCATGTCGATGTGGGGAATAATAGAACTAAACATGGACAATGTCAGTCGGATGTAGGGAATAATAGAACTAAACATGGGCAATGTCATGTCGATGTGGGGAATAATAGAACTAAACATGGACAATGTCAGGTGGATGTAGGGAATAATAGAACTAAACATGGGCAATGTCATGTCGATGTGGGGAATAATAGAACTAAACATGGACAATGTCAGGCGGATGTAGGGAATAATAGAACTAAACATGGGAAATGTCATGTCGATGTGGGGAATAATAGAACTAAACATGGACAATGTCAGGCGGATGTAGGGAATAATAGAACTAAACATGGGCAATGTCTTGTCGATGTGGGGAATAATAGAACTAAACATGGACAATGCCAGGCGGATGTAGGGAATAATAGAACTAAACATGGGCAATGTCATGTCGATGTGGGGAATAATAGAACTAAACATGGACAATGTTAGGCGGATGTAGGGAATAATAGAACTAAACATGGGCAATGTCATGTCGATGTGGGGAATAATAGAACTAAATATGGACAATGTCAGGTGGATGTGGGGAATAATAGAACTAAACATGGATAATGTCAGGCCGATGTGGGGAATAATAGAACTAAACATGGGCAATGTCATGTCGATGTGGGGAATAATAGAACTAAACATGGGCAATAACTGGTCTATGTGGGGGGGGGGGGTGGGAATAGAATTACACGTGGGCAATGTCTGGTCGATGTGGGGAATAATAGAACTATACGTGGGTAATGTCTTGTCAATGTCGGGAAGAAAAGAACTAAACATGGGCAATGCCAGGCAGATGTGGGGAATAATAGAACTAAACATGGGCAATGTCAGGCCGATGTGGGGAATAATAGAACTAAACATGGGCAATGTCAGGCCGATGTAAGGAATAATAGAACTAAACATGGGCAATGTCTGGTCGATGTGGGGAATAATAGAACTAAACATGGGCAATGTCTGGTCGATGTCGGGTATAATAGAACTTAAAATGGGCAATGTCAAGCCGATGTGGGGAATAATAGAGCTACAAGTGGGAAATGCTGTATCTAACGTTCAAATAATAATGCTGTAATGATCCACTGTCTCCGTGGCCAAAGGCTTGCGAACGTATTCGTGATCCGCTTACCAGGCGTTAGAAACGCACCCACGACCGATTTGTGCAGCAGACCGTGTCGCGTTGTATTATAACGTGTTGGTATTGGAGCCGGTCGTTCAGAAAGCAATGACAAACTACTGAACGTAAAAACTTGCCTAGTACATCAACAATAGCTGAAAATTGCTGGTGTTGACTGCAACGTCCTGTAAGGAATATGCAACATTTAAAAAAAATGATTACTATTGGAAGTGTGCTGACATCAATGACCACATGTTAATGCGTTCAGAACGACACGACCATTGCCCCATTGCCATGGCCTGGTTGGGATAAGATTCCAGTGACTTATCTTGTATCCATTTTATTGACTGGTGGAATAGTGAATACATTTTCTAACCTTTTACCAAAACGAACGAAACATATTGTAACATATTTGACTGATATAACAATATACGCGGTATTCAACAACACACGTTTTAAGTGCATAACGAGGAAACAGATGAGTAACTTACACACACACACACACACACACACACACACACACGCACGCACGCACTCACGCACGCACGCACTCACGCACTCACGCACGCACGCACGTTCTTAATATAGTTGTATCGTTGTCTGTGTGTTGTTCTTGTGTTGACGAAGGCTTTGGCCACAATTTCCATTTTGTCACTTGTTCCCTTGTTCTACTCGTAATATAGCTTACGGAGTGTAAGTCTCACGCTTAAGTGATTTCATGACTATAAAATGTTTCAAGTCCTGTTAGTCCTGCCCACATTCACAAGTCCTATTAGACTGAGAACTATGGTGTTACAGTCAGTCACAAATACTTGTGACAGTTCCCACATACCTATCTTATACCTTGCATCATTGCATAAATACTTGTCACACTACCGGCAGACCTGTCTCAGTACACAAATACTTGTCACATTGCCCACAGACCGGTCCCAGTACATAAATACTTGTCACATTGCTCACAGACGTGTCTCAGTACATAAATACTTGTCACATTGCTCACAGACGTGTCTCAGTACATAAATACTTGTCACATTGCCCACAGACCTGTCTCAGTACATAAATACTTGTCACATTGCTCACAGACGTGTCTCAGTACATAAATACTTGTCACATTGCCCACAGACGTGTCTCAGTACATAAATACTTGTCACATTGCCCACAGACGTGTCTCAGTACACAAATACTTGTCACATTGCCCACAGACCTGTCCCAGTACATAAATACTTGTCACATTGCTCACAGACGTGTCTCAGTACATAAATACTTGTCACATTGCTCACAGACGTGTCTCAGTACATAAATACTTGTCACATTGCCCACACTCTCAGTACATAAATACTTGTCACATTGCTCACAGACGTGTCTCAGTACATAAATACTTGTCACATTGCTCACACTCTCAGTACATAAATACTTGTCACATTGCTCACAGACGTGTCTCAGGTCATAAATACTTGTCACATTGCCCACAGACGTGTCTCAGTACATAAATACTTGTCACATTGCCCACAGACCTGTCTCAGTACATAAATACTTGTCACATTGCCCACAGACCTGTCTCAGTACATAAATACTTGTCACATTGCCCACAGACCTGTCTCAGTGCATAAATACTTGTCACATTGCCCACAGACCTGTCTCAGTACATAAATACTTGTCACCCTGGCCACATCCATGTCTCAGTGCATGAATACGAGGGTAAGTCAATAAGTAAGTCACAAATGGATGTAGAAAAATAATTAAATATGATAACAACTTGAAACCAGTTTATTCTTGTACACACATTGTCCGTTTATTTCTCAAAATAATTTTCACCAACATTGATGCACTTATCCCATCGTTTTATCAGTCCTCCCAAACCGGCTGCATCAAACTGCGTGCTCTGTTTTTTTTTTAAAGGCACGTTTTCACTTCATATTCAATTAACCAACTAATGTGGGACGTTCTGGAGCATTCACCTTACAGCCCAGACGTAGCCCCTAGCGATTTACACCTTTTTGGTCAACTGAAAATCCACCTTGGCGGGAGACATTTCGCGAATGACGCCGAGGTTGAATGCGAAGTGAAAACGTGGTTTACGAGAAACAGAGCACGCAGTTCTATGCAGCCGGTTTCCGGAGGACTGATAAAACTACGGGATAGGTGCATCAATGGTGGTGGAAATTATGTTGAGAAATGAGGGGACGAGGTATGTATAAAAATAAACTGGTTTCAAGTTGTTATAATCTTTTAATTATTTTTCTACAACGACTTGTGACTTACTTATTGACTTACATTCGTACATGTGACACTGGCCACAGACCTGTCTCAGTACAGAAATACTTGTCACATTGTCCACAGGCCTGTCTCAGTACACAAATACTTGTCACATTGTCACAGTCCTGTCTCATTATATGAAAACTTGTCACATTGCCCACAGACCTGTCTCATTACATGAAAACTTGTCACAATGCCCACAGACCTGTCTGATACGGAGAACTACGACATCGAGGAGGGCCGCTACCCCGGCATGAAGTATCCGCCTCGGAGAATCAGCTATGACGTCACCAGACCCTACCGAGAGCAGGCTCCGCCTTACCGCAGGTCGCATTCATTGGCGGAGCTGCAGGCCGAGAGAGAAAGGGAGAAGCTAGCAGTCGTGCAAGAAGGTAAGAGACACGCCTCTGATAAATACATGTTAGCTTACTGCGGTAAGCCCATAGTTACTGTCGTAGAGATGTGAATTATGATATCTTCACATATAATAGGTTACGCATCATGTTGGGGTGACGGGGAGAGGGTGATTACTCGGCAGGACAAAACCGAAGGCTGTGCTAATTCCAGAAGATGCATTAATATAGTAGACCATGCTAGTAAAATGGTGCAGATATTATTCCGCAGATATGGACCAGCAGGTGGGTAAGGAAGTAGTTGGGATCTTGTCCACCTCTAACACACACTATAACTCGCGTGTAATAACGTACCCTTGATTTATAAGACAAACAAAACGAGAAGTAGATTGTGAGCTTTACTAGAACACTATTACAAGAAACAAAATGGATGTTGCGGTCAAAGCTTTCATCAGCACAGAACAAACCAACACAAACAGACATACAACTAATCGAAAAACACTACATGAAAATACAGAGGTTACTTATCTGAATCCTGTCTTGGTTGAATGCGTCTTAAGCGCTAACCGTTTGATGCGGGTGGAAAGGACAGGATGAGTGATTTAGAACGGGTCGATTGGTAACAGGGATTGGCTAAGCCTCCCAATTGGAGGGATGGGGGGGGGGGGGACGCCCATGTGTGCGAATGGTGAAAAGCGGATTAGCAGTGAACTATAGCCGCATAATTCCGCATACCGAGTGGTAACACAGCTAGCGGGCGCTTGGAATGCAGTACGCCCTGTGTTGGTTAACATAGCATTGCATGAGTGCCGGTCGCTCAGAAAGCAATGACAAGCCACTGAACGCAAACTTGCAAAGACACACTAAAGGCAAAAGTAATGGTTGGATTGATTGCAACGTCCTGTAAAGGATATGCTATCCCTTTATTCTAGTGGGCTACACAAGTGCTGGCCTGTCTCCCCGGTCGAGGTGTTAGCAGCTCTCTCCGTAATCCTGAATACTCTCGTGGTTGACGTGAGCGCACGAGAACTGGAAGCGGTTCGAGTCGCGCCAGTGACTTATGAGAGTATGGAGCCAGTCAGCCAGAAATCAGTGGCAAACTACTGAGCGTAATCTTGTCAAGAAATCGACAATCAGCTCAAAGATGCTGATGTTGACAGCGATGTCCTGTAAAGGATATGCGAAACATTTTTTATACAACTGCGGGGATAGAAAAGGGGGGGGGGGGGATGGGGAGTGGAAGTTGGAAGTTAAATGAAATTATGTTGGACATTAAAGCCGTGAGAGGAGAGTGAACCCAACTGGAAGATGAGGCGGTTTTCCAATGTCTTACGATCACGTTCGTGAGATGCGCACGATTTAAGCGCCGTGACCCGTATGTCCGCCACGCCACAGTGGTCAGAACTGTTGAAGTGTATTGATACCGGTTTTCTGGGCACCGCTTTTGATATCAGATAGGTGTTGCCTAAATCTGTCAGCAAGACGTAGACCTATCTCTCCAATATATGTCATGTCAGAACGTGTACAGACGATCGCATAGATAACGTTGCGACTTGTGCATGAGAAACCCTCATGGATGCGGAAAGTGGTCTTAGGGAATGCCAGACTCTTGCTTTGAAGTACATGGGGCCAGGTCAACGTGATCGAATGCAAGCCATCATGCCAAGAAGAGACTTAAGAAGTTGGGGCAGACTGCAATGGACTTGATTCATAAACACAAGAAGAGGAATTAAACTGGTGTACTCCACCACTGGCATACTCCACTACTGGTATAATCTAATACTGGTATACTCAACTACTGGTATACTCCACTACTGGTATACTCCACTACTGGTATACTCCACTACTGGTATACTCCACTACTGGTATACTTCACTACTGGTATGCTTCACTACTGGTATACTCCAATACTGGTATACTTCATTACTGGTATACTCCACAACTGGTATACTGCACTACTGGTATACGCTAATACTGACATACTCATCTGCAGGCATACTCATCTGCAGGCATACTCCACTACTGATATACTCCACTACTGATATACTCCACTACTGGTATACGCCAATACTGGCATACTAAACTACAGGCGTACTCCACTACTGATATACTCCACTACTGCGTACATCCACAGATGATATACTCCGCAATTGGTATACTCCACAAGTGGTACACACCACTACTGGTATACTCCATTACTGGTATACACCACTACAGCGGTAATCCACTAATAGTATACCCCACTAAATGTATACTTCACTACTGGTATACTCCACTACTGGTATACTCCACTAATGGCATTCTCCACTACTGTAGTAATCCACAACTGGAATACTCCATTACTGCCGTAATTCACAACTGGTATACTCCACTACTAGTATACACTATATCTGGTATACTCCACTACTGGTATACACAAGTACTATTATACACCACTGTGAGGTTTATTTCTAGGGGTTACATCTGTTAGAATGTAACACCCACTTAAGAGGAATTTAATTGTCTGAGGAATATTATCAGGGTAAGCCCAAAGGGGATGGGTTCCTATCCTCTATCAAGATCACCTTCTGGAAGCTAAATTTTATTGGCTCGTGCCCCCACGTGAAGATACTAAGAATGTTTTGTATCTACACGAATTAATGAAGAAAAAAATATATAGATATAAGTTTAAGCTTCTTGGAAAGGTGTGGAGACCACGGACGGTTGCCACTATCCCAAAATTGGATGCCCTTTTCTATCACTGGGGAAAAGGTGCTAGTGTGCAGGTGTCCGCCCTCATATGGTCTAAATTAATATGGTCACATATGATTTAAAATACACAAGTATTTAATAGGCCAGACCAACAATATCATGACAAACCATTCACAGTATAAACAGGACATACAGTGACATCACATAATATTTGTGTTTACAAACAATATGTAAGAATCAATCAACAAATGGTCTGGTAACATAAAGTGTAATAAATCAAAAAAATATGACAACCAAATATATTCTTCACATTGATTACATCTCTGGAGAAAACATTGTCAGGTTCACATGGAATATCAGCTGAGGTAAATGCATATTTGTGGAACACAAATAGTGAAATCGTCCAACATCATTAAAATATCATAATGTATAACAAAGTACTACCAGAAGTAATAAAAAGGATATTTATATATTTGATGCAGTTGATATCTGCCGGTAGGTACTTCGGTGGGTTTGAGATTCACATGGATGCAGGTCTCTTCCGGGGAACCAGTTTTCTCTCAAGGGGTCATCATCAAAGTGAGTGAGGAATGGTAAGGTCTTCAATTTGGATCTAACATCAGGAATTCTCACTGGGTTCATGGGTTACATGGGTGAGATCTTGGTAGGATGGGGGTGGTGGATGATGCAAGGAAATGGGCTGTATTAATATTTGGGCTGGCAAAAGATGGACATGACATACAAGTTTACCGCCCTCAGCAACCAAGACCGCATCTTCACAACCGTAGGCTTTCGGTTAAGCACCCCTTCTGATGGTCCAAACAAAATACAACTTCATAAGCATTTGCCTACAATTTACATATCAGTAAATCATAAAACCTGTCATGAAACAATAAAACAGAATAACAAAATAAAGACCAAAAAAAAAAAAAGAATAAGACAATAAGAGAGGGAAGCATGTGTCTACTCAATAGTGAGAGCTCCCTCTTATCTGTATAGATGGCCTTCAATCCATCATATGCTGTATGGTCCTGATGGGATCACCTATTGGTGCACCCAGGACAATGAAATAAAATAGTGACACTTTAAGACCAGGGAGTCTGATTGTGATCAGGTTCTCTGGTTATATTAAATTAAGTTGATTCAAAGTTATCAGGATGTAACAGACATGTTTGTAAATAGGTTGTGGTAGAGGCATGATGGGATTAAGGTAAAGGTATATTGTGATGAAAGTGGGTGGAACTAGATGCCTACTATGGTAGATTGCATGGGAAAGGTGCATGTAGTGACACTTCCTATTAAGCCAGAGATAGGTTGAGACTGTTGCTAGATAAGACAGGGTGTGTTGAGATGGATGTAAGTTGAGTTAATGGTCAACCTTATAAAATCATCATCATCACTGTCATCATCCGGTGCCTGTAATTAAGCTCATACTATTTTCTCTGGGTTCAGCTTAGATCTCCAATGCCTATCACCATCACCATCATCATCACCATCATCACCATCACCATCATCATCATCATCATCATCATCATCATCATCATCATCATCATCATCATCATCATCATCATCATCATCATCATCATGTATTGATATAACTGCCTTTATACGCATTATGTATTTAGCATAAGCACTGATTTAAACAAATAGGCCTGGTCTTTCTCCGCGGTCTCTTCTAAGCAAAGGCCCGGAGGACGACATTGTTAAACCACCCAAGATTGCAGGTTATCTCATGCACCTAGACAGAAATGGGCTGTTTTCCAATCCTATTTCAGAACATAAATGGCATGCCCTTGACCGTAAGAACCACCTAATCATCATATGACTACGTAAGGTTGTCGGTGTGTGCAACGTCCGGCTAACATTTGGGTATATGGTGCAACTCTTATTAATGAGCATTTATTCTAAGAACAAACATGACAATTTCACAAAACATATTCATTGGAAAAATGTGAATAAAAGAATAACAAGATATATATATGTGAGTCAGTGTAAATGGTTTTAAAGAGATAGACTCTTAATCTACATTTCCTATGTGAAAGCATCAATGTTCAGCAAGTACATTTGAAAAGCACGTTATTCATATATTGAGAAAAGTAAATATATACATTGTAAAGAATAGAAGGGAATCTTCTTCCTTGGCATATTGTCACAAAATATACAGAAATCTTCTTTTAGTCGCATATGTAACCGACTATAAAGAGATATAGTGATATACTTTAGTAGCACGTGTTAACAAAACAGAAATATTCTTTTGCCACACATGGCAACAGAATGAAACACCAATACTCTTTAGCCACATATGTG
>JACEFZ010013648.1:0-17500 GCA_014155875.1 Cepaea nemoralis | reverse complement strand
GTTCATTAGACAATGGTCTCCCGAACAGTTACAGACCCATTTCTTTACTATCATCACTATCTAAGCCACTAGAAAAACACATCCATAAAGTAACGTTACAGTATTTACTTCGCAACAAGCTTATTGTTGACAGCCAATCAGGATTTCGACCAAAATATTCTTGCCATACGGCCCTAACAAACATGATAGAAAATTGGCACCAGAATATAAACAACAACAGTCTATGTGGAACTGTGTTTATTGATTTCAAGAAAGCATTTGATATGATAGATCATCTTATTTTAATTAAAAAACTTGAGACAATGAAAAGTGGCCCTAATGTAGTCACTCTAATATCATCTTTTCTATCAAACAGAAAGCAAGTAGTATCACATAATAAATCTCTGTCTCAAACCACTACCTTCAATATTGGAGTACCGCAAGGCTCTATTCTTGGCCCTCAACTATTTGCCATATATATTAACGATCTACCTTTGAATCTTTCGTCGTCCTGCGATCTATTTGCAGGCGACTGTACAGTGTACACAAATGCTGAAAACTGTAGTTTACTTGAGTCGTCTTTACAACAAGAATTAAATAATATAGTTATGTGGAGCTATTCAAACCGTATGCAAATTAACATCACTAAAACAAAATCAATGTTATTAACAATCAGACAAAGACTTCAGACTCTGAGCTCACATACAACACTTCAACTTCACATCGATAACATGCCAGTAGAAAGTGTAATTGAGCACAAAACATTAGGCCTAATCATTGATAGAAACCTAACCTTTAATTCCCACGTTCAAGTGCTCATTAAACAAACAGCGAAAAAAGTCTACCAACTCGCCAAAATTAAAAACTTCCTTGATGAGGACACAAGGAAACTATTCTATACTTCTCATATACAGACACACTTTGACTACTGCTCTACGATCTGGGACGGTTGTTCTAATTCAAACACCAAGCGACTTTACTCACTCCAGAAACGGGCCATGAGTCTAATTTATAGCAAACATTTAACTGACAATCCTAGCCTGTATAAACGCCTTCAGTTACTACCACTCCGTAAACGCCTGCTTTTCAATAAAGCTAAACTAATTCACAAAATCCTGCATCGGAATGCCCCAAATTACCTTTGGCCATTGTTTAAATATAATGCTAGACACAGTAAACGTTTAAATATATTACACATTCCGAAGCCTAGGATTGACTTATACAAAACAAGCTTAACGTACTCTGCAGCTCAGCTGTGGAACAATCTTCCACAAGAAATCAAAGACATCACCAATCCCTTTTCATATAATCGCAAATTATTCGAACACTATCTCAATATGGATTACCTTCCCCCTTAATAATAGAGATAATAATAATAATAACAAAACCCTAGTATAACAGCCAGTCCCCTTTTGGTAGGCCAGTATATTCCACATGGCTAACAAGTGTCAGACCATTATCTAATATTACTGTGTCGTGTAGTTTTGATGTTCGCATTTTGCCCATGCCTTTATAATGCATATCGTTTATATTGTTGTTGTTCTCTGTTAGCCTTGAATGATGTGTGAATGAAATAATGTATGAAAGAGAGTGATAGAAGGGCAGAATGTTAGACGGGCCTGCGTGCCCAATTCTTAACCCTTTGATAATAAAGTTTGTTCGTTCGTTCGTTCGTTCGTTCTCTCTCCCCATCGCCCTCTCTCCATCTCTCACGCTCTCTGTCTGTCTGTCTGTCTGTCTGTCTGTCTGTCTGTCTGTCTGTCTGTCTGTCTGTCTGTCTGTCTGTCTGTCTCTCTTCTCTCATTCTCTCTCTTGCTCTTGTGCCCACATATCCTTATTCAAATATAAAGCAAAGCACACACATACACTCCACACACATAAAAAACGGAAGAAGAAGACGTATAAGAAGGAGAAGAGAGCTCAAAGCGAGAATAAATTCCAGTATCAAATATCAGAAAACATTCAACAAAACGCCCACGTATGATAAATATAAGAGTTAATCAATATATTCGTCATACATGCTTCATTCAATCATCCAATAAAGTACATCATGTATCATGTTTTAGGTTTATCAGCAATTCATCGATTTTTCCCTATGTCGATCAATCTCCCTCCACAATCTTAGAACTGTCATTTACACAACAATTCACATTCTGTCCTTTGATTCCCTTTCATCTCTAATCCAATCACGAGATTATGTATCTTAAAGTTCACCAGTCCATCTATTATTCCATGAATCCATTCATTACTGCCGGAAGTTCTCTTACGCCCAACCGTCCATCCATTCCTCCCCAGGCCGGCCGCCCGCCGGTTCCCGTGCTACAGAGCGCCGGTCGACGCTGTCAAGTTTAGTATTCAGCAGTCTTGCAGCACTGGATCAGACCGGAAATGCTGTCATACCGCCCTATGTCAAGAAGAAACATAAGGTGGGGTGTATGTGGTTCTTTAGCTGTCTTATCCGTTGCCTTTTTACTGTCTGTCTTCGTTGGGTGGTCGCTGTTCTGTCTTGTCTGTTGCCTGTTTACTGCCTGTTTTAGTTGTGTACTGTTGTTCAAACTTATCCTGTTGCCTTATTACAGGCTGTTTTCGTTTTGTGGTACTGTTATGACTTATCTATTGCCTTATTACTGGCTGTTTTTGTTGTGTGGTACTGTTATAACTTATCTATTGCCTTATTACTGGCCGTTTTCGTGTTTGGTGGCTGTTCTGTTTTCTGCTGTTGCCGTATTACTATTTTTGTTGTTGTTGTTGTTTGTGTACTGCTGTCTTATCTGTTGGCTTTTTACTGGCTGTTTTCGTTGTGTGGTTGCTTTTCTGTCTTATCCGGTTGCGTTTCACAGTTAAACAGCCACTCAATGACACTGGCCGTTTTCGTTCTGTAGTGCTGTTCTGTAGTGCTGTTCTGTAGTGCTGCTCTGTAGTGCTGTTCTGTAGTGCTGTTCTGTGGTGCTGTTTTGTCGTATCTGTTGCCTTATTACCATGTCCTGTTTCTGTCTTATCATGTTCCTTAATATTGGCTGTTCTCGTTCATGTGTTGTGCTATCTTTGACCTAATTACTCGCCCATCCCCTACCCTGTTATTGTACATCACAAAGATTCTGCAGGGAGCCTCCGTAGTGAAGAGGTAAAGCCGACTACCTGGGGCTCTGAAGGTTGTGGGTTCGATTCCAGACCGCACCCTTCGGTTCACGAGTATTTATTTTTCGGAGATTCCTCAGTGTCATCGCTGCAGCTAAGGATTTCCTGCTTTGAGCGACGCTCTCCTCGCTGGGGAAAGAGACTGAGCCATATGGAATAGAAACCCGGTGCAATGAAGCGACTTTTTTAAAATTAATATGTTGCTGTTATTTTTGTTTTGCTTTGTTCTGTTTTCGCCTTTTTTTTTAGATATTCAGTATTTTTTTTTAAAAATCTTAACTCTGCGACGCCGACATCTGCTGTCTAAAGTAAACCAGGCAGGCCGAGAGAGGGATCATGTTGCATGGACAACACATGATCTCTAAACTCAGCCCTGGCTCTGGGTTATGGAGAGTAACTCCATTTTACAAACTATCATCTGTCATGAGGCAAGGTGCCAGTCATACATCTTTCTTTCCTTCCTCACGTGTCTTTATTTAATGTAGTGCTTATGAGTTCGGTTTTAATGTTTCTGTATTTGGTGTTGCATTTACTAAGTCTTGCGGTTTTGTTTAATTTAAGTTTCTGTCTGCATACATTGCTGGTAACTTCATTGGCTGTTACATGTCTTTACATTTTATTTTATCTGTTTTTCTCATGCGATTATTTAGTTATTTCTGTTATGCTACCTCATATTGTTAAATTTTACTTTGTATTCCGTTTTTATTGTATCGTTTACACTTTTATTCTATGATCCTTTTTGCATCTGTATTTTTTTCCCTTCAATTTTCCTGTCCATTGCCTTCTATGCGCCAATAGTGTTTTATTTTATTTTTAAAAATGTAATTTAATTATTTTTTTTGGGGGGGGGGGGGGGGGGAGGGGGGGGGAGGGGGAAGGGGAGGGGGAAGGGGTGCTTAATTATAGTTGTTTCTTATACTTTATCTGTTCTTCGTATTCCGCGTTCATTATATCTATTACTGCTATACTGTGACTACTTTTCCCTGTGTATTCCCTTCTTTCCTTCTTTCCATTACACTTTATGTTTCCCTAGTTTAATGTCCAGTTATGCGAGGCTCAAAAATTCATATAAAAACGTTTTCACGCACAAATCCAAACAAACATGTCGACAAATTTCGAATTTAATTTGAGGTGGAGAAATTCAGTGTAGAAACGATGTTCGTTGTCATTCCCCTCCCATCTATAGCCCCTGGTATACGGTAATTGAGTTCTGTGAACTTTTCGACACAGAAGTCTAATCACCGGAAATTTCGAAAATGAGGAAATGTTGTTGACGTGCAAAAATGAAATGAAAATGACAAGATAACTATTGGGGGGAAGTTTACAGAGGAGGTGAAATTAGTTAGATATATGTTGGTGGTATGATCCTTGCACTATGGACATGAACATAGTTAGTCAATTTTTCTTCAAAAGATGATGATTAATATAACAAAATAAAGAGAATGCCTGTTTATACGCTGTTTATACTGGATCCACCTAGGAGCCTAAGTCAATTGTCAAAATTTGCAGTTATGAAAATTCGAACCTATGCCAGCGGAGCAGGTAGGCGAGCATCCAGACACTACGCCACCGCGGCACCAACTATAGAAACACAGGGTATCCTTAATCACAAGATCTGTATATATTATTTCCACTAGCGCGATAACCTGGGGCACACAATCGGCAACCAGTCTTTTGTCTTTTATCTTATTAGTTCCAATCTTATCTGTTACTCTGGAACTAACGATTTTCTCCCCTTTATGTAACATTTCCGGAAATGAGACAATGGACGCACAATTCTGGAGCCTGTGTAATGATAGCTTATGAATCAGAGACCGTTGTCTCATTGATAGACAGCTGATGTCTATGGCGGGGAATCACCCCAATATACACGCTGCACAGATGATGCGAACGATCCCTTATGGTTTGTACTTCCTCTTATTCTTTTGTCTTTTATCTCTAAGCGGAGATCAGCATGACGGAATGGATAAGAGCGCTCGCTCTTACATTTCCGATGCGCTGATGCCGAACTATGCAGGGTTCAATCCCTACACCAAACAGCTGGACTAAAATGTGGACTTTTCGTCCTTGACTTGGGGACATCGACTACAACAACCTCGGTAATCGGTTCACCTGTTGGCGAGGGAAGTAGTGTAAGTGGGGCTAAAGCACCTCCTTTTTTGAGGATCTTATATAAATCAACCATTTATCGATCCTGATCCTCAAAGGGCGATAACTCTTTTTTCCCCAAAAATGTAGGCGTGGTCTAGTGACTCATCAGAGGTGGCGTGGTCTAGTGACTCATCAGAGGTGTTGTTGTGTGGTCAGAGTGGGTGTGGTCAAGTAATTATAGGGTACGACATAAAAATACGACATAAAACATCAATAAAGAAAACAAACGACTCAAGTAAGTTATATAATAATTTTTAATAAAACATATATAGAAAAGAAGAAAAAAAAAGAAGAAAAAAAAAACAAAACATAGTCAAGTGACCCCTTAAATTATAGGTAAGGGTGTGCGATGACGTGCTCAAGTGGTGGTCAAGAGGTGGTCAAGCGGTCAAGAGGTGGTCAAGTGACCACTTAAATTGTCGGGGAAAGTAGGTGTAGTGATATGGTGATGATTAAAGGGTGGTAAATTAGTGGTCAAGCAGTGGTCAAGTGGTGGTCAAGTGAGGAAAATTTTAGTGGAAAGTAGTTGTAATGATATGGTGATGATTAAAGGGTGGTAAATTAGTGGTCAAGCAGTGGTCAAGCAGTGGTCAAGTGGTCGAGTGACCACTTAAATTGTCGGGGAAAGTAGTTGTAATGATATGGTGATGATTAAAGGGTGGTAAATTAGTTGTCAAGAGGTGGTCAAGCGGTGGTCAAGGGGTGGTCAAGTGGTTAAATGACCCCTTAAATTGTTGGAGAGAGTACGTGTAGTGACACGGTGATGATCAAGAGGTGGTCAAGTGGTGGTCAAGCGGTGGTCAAGTGGTCAAATAACCCTAAAATTGTAGAGGAGAGTGTGTCTTGTGATGCAGTGATGATCAAAAGGTGGTCAAGTAGTGGTCAAGGGGTGGTCAAGTGGTCAAGTTACCCCTTAAATTGATGGGGAGAGTAAGTGTAGTGACACGATGATGATCAAGATGTGGTCAAGTAGTGGTCAAGTGGTGGTCAAGTGGTCGAGTGACCACATAAATTGCAGAGGAGAGTAGGTGTAGTGACATGGTGATGATCAAGATGTGGTCAAGTTGTTAGGTCTTGAGGTTGGGGTGTCTCAGTCATGAAGTATCAAACTGTCTGCTATGGGAAGGATGGCGCTGATCAGGGCGAGTAGGTTCTAATACGTTTATCGCTATTGTCTACAATTGGCGTGGTTGTATAGTAATAATAGTAGAGTTGTTTCGTAGTAATATTAGTCATCATCATCAAGGGTCATGTTAAGTGGTATTTGTAATGATAGTAGTAGTAGTAGTAGTAGTAGTAGTAGTAGTAGTAGTAGTAGTAGTAGTAGTAGTAGTAGTAGTAGTAGTAGTAGTAGTAGTAGTAGTAGTAGCAGCAGCAGCAGCAGCAATACCAACAATAGTACTAATTATCATCATCATCACGTGTCTTACCAACGGACGTATCACCCACACATTGCGATCTCCAACACCATTGAACAATTCCGGGGTTGACTCACACTACAGAAATCCCCAATTAACGGCATTACCTTCATGTAATGGTGGTACTCATAGTACCAATAGCACCAGTAGTAATAGTCACCAACATCAGCAAGAGACTTATCGCCTGATATTGGTCAGTATGACACGCCATAAACTATGATCTCCAACACCATGGATACAAATAGTAATAATATTGGTAGTAGTAGTAGTAGTAGTAGTAGTAGTAGTAGTAGTAGTAGTAGTAGTAGTAGTAGTAGTAGTAGTAGTAGTAGTAGTAGTAGTAATAGTAGTAGTAGTAGTAGTAGTAGTAGTAGTAGTAGTAGTAGTAGTAGTAGTAGCGGCGGTGGTGGTGGTGGTGGTGATGGTGGTGGTGGTAATAGTAGGAGTAGTAGAATAGCGAGGGTGCTTGTTGTTTCACTAAGTATTTGTATATCGTATGTAGTATAAAGATAGTTTGTGTTGTATGCTATGTAAGGTGTTACTGAAATATCTGTATTGTGTAGTTCTAAGAGGTGATGACGCCATAACCCACCACTCTATCATCTTATTGATAGTGTCTTCAGTGCCGCGAGAAAGGCTCAATGTGAGATATCGATCATTTCTCAAAGCGACAGCATCCGGGTGCATGCCCATTATGAGCAAACAACGATACGACACTTAAAAGGTAACTACAAGGCAAATGGTGTCGAGTATAGTGTAACATACAAAACTTATGAGGTCATCGGTTGTCCATTCCATCACGGTCGACAAATAGGCGCTCACTAACTTCACAATATGCTCACTCAAAAAAACATATAGGATAATAAGGCACCGACCCAAACAAGGAAAACGGACAAAAACAAGGGGGAAAAATGACATAAGCGTCAGAATATAACACATACAAAGACAGATACAACAGTAACTAAAAAAAATAAATAAAAATACACGACAAAATAACACACACACACACACACACACACACACACACACACACACAATGAAAACTGAAATAACCAATGAAAAATCGCTGACACGAACACTAGAAGCTGACACAAACACTAAACAAGGTACCTAAAGAAAAGCTAAACTTTGTTAACCAAAATGTGAAAGTAGGAAAAATGTGATACCCAAATGTAAAAAAAATAGCAAGAGTGGAATAGCTCTTCCCAACTTATAAAAAGTAGGAAAATATGTCAACCAAATGGGAAAAAGTTAGGCCAAATACAAAAATATCTAACTCAAACTAATGAAAAGTAGGGAAACTTTGTTAACCAAAGGAGGGGAAAAACCTAGGTCAAGTAGGAAAATATGTTACCCAAAAGTGAAAAATGTCGGCCAAATACAGAAATAGTTCGTCCACACGTATGCAAACTAGGAAAATTTGTTAGTCGAACAGGATAAAATATTGCCCAAGTAGGGAAATTTGAGAGCCATAAGTGAAAAAATATAATCCAAAGAGAGGAATATCTCGTTCCAACTTATAAAAAGAAGGAAAATTCTCAACCAAATGAGAAAAAGTTAGACCAAGTATAGTAACATCTCAACCAAACTTATGAAAAGTAGGAAAATCTGTTAGCCAAATGTAAAAAATGTCGGCCAAATACAGAAATACCTCGTCCGCACTTATTAAAATTAGGAAAAATTTGTTAGTCAAATAGTAAAAATATTGCCCAAGTAGGAAAATTTGATAGCCAAATGTAAAAAAAAATATCACCCAAAGAGAGGAATATCTCGGCCAGACTTATAAAAAGAAGGAGAACTATGTGTCAAATGGGAAAAAGTTAGGCCAAATACAGAAATATTTCAACCAAACATATAAAAAATAGGAAAATTGATAACCAAACGGGAAATATATTGACCAACTAGGGAAATGTGTTACTCAAAGAGGAAAAATAATGACCAAGTAACGAAATACATCGCTCAAACTTATGAAAACTACGAAACTTTGTTAGCCAAATGGAAGAAGCCTTGGTCAAGTATGAAAATCTGTCAGCCAAATGTGAAAAATGTCGGCCAAATGCAGAAATAGTTCGGCCACACGTATGCAAACAAGGAAAGGTTGTTAGCCAGATAGGAAAAGTATTAACCAAGTAAGAAAATGTGATACCCAAAGGTGAAAAAAATATCAGACAAAGAGAGAAATATCTCATCCAAACTTATCAAAAGAAGGAAAATTCTCAACCAAATGAGAAAAAGTTAGACCAAATATAGTAACATCTCAACCAAACTTATGAAAACTAGGAAACTTTGTTAGCCAACGAGATTAAAAACCTAGGTCAAGTAGGAAAATCTGTTAGCCAAATGTAAAAAATGTCGGCCAAATACAGAAATACCTCGTCCGCACTTATTAAAATTATGAAAAATTTGTTAGCCAAATAGTAAAAATATTGCCCAAGTAGGAAAATTTGATAGCCAAATGTAAAAAATATCACCCAAAGAGAGAAATATCTCGGCCAGAGTTATAAAAAGTAGGAGAACTATTTGCCAAATGGGAAAGAGTTAGGCCAAATACAGAAATATCTCAAACAAACATATAAAAAATAGGAAAATTGATAACCAAACGGGAAATATATTGACCAACTAGGGACATGTGTTACTCAAAGAAGAAAAATAATGACCAAGTAACGAAATACATCGCTCAAACTTATGAAAACTAGGAAACTTTGTTAGCCAAAGTGAAAAAAAACCTTGTTCAAGTAGGAAAATCTGTTAGCCAAATGTGAAAAATGTCGGACAAATGCAGAAATAGTTCGGTCACACATATGCAAACTAGGAAAAGTTGTTAGCCAGATAAGAAAAGTATTGGCCAAATAGGAAAATTTGAAAGCCAAATGTGAAAAAATATCACCCAAAGAGAGAAATATATCGTCCAGACTTATAAAAAGTTGGAAAATTTGTCAACGAAATGGGGTAAAGTTAGACCAAATACAGAAACATCCTAACCACATTTATAAAAAACGAGGGGAAAATGTCGACCAAATACAGAAATAACTCAACCCAATTTATAAATATGGCAACCAAACTTATGAAACGTAGGCAAATGTGTTAACCAAAAGTGGAAAATATGGTACACGTAACGAAATATCTCATCCAAACTTATAAAAAGTAGGAAAATATGTCAAACAAACGCGAACAAGGTCGGCCAAGTACAGAAATTTCTCAACCAAACTCATGAAAAGCAGGAACAACTTGTTACCCAAATAGGAACAATATTGGTCAAGTAAAGAAATAGCGTGGTCAAACCTATAAAAACGTACCAACATTTGTTAACACAACTTGGCCACTTGTTCTTACAAACTTGCTCGCTGGCTCAAACAATTTTTCCACTTGCTATTACAATCGGTCGACCTATCCTATCAACTCACACACTTACCATAACAACTGTCCCTTTTCCCCAACAACGTGTCCACCGACTCTCTCATATTATCGACTCGCCCTATCAACTTACCCACTGACTCTAACAACTTCCCCACATGGGCTCACAAAATTTCCACTTGTTATTACAACTTGTCGACAGCCTCGCCCAAATTACCACTTACTCTTACAAACTGTCCCAACTGCGCGCACAAAGGTGTCTACTTGTGATTTCACGGCCTCCTCACCCCATAGATAATTAGCCCTTATAAAATACAAATGTATCCCACAAGTCATACAGAAGTGTCCCCCATATTGTCATTAAAAAAAAATATTTGTGTGTGTAGGTAAGTTCATGTCTTTGACAGTTCATATTTTGTCAATTCATTTCTTCAGCATAAGATTTGTGTAAGTTCACGCCCTCATCATAAATTTTGTTGTGTAAGTTCATGTCTTCGACAGTTCATGTTTTGCCAAGGCCTAGTTTTAGTGAAAATGCAGAAGTCTATTGGCTAGAATTTCAACCTGGGTGGTCAATTACTAACACTGCCTGTGGACATCTATTCCTACCCATGCGCTAAAGTTGAGAAAATGAACTTCCGTTGAATGGAAGCTACCGCAGACTTGAATTATTAAACCCCTTTGGAAGAAGTAGCGGCAGCTTAACCAGGAAAAGATCGAATTAGTTATCCCCCCTTAGTCTGGAAATTATGAAAATATATGCTCCCACAAGCGATATTACTCATGACGTCATATAAACAAAAATATAAACTATAACAAATGAGGCAGGGCCACAATTGTTATCCTTTATATTTTTGTTTTTTTTTTCCTACTTTTCATGAATTTGGTTGAGAAATTTCTGTATTTGGCCGACCTTGTTCGCGTTTGGTTGACATATTTTCCTATTTTTTATATGTTTGGTTGAGATATTTCTGTATTTGGCCTAACTTTTTCCCATTTGGCACATAGTTCTCTTACTTTTTATAAGTCTGGCCGAGATATTCCTCTCTTTGGGTGATATATTTTTTTTACGTTTGGCTATCAAATTTTCCTACTTGGGCAATATTTTTACTATTTGACTAACACATTTTTCCTAATTTTAATAAGTGCGGACGAGGTATTTCTGTATTTGGCCGACATTTTTTACATTTGGCTAACAGATTTTCCTACTTGACCTAGGTTTTTTCGCTTTGGCTAACAAAGTTTCCTAGTTTTCATAAGTTTGGTTGAGATGTTACTATACTTGGTCTAACTTTTCCTCATTTGGTTGAGAATTTTCCTTCTTTTTATAAGTTGGAACGAGATATTCCTCTCTTTGGATTATATTTTTCACTTATGGCTCTCAAATTTCCCTACTTGGGCAATATTTTATCCTGTTCGACTAACAAATTTTCCTAGTTTGCATACGTGTGGACGAACTATTTCTGTATTTGGCCGACATTTTTCACTTTTGGGTAACATATTTTCCTACTTGATCTAGGTTTTTCCCCTCCTTTGGTTAACAAAGTTTCCCTACTTTTCATTAGTTTGAGTTAGATATTTTTGTATTTGGCCTAACTTTTTCCCATTTGGCACATAGTTCTCCTACTTTTTATAAGTCTGGCCGAGATAATCCTCTCTTTGGGTGATATTTTTTTTTTACATTTGGCTATCAAATTTTCCTACTTGGGCAATATTTTTACTATTTGGACTAACAAATTTTTCCTAATTTTAATAAGTGCGGACGAGGTATTTCTGTATTTGGCCGACATTTTTTACATTTGGCTAACAGATTTTCCTACTTGACCTAGGTTTTTTCGCTTTGGCTAACAAAGTTTCCTACTTTTCATAAGTTTGGTTGAGATGTTACTATACTTGGTCTAACTTTTTCTCATTTGGTTGAGAATTTTCCTTCTTTTTATAAGTTGGAACGAGATATTCCTCTCTTTGGATTATATTTTTTCACTTATGGCTCTCAAATTTCCCTACTTGGGCAATATTTTATCCTGTTCGACTAACAAATTTTCCTAGTTTGCATACGTGTGGACGAACTATTTCTGTATTTGGCCGACATTTTTCACTTTTGGGTAACATATTTTCCTACTTGATCTAGGTTTTTCCCCTCCTTTGGTTAACAAAGTTTCCCTACTTTTCATTAGTTTGAGTTAGATATTTTTGTATTTGGCCTAACTTTTTCCCATTTGGTTGACATATTTTCCTACTTTTTATAAGTTGGGACGAGCTATTCCTCTCTTGCTATTTGTTTTACATTTGGGTATCACATTTTTCCTACTTTCACATTTTGGTTAACAAAGTTTAGCTTTTCTTTAGGTACCTTGTTTAGTGTTTGTGTCAGCTTCTAGTGTTCGTGTCAGCGATTTTTCATTGGTTATTTCAGTTTTCATTGTGTGTGTGTGTGTGTGTGTGTGTGTGTGTGTGTGTGTGTGTGTGTGTGTGTGTGTGTGTTATTTTGTCGTGTATTTTTATTATTTTGTTTTAGTCACTGTTGTATCTGTCTTTGTATGTGTTATACTTTGACGCTTATGTCATTTTCCCCCCTTGATTTTGTCCGTTTTCCTTGTTTGGGTCGGTGCCTTATTATCCTATATGTTTTTTTGAGTGAGCATATTGTGAAGTTAGTGAGCGCCTATTTGTCGACCGTGATGGAATGGACAACCGATGACCTCATAAGTTTTGTATGTTACACTATACTCGACACCATTTGCCTTGTAGTTACCTTTTAAGTGTCGTATCGTTGTTTGCTCGTAATGGGCATGCATCCCGGATGCTGTCGCTTTGAGAAATGATCGATATCTCACAATGAGCCTTTTTCGCGGCACTGAAGACACTATCAATAAGATGATAGAGTGGTGGGTTATGGCGCCATCACCTCTTAGAACTACACAATACAGATATTTCAGTAACACCTTACATAGCATACAACACAAACTATCTTTATACTACATACGATATACAAATACTTAGTGAAACAACAAGCACCCTCGCTATTCTACTACTCCTACTACCACCACCACCACCACCATCACCACCACCACCGCTACTACTACTACTACTACTACTACTACTACTACTACTACTACTACTACTACTACTACTACTACTACTACTACTACTACTACTACTACTACTACTACTACTACTACTACTACTACTATTACTACTACTACTACTACTACTACTACTACTACTACTACTACTACTACTACTACTACTACTACTACTACCAATATTATTACTATTTGTATCCATGGTGTTGGAGATCATAGTTTATGGAGTGTCATACTGACCAATGTCAGGCGATAAGTCTCTTGCTGATGTTGGTGACTATTACTACTGGTGCTATTGGTACTATGAGTACCACCATTACATGAAGGTAATGCCGTTAATTGGGGATTTCTTTAGTGTGAGTCAACCCCGGAATTGTTCAATGGTGTTGGAGATCGCAATGTGTGGGTGATACGTCCGTTGGTAAGACACGTGATGATGATGATGATAATTAGTACTATTGTTGGTATTGCTGCTGCTGCTACTACTACTACTACTACTACTACTACTACTACTACTACTACTACTACTACTACTACTACTACTACTACTACTACTACTACTACTACTACTACTACTACTACTACTACTACTACTACTACTACTACTACTATCATTACAAATACCACCTTAACATGACCCTTGATGATGATGACTAATATTACTACGAAACAACTCTACTATTATTACTATACAACCACGCCAATTGTAGACAATAGCGATAAACGTATTAGAACCTACTCGCCCTGATCAGCGCCATCCTTCCCATAGCAGACAGTTTGATACTTCATGACTGAGACACCCCAACCTCTAGACCTAACAACTTGACCACCTCTTGATCATCACCATGTCACTACACCTACTCTCCTCTGCAATTTATGTGGTCACTCGACCACTTGACCACCACTTGACCACTACTTGACCACATCTTGATCATCATCGTGTCACTACACTTACTCTCCCCATCAATTTAAGGGGTAACTTGACCACTTGACCACACCTTGACCACTACTTGACCACTACTTGACCACCTTTTGATCATCACTGCATCACAAGACACACTCTCCTCTACAATTTTAGGGTTATTTGACCGCTTGACCACCACTTGACCACTACTTGACCACCTCTTGATCATCACCGTGTCACTACACATACTCTCCCCAACAATTTAAGGGGTCATTTAACCACTTGACCACCCCTTGACCACCGCTTGACCACCTCTTGACCACTAATTTACCACCCTTTAATCATCACCATATCATTACAACTACTTTCCCCGAAAATTTAAGTGGTCACTCGACCACTTGACCACTGCTTGACCACTGCTTGACCACTAATTTACCACCCTTTAATCATCACCATATCATTACAACTACTTTCCACTAAAATTTTCCTCACTTGACCACTGCTTGACCACTAATTTACCACCCTTTAATCATCACCATATCACTACACCTACTTTCCCCGACAATTTAAGTGGTCACTCGACCACTTGACCACATCTTGACCACCACTTAACCACACCCTGACCACCACTTGACCACCTCTTGATCATCACCACGTCACTACACATACCATCCCATACAATTTAAGGGGTCACTTGACCACCTCTTGACCGCTTGACCACCTCTTGACCACCACTTGAGCACGTCATCGCACACCCTTACCTATAATTTAATTGGTCACTTGACTATGGTTTTTTTTTTTCTTCTTTTTTTCTTCTTCTTTTCTATATATGTTTTATTAAAAATTATTATATAACTTACTTGAGTCGTTTGTTTTCTTTATTAATGTTTTATGTCGTATTTTTATGTCGTACCCTATAATTACTTGACCACACCCACTCTGACCACACAACAACACCTCTGATGAGTCACTAGACCACGCCACCTCTATGAGACCACGCCTACATTTTTGGGGAAAAAAGAGTTATCGCCCTTTGAGGATCAGGATCGATAAATGGTTGATTTATATAAGATCCTCAAAAAAGGAGGTGCTTTAGCCCCACTTACACTACTGAGGGACACTGGTAACGGAAAGCTAGCCCAAAGGCAAAAATCAGTCTAGCGTGGATTACACTCAAGCTCAAAGCAAGCCGATGAATAAAAAAATTGCTCAGTGCATATATAGAGAAGAAGAGCAGAATGTCAGACGGGTCTGCGTGCCCAATTCTTAACCCTTTGAAAATAAAGATTGTTCGTTCGTTCGTTCGTTCATACTCACCGAACCGTCTAACGCCAGCTCCCATAAATAGACTTGTTCATGCTCGACTGGGCTACTCAGCTACAGTTTTATACAAAATGATGTAGCCGGTTCTAAATCAACCATTCACAGATGCCTCCTACGTCATGTATGATCGGTTACATTGTTACTTTGCTTAGCTTCTATTTTAGTATCTCCTGTGTGTCGTGTCCTCCTTTAAAGTGTCGTCCCTGGAGTGAGGAGATCCGACACCCACATTATAATATTTTTTTCCTCTCAATATTCTGGAGAATCCACCAGCTTCCGTCCAACACACTCCATCAGCCTATGGACACCTTTTCCTATCACTCGCACACTGTCGTACTATGCCCCCTTCTCATACTTCCCCAACGCAACATACTCAACAACTCTTGCTTCTAAAAATTAATAAAGATTAATTTATTAAAATAAAAGTGTAACGTATATGAGACGTGTATGTGAAGAAAATGTGTGACGTGTTCTATAAAGTGTGTAGACTCTGACTCTCAGACAGCAACCCAGTCAGCTGATCCCAGCAAAGATAGACCACAGCACGTTACGTCAGAACATGTACTTCTCACCCGTTGCCGAAACCATCTTGCCGGATACTGCTTTGCCTCTGTAGACCTCTGGTAATCCAATTTCATGAACATCCGAAATAGACACCGGTAGTATTAACAGTTAATCATGGACCGGTTGCACTCTACACAATGTCCGTTCCTAACGTTCCTTAACAAACTGCACAAGTCTTTTGTAGTGTGTACGCAGTTAGTTAGTTAGTTAGTTAGTCGACAGATCATCCTCGTTGCACATCGAACCATTCAGTCCATAAGTGCTAATTACTAATGTTAATTGTTACTGTACTAACACTAGGTACTCTTAGCCGGTTCTCGGTTCGTTACTACTGTCTGATGCTGTGTGGTGCATCAGTATGCATCACTCTCTTTGATGAATCAATTTCCTTCTAGCGTAAGTTACGTTTCTGTATGCAACTTTATTGACTCTTGAACTGGTGTTCTTCAGAATGGGTTTTTAAATTCTTTCCCAAAACTTGTTAGAGTTTCCTTGGATCTGGTAGGGAACCTAGGATAGAAACAACACATCTGGTGATAGTACTAGTCACTGATCCCTTCGGCTGAGTGTAAGCCTATCACCTTGCCTTAATGATCTTTAGCTAACTAGACTTAGTCATAGAGCAGATTAGCTACCCACCTAGAGCCGAATCAGGCTATGACAAAGAAAAAATCAGCAACCAGAATGCGGAACCCCGCCCACCAGGGACACCTACAGGAAGATCCCAATTATCCCTCATTACTCAATTCTCAACTAGTAAAGCTTATCAACACTTCACTAATCTATTTTAGCTAACAGAGCCAAGTATCACTTCACTACTCTAGCTAGTTTCCACTAACAGTGCTAATCATCACACTATAGTTTAACAAGGCTACTGCCTAAAGTAATTATAACGAATATATTATAATAGGTTATACCTTAAATGGAACTACTTGTAGTGAAATACTGAAGAGTTAACGATTCCCAGATGGACGACTGTATACCCGACTAACCAGGTAGGAAAAGTGTTAACCAACAAAGGAGTGACCAGGCGCATGAGTTTCTAGGTCAAGCCCCAGAAGGAGGCCAACAGTACAGGTAACCTGTCGCGTGGAAAAATGGGTTTGCAACAAAGGCAGACAGCATTATTGGATAGCATATTGCGGTCTGAATGTATGAAGAATGGAAACGGTTCAGAGCGGTAATTTTCCACTAATCAATGATAATGCAGTCTGGATGTGAGGTGTCCAGCAATGTCAAGGACTATGCGGCAGAAATGACCGATATAAAGAGGGTCAATTCTTTGTGTAAAGTTAGTGTGTGTTCCAAACTGACCTGAAGGAGATATGTTCTTGAGTGGGAATAGAAATACACGTCCCTAATGATGGAAAGAGGGGATAATAGTGTGTTATTCGCTAAGTGTTATTTCGATTCCAGGAACATAGATGCCTAAATAAGGTATAAAGATATTAGATATAGTTTAGGATATGAATATAGATGTGCGTGAAGTGCATTTAACATTACTTTCTATTAGTAGGAATAGTATAGACGATTAGGTGAATCTTCTATCCTATGTCAGAGTGGGTTTTTTCGGAAGCCTTTTC
>JACEFZ010013647.1:0-114926 GCA_014155875.1 Cepaea nemoralis | reverse complement strand
GGGGGGGCAAGGGACCAAAATTAAATTTAAAATTTAATTTTTCCCTCCCAGGGGCAAGGCGATGCCGGGCCGCGTCATCTTTGTTGGGAACGGGAGCAAGGGCCGAATATGAATTAAATGAGATGCTCCCCGCTTTGGGAACGGGAAAGGGAGCAGGGGCGAATATGAATTAAATGAGATGTCCCCCTGCCAGGGACTGGGCGAAGCCGGGCCGGGTCTGCTAGTAACCTATAAATAATTAATAATTACTTATTGTCATAGGTTGCTGTAAGCAAAATGGATATTTGATACAATATATATATATATATATATATATATATATATATATATATATATATATATATATATATATATATATATATATATATATATATATATATATATATATATATATATACATGCGGCCCGCCAATAGTTTTACATTTGCCAATGCGGCCCTACGCACAAAATGTTTGCCCACCCCTGCCCTAGTCCATACTTGCCCATTATGCATCCGTCCTGTTGATTTCCAACTTTGGCATTCAAGTCACCCATTATGATATTTACTTCAGAATTCTTGTATTTCTTTAAGGCTTTCTCTAAATCACTATAAAATTCATCGATGCTGTCATCACCACTGTCAGCTGTTGGTGCATAAACTTGTATGACGTTGACATCAAAAGGTCTTCTACTCAACTTCACCAGTAACACTCTGTCTGATACAGTCCAATATCCTTTGATCGATTTTGCTCTCTCTGTATCCATTATAATTGCTACTCCTCGCTGTTGTTTCTCTCCACCAGAATAGATTATTCTATATTCCTCAGATGTCATAATGCCCATTCCTGTCCATCTGGTCTCACATACACCTAACAGGTTAATATTTAATCTTCTCATTTCATTCTTAATGTTATCAAATTTTCCATCCCCAATCATAGTTTTTACATTCCAAGTTCCTACTTTCAATTGTGATTTTCTTTTGCACCCAGTCGCCTGATGGCGGTCTGGAGTCACCTGGTGCACATGACTACCCCTACTGGGCGAGGCTGCTCCTATGGAGCACCCATTTACGCTGTTTCTCTGATTATCGATAAGACTGCAGTACATAATATTCTTGGCATCTGTAAAGAAGGTAGTTTGCCATTGCTTTCCTTCCTAGCAGTGACCATACTGGTCAATGACCGTAGCCAATGTCTCCCCAAAAAGAGATCCTCTGCCTACCGTCGTGAAACTGGAGACCATAACCTACAACTATCTGTCGGCTGCTCCTCAACTTCATCCACCACCTGCACACATGGCTTCACGTAACCCTGATCGGGGGACTAAACGGGTACTCCACCTTGCCCAAGGGTGTCCCGTAGTCTAGTGGAGGGAAGGAGGCACCCATCAAGGCATTACTATCATGCTATTATATTTTAAATATTCTCTAAGCAAACGTAATTGCACCAGCATTTGGGAGAGAGAGAAAGAGAGAGAGAGAGAGAGAGAGAGAGAGAGAGAGAGAGAGAGAGAGAGAGAGAGAGAGAGAGAGAGAGAGAACTATTTGTTCAAATTGAATGAAATTTACAGACATAAATGACATTCCTCTAAGCATATTTATCAACATAAACTCCATAGACTTCCAAGGTCTTTCGCCGTTAGTGTAAGTAAATTGTCTTTAAATTGTGAGTGGCCTTAACAGGCTGGTAAAAAAATGTTGTTTCCCCACAAAGGGGAAATTTCCTGGCAATAATGAGCACTCTTAACATTAAAAGTACAATTTTAACAATTAAACATAAACATAGAATTGCAAAAGTGAATCATAAAATGTAAGTATATAAAAATAAAACAAATGTTGTATAAACATTTTAACAGCTTTCTTCTCACTGTTGCAAAAGAATGACTGTGGTAATAATTGTTTTATTTCTTGAAGAAAAATAAAAGATTCCATTGTTAGTTATTGGTATTATACCTAGGTATACCATTTTCATTTTCAAATTCTAGTAATTTCCCTTGTATCAATATTAGATGTTTATGTCCCCCTACCAAGCGCAGACTGTTATTGCAACCATAGATTAATCTTAGGCAATTTACATATAAGGTAGACCAAGAAGACGGTGGAGAGATAATATATATACAGACCTACAAGCACTTGGAATCAACGACTGGCAAGAGAAGGTCAACCAGAGAGACGAATGAAGACGGATTGTATCTGCAGCAAAGAACCTCAATGGCTCGGAACGCTGAAGAAGAAGAAGATGAATTTACATATAAACTTAAAGAAAGTCAAATATACAAATAGAAACGCAAAATTTGATCTACAAGCACTGAAGAGTGAGGAGATAAAAGATAAATTCTACGTAGAGGTAAAGAACATATTTGATGCATTGTCCGATATGGAAATATTATTTCAAGACGTCAGTGACCAATTGAAAATATAAAAGAAATCAGTCAAGAAGCTGCACTAACAACAATGATAATCCCAAAAATAAAGATAATAGGACGCAAGAAATGGATGATGGAAGACATCTTAAAACTCATGGAAATAAGAAGAAATAACAAGGAAATATACAAAGAGATTCACAGGAAAATTATAAGCTATGCAAAGAGGCAAAAGAAACATGGCTTGAGGAAAATTGCAAGGAAATTGAAAACCAACACAGCACCCAGAATACCAAATTAATGCACACAAGAATTAATGACATCACAAACAAAAGAACACACACATCAACAGGTTCCTAAAAACCAAAGATGGCAAAATCATAATAGAAAAAGATCAGATTTTACATGCGTGGTCAGATAATGTGAAAGACCTTTATGATGATACTAGCTGACCCTGCCCGGCTTCGCCCAGTCACTGGTGGGGAGCATCTCATTTAATTCATATAAGTAGTCATATAAGTTCTCGTTCCCGTTACCGACTGTCTGTCTGTCTGTCTGTCTGTCTGTCTGTCTGTCTGTCTGTCTGTCTGTCTATCTGTCTGCCTGACCCTGCCCGGCTTCGCCCAGTCACTGGTGGGGAGCATCTCATTTAATTCATATAAGTAGTCATATAAGTTCTCGTTCCCGTTACCGACTGTCTGTCTGTCTGTCTGTCTGTCTGTCTGTCTGTCTGTCTGTCTGCCTGTCTGACCCGGCCCGGCATTGCCCAGCTCCTGGTGTGGAGCATCTCATTTAATTCATATAAGTAGTCATATAAGTTCCCGTTCCCGTTACCGACTATCTGTCTGTCTGTCTGTCTGTCTGTCTGTCTGTCTGTCTGTCTGTCTGTCTGTCTGTCTGTCTGTCTGTCTGTCTCTCTGTCTATCTGTCTGCCTGACCCTGTCCGGCTTCGCCCAGTCCCTGGTGGGGAGCATCTCATTTAATTCACATAAGTAGTCATATAAGTTCTCGTTAAATTCATACAACAAAAAAAGTAACTTAAAAGAATGTCCTTCCAGACACCATCCATTATTTTTAATGAAAACGCTTGCTAATCACCTGCATGACTACAGTAACTTCTTAAGCAAATAAAGATGAGTTACAATGTTATGCATTGTGCATTATTTTTATGAAAACTTTAAAAATGCCTTACAGTTTGTATCATTATTTATTATAACTCATATGCCGGTACATAACTATGGACACAGAGTTTATAAATCTTTGAAAACGATGCCACAATATGACTATAAGTTATACAGAAAAGTTATGCCCCTTGAAATAACTTTTACGGAGTTAGGTCCCCTGAAATATATACAATTATAATGAAAATGAAAAATGAAATAATACTGAGTAAGCAGGCGATTTCACACTAAAAAACTATGACAGTTGACAGCTCTGGACTGAAAGGAAGGCGTGTAGAAAATTTCATCTCAATCGGATGGGCCGTTCGCGAGCGCACAAAGGACATACATAGATACAGACAGACAGACAGACAGACAGACATACGCTCCTTATTTATATATAAGACAAGAGAAGAACAATATGATCACCAGAAAACTAATGAAGGACCATCAGTTTTGTTTGTCGGGGTGTTTTTCTTTTGGATATCTAGCAATTCCGCACAGCCGCCCTCCCTGGCGAAGGTGTTAACGATTTTCTCCGTAATCCCGTATATCCACGTGTGGGAAAACAGCTGCGCGAGATTCGGTAGGGAATCGGGTTGCGTTGGTTACTTACAGGGGTAACTGAGATTGTCGCTCAGTAAGCAATGCAAAATACTCTGCGTAATCTTGCAAAGACATCAACAACAGCGGTAAAATGCTGTTGTTGACAGCGATGTAAATATGATTTGCGAAAAACAAAAAATTCCGCTGAATGCTTGAACATAAGTATAGTGATCAATCAAGGCATTACTATCATGTTATTATGATATTTGAAATATTCTCTAAGCAAACGTAATTGCACCAGCATTTAGCAGAGAGAGAGAGAGAGAGAGAGAGAGGGAGAGAGAGAGAGAGAGAGAGAGAGAGAGAGAGAGAGAGAGAGAGAGAGAGAGAGAGAGAGAGAGAGAGAGAGAACGAACGAACGAACAAACTTTATTTTCAAAGGGTTAAGAATTGGGCACGCAGGCCCGTCTAACATTCTGCCCTTCTATCACTCTCTTTCATACATTATTTCATTCACACATCATTCAAGGCTAACAGAGAACAGCAACAATATAAAAGATATGCATTATAAAGGCATGGGCAAAATGCGAACATCAAAACTACACGACACAGTAAAATTAGATAATGGTCTGACACTTGTTATTAGCCATGTGGAATATACTGGCCTACCAAAAGGGGACTGGCTGTTATACTAGGGTTTTGTTATTATTATTATTATTATCTCTATTACTAAGGGGGAAGATAATCCGTACTGAGATAGTGTTCGAGTAATTTGCGATTATATGAATAGGGATTGGTGATGTCTTTGATTTCTTGTGGAAGATTGTTCCACAGCTGAGCTGCAGAGTACGTTAAGTTTGTTTTGTATAAGTCAATCCTAGGCTTCGGAATGTGTAGTATATTTAAACGTTTACTGTGTCTAGGCATTATATTTAAACAATGGCCAAAGGTAATTTGGGGCATTCCGATGCAGGATTTTGTGAAATAGTTTAGCTTTATTGAAAAGCAGGCGTTTGTGGAGTGGTAGTAACTGAAGGCGTTTATACAGGCTAGGATTGTCAGATAAATGTTTGCTATAAATTAGACTCATGGCCCGTTTCTGGAGTTAGTAAAGTCGCTTGGTGTTTGAATTAGAACAACCGTCCCAGATTGTAGAGCAGTAGTCAAAGTGTGTCTGTATATGAGAAGTATAGAATAGTTTCCTTGTGTCCTCATCAAGGAAGTTTTTAATTTTGGCGAGTTGGTAGACTTTTTTCGCTGTTTGTTTAATAAGCGCTTGAACGTGGGAATTAAAGGTTAGGTTTCTATCAATGATTATGCCTAATGTTTTGTGCTCAATTACACTTTCTACTGGCATGTTATCGATGTGAAGTTGAAGTGATGTGTGTGAGCTTAGAGTTTGAAGTCTTTGTCTGGTTGTTAGTAACATTGATTTTGTTTTAGTGATGTTAATTTGCATACGGTTTGAAAAGCTCCACCTAACTACATTATTTACATCTTGTTTTAAAGACAACTCCAATAAAATACAGTTTTCAGCATTTGTGTACACTGTACAGTCGTCTGCAAATAGATCGCAGGACGACGAAAGATGCAAAGGTAGATCGTTAATATATATGGCAAACAATAGAGGGCCAAGAATAGAGCCTTGCGGTACTCCAATATTGAAGGTAGTGGTATGAGACAGACATTTATTATGTGATACTACTTGCTTTCTGTTTGATAGAAAAGATGATATTAGAGTGACTACATTAGGGCCAATTTTCATTGTCTCAAGTTTTTTAATTAAAATAACATGGTCTACCATATCAAATGCTTTCTTGAAATCAATAAACAGTTCCACATAGACTGTTGTTGTTTATATTCTGGTGCCAATTTTCTATCATGTTTGTTAGGGCCGTATGGCAAGAATATTTTGGTCGAAATCCTGATTGGTTGTCAACAATAAGCTTGTTGCGAACTAAATACCGTAATGTTACTTTATGGATGTGTTTTTCTAGTGGTTTAGATAGTGATGATAGTAAGGAAATGGGTCTATAATTGTTCGGGAGATCATTGTCCAATGAACCAGATTTAAGAAGAGGGTACACTTTAGCGATTTTGAGAGCTGATGGAAAGTGGCCTTTGGTGAGACACTGATTATATACATAGGTTAGTGATATACAGATCACTGGCGCAGCATAACGGAGAATCCTGTTGCTGATTCCATCTAACCCAGATGAGGTTGTGTTTTTTAGGTTTCTGAGGTAAGTGAATACCTCAGTGATTGTCATTAGCGGTATTTCGGAAAGAATATCGCCGGAGCATCTATTCTCGCAAAACGATGACAGTAAAGATAAGTTGCAAGGAGAATTAGGTATTGAAGCCTTCAACTGGGCTATGTCAGTTTGAAAAAAATTACTGAATTGGTCGCATGTAATATGATTTGATGGTAAAGAATTTCGGAAGTTATACTTGTTTGTCAAGGTGTTAATTGCCTTCCATATATCCTTACTATTTATTTTATCCATTACTAAGTTCTTAAATTAATTTTTCTTTTCCCGTCGTATGGTATATTGAACTTTGTTTCTAAGAGTACGGTATGCGCTGAGATCCCGCTTTTTATGTGCTTTATCTCTGTCTCTCATAATTTAACGTAATTTTAAATTTAATCATTCTTTTCTTTTGGTGGTAACGGGCACATCAGGCTGTTCTTCTTTTGCTCCTTCCTTAGCCAATCGATCAGTTCTGTCGTTTCCGGGTACTCCACAGTGGGATGGTATCCACTGTATGGTGACCTTATGCTGGCTGCTAAGTTCAGAAAGTAGTGTCCTTAATACTGGCAAATTCCAAGACATCATTTCGTTTTCGTTGAGGTGAGTTTCTTGCAAGCAATATACGCTTACCTTTCTTGGCCCAAGATGTTTTCTAGTTCTAGTGTTTTGTTGCTGAATCCCTCCGCATTCCAGTGCATTAGTTTTAGTCTTTGTTTGGTATGGCCAGACGCTCTATTCTCAGGTCCCCTGGCTCCACAGGACATCTGAGAAGGACCTGCAGTAGTTGTGGTTGGACTCTTTCGAGGCATATGGCCCTTCACTACACCTGCCTGGGGTCCAAAGTAGGGCGAGCACCGTAACATTTAGCCGTAGTCGACATATTTCATTGCGCGTGATTGGTGGCAACCTGATTTTTGTGGTGCGCCTCCTGGCTGGTTGCCTCTTTATTCAGCACCTTTCCTTTGCTAGAGCAGACTGTGTTCTTACTCGAGTTTAGGTGTGTAGGCACGCACACACATGTCTGCGCATGCACGTACGAGCATACACATCTAGAGCGTTCTGTATATTTCTCGGCGCCAGTGACTTGTCCGCCGCCCCTTCTCCTGTTAGTTAAAACAGTTCGGCCACGAGAAGGCCAGAAGTTGGACTTCTGCTGCATAGGTGATGAATGCACGAGCCATTAGGATATTTATGCAAGGTTGGGCGCTCACCCCAACCCGGCCCCTGGCTACATACAGCAACATTTGGAACCATGTTATGCTAAAATGCGAATTTATCGATTTTTATATAGAGAAATATTTATCGACATGAAAAATTTAATAAGGATGATTTTATGAAAAACAGATATTTCTCCGGTGAATAAAATGATTTATTTTGCAAGAAAATATTGAATTTAAAAGTCTTTTGCTGTTTTAAATTATTACCACATTTACAAGGTTCAAATTCAATTATTTGTTGTAGTAGTCAATGAATGGACAACTGTTTTATAAAAGTTGGTAGCAAATCAGTTTGCTTGCTGTGTCGTGAGTCAGTGGCTGTCTTCAAGGAGTACAGTTTAAAAAGACATTATCAAACAAAATATTCCGATTTCGGATACAATTTAACAACCGAAGGGAGGGAAAGGAAATGCCTTGAGTTGGTGAAATATTTTGGAGAAACAGCAAACTGTTTTCACTAACCAGTCTTGAATTCAAGATGCTGCAACTGAAGCTAGTCTTGTGCTGTCACACAGAATTGTAAAACAGAACAAGCCATTTTCTGATGGCGAGTTCATCAAGGAATGTTTGCTAGATGCAGCAAACATTATGTGTCCAGAACAAACAAAAAAAAAACCCAGATCTGACAACATTACTTTATCCAGAAGAACTGTGGTCAGACATGTTGATAAGATAAGTGACAATGTTATGCATAAACTTCAAGATGCAAGTAAACAATTTTTGTGGTAGTCTCTTGCATTGGATGAGAGTACCGATGTACATGATACTGCCCAATTATTGATATTTATACGTGGAATAAACACTTCTTTCAAATTCACTGAAGAGTTATTGAGTGTTGAGTCACTCAAAGACACAACCGCAGGCCATGATATATTCAATGCTTTTACTAACTGTATTGAAAGAACTGGGTTAGTTCGGAACAAGATGGCAAGTGTTACAACTGACGGAGCTTGTGCTTTGACTGGACAAAATGTAGGTCTGGTAAAGCTGATAAGTGATAATATTGAAGCAGAATATCCAGACCACACATTATTACCACTTCACTGTGTGATTCATCAATAAAGTCTGTGAAAAACTGTTTTGAATATGAAGCATGTTATTGATCCAGCTGTCAGTGTCATCAACCTCATCAGATCAAGAGGATTTAATCACATACAGTTCAAGGCATTACTTGACGATTTGGAAAAAGAACAATCCGATGTTCTTTACCACACCAGTGTTCGATGGCTGAGACTCGGCAAGGTGTTGAGGGGAGTGTGAGAACTCAGAGAAGAAATAGTGATGTTCCTATAGATGAAGGGCATTGAATGTGACTTTAATACTAATATTACCAATAAAGAGTGGAAGTTAGATTTTATGTTTGCCATTGAAATTCTTCTTCTTCTTCTTCTTCTTCTTCTTCTTCTTCTTCTTCTTCTTCTTCTTCTTCTTCTTCTTCTTCTTCTTCTTCTTCTTCTTCTTCTTCTTCTTCTTCTTCTTCTTCTTCTTCTTCTTCTTCTTCTTCTTCTTCTTCTTCTTCTTCTTCTTCTTCTTCTTCTTCTTCTTCTTCTTCTTCTTCTTCTTCTTCTTCTTCTTCTTCTTCTTCTTCTTCTTCTTCTTCTTCTTCTTCTTCTTCTTCTTCTTCTTCTTCTTCTTCTTCTTCTTCTTCTTCTTCTTCTTCTTCTCCTCCTTCTTCTTCATCTTCTTCTTCTTCTTCTTCTTCTTCTTCTTCTTCTTCTTCTTCTTCTTCTTCTTCTTCTTCTTCTTCTTCTTCTTCTTCTTCTTCTTCTTCTTCTTCTTCTTCTTCTTCTTCTTCTTCTTCTTCTTCTTCTTCTTCTTCTTCTTCTTCTTCTTCTTCTTCTTCTTCTTCTTCTTCTTCTTCTTCTTCTTCTTCTTCTTCTTCTTCTTCTTCTTCTTCTTCTTCTTCTTCTTCTTCTTCTGCTGCTGCTGCAGCTGCTGCTGCTGCTGCTGCTGCTGCTGCTTCTTCTTCTTCTTCTTCTTCTTCTTCTTCTTCTTCTTCTTCTTCTTCTTCTTCTTCTTCTTCTTCTTCTTCTTCTTCTTCTTCTTCTTCTTCTTCTTCTTCTTCTTCTTCTTCTTCTTCTTCTTCTTCTTCTTCTTCTTCTTCTTCTTCTTCTTCTTCTTCTTCTTCTTCTTCTTCTTCTTCTTCTTCTTCTTCTTCTTCTTCTTCTTCTTCTTCTTCTTCTTCTTCTTCTTCTTCTTCTTCTTCTTCTTCTTCTTCTTCTTCTTCAGCGTTCCGAGCCATTGAGGTTCTTTGCTGCAGATACATTCCGTCTCCATTCGTCTCTCTGGTTTACCTTCTCTTGCCAGTCGTTGATTCCAAGTGCTTGTAGGTCTGTATATATATTATCTCTCCACCGTCTTCTTGGTCTACCTCGGGGTCTACGGTCATTTATTTCCTGAGTGTAAGCGAGTTTTGTTTCCCTATTATCTTCCATTCTTTCTATATGCCCAGCCATTGTAGTCTATTAGCCTTCATGATACCAGTGATTAGCGGGGACTTAAACAGATCATAAATACTTTGTTACTTCTTCTTTTCCACTCTCCACTTTGTGTATCCCTAATGGGTCCAAAGATGCGTCTTAAAACTTTGTTCTCAAAGGTTTGTAGCAAGGCTTCGTCTCCTTTCGTTGTACTCCAGGTTTCAGAGCCATACAGCACAACTGGTCTGATCAGTGTTTTGTATATTGTGATCTTGGTGTTACGAGATAGCGCCTTTGATTTTAGTAGATGTTGTAGTGCATAGTATATCTTATTTCCAGAATTGATTCTAGTTTGTATTTCTTCCCTTATGATGTTGGAGCAGTTGAAGATTGTACCCAGGTATTTGAATGTTTCCGTTCTTTTAATGGTCATATTATCTATTTGTATGTGGCCAGAGTTTTAAGCCATTCCTTCTCTTGAAATTACCATATATTCTGTCTTACCTTGGTTGATAACCAGCCCCATCTGTTGGCCTTTTTCCTTTAAGTGAGTCAATATTTCTAATGTCTTTTGTTCATTTTCCCCTATAATATCTATATCATCTGCATAACCAAGCAGCTTGGATGTTCCTCCAATATCACATTCCTCCTTTACCCTCCTTACAACTTTCTCTAGAGCCAGATTGAAGAGTAGCGGCGATAGTGCATCACCCTGTTTCAAGCCAGATGTTATTTGGAAAGGGTCTGATTTCCTGCCTTTATATGTTACTATATTATAAGTATCTTCCATGCATAGTCTGGTCATGTTGATTAACTTCCTTGGTATTCCAAATTCCCGCATAGCATTCCATAGACTATTCCTATGGACACTATCATAAGCCTTTTTAAAATCCACAAAAATGTTATGGAGATCTCTTTTATATTCCCAATTTTTCTCGGCTATTTGTCGTAAGATAAATATCTGATCTATTGTTGATCTGTTTTGTCTAAAACCCGCCTGGTAGTCACCTAATATGTATTCTGAATATGGTTTTAGTCTATTTAGTAATACTGCGGATAGTATCTTATAGCTTATGGACAGTAGTGATATTCCTCTATAATTTTCACACTGGAACTTGTCTCCTTTCTTAAAGATAGGTATCAATAATGACTCTTTCCAGTCATGGGGTAATTCTTCAGTCCTCCAGATTTTTATTATTAGTTCGTATAAGCTTTAGATGTAATGCATGGCCACCCGCCTTTATAAATTCAGCAGCAATTCCATCAGCCCCAGTTGCCTTATTGTTTTTAAGTCGTGTGATTACATATATGATTTCTTCAAATGCAGGTTCTTCAATTTGTGGTTCACACGTTAGAACTTCTTCCTGTGGGAAAGTGTTACTTGGAGCTTCACAATTTAGTAATTCAACAAAATATTCTTTCCATGTGTTGCACATTTCCTCATTGGTATTTATCATATTCCCATTTTTGTCTTTTAAACCATATGTGTTGTGTTGGTGCCCTCGTTTCATTGACTTCAGTTCTTTAAAAAACTTTCTGGATTCGTTTTTCTGGTGATTAGTTTCCATATCTTTGATTATATTACTCATATATTCTCGCTTCTGCTGTCGAACTATTTTTGTAGCCTCTTTACATTCATTTCTATATTGCTCTTCCTTTTGGATGTTGTTGATGTCATTTAGCCATAGCTGTCTGGCATTCTTTTTCCTAATGACTGCTTCTTCACATTTTGGATTGAACCATCTGCTCTTTCTATGTGTGGTTAACACACCGAGACATTCTTCTGCGGTAGTTTGAATTATAATCTTGATGTTCAACCAAGTTTGGTCAACGCTTTCCTCCAACGGGTTTTGTAGAATTTCAAGTTTACATTTTATTTCATCTGCAAATTTCTCTTTGACTGTAATTTCTTGTAGTTTTTCTCTGTTATATGTTGGGTGTAACCTTTGTAGTTTAGCATAGAAAGCTCTCTTAAGTTTTATTTTAAATTTTGCCCCAACGAGGAAGTGGTCGCTGTGGCACTCAGCTCCTCTATAGCTTCTAACTTTGTATGTTTGATGCATTTTTGTTGTTAATTAAAATGTGATCTATTTGATTATAGGTTCTCTTGTCACATGATTTCCAAATTTGTTTATGTATATCCTTTCTTTGCAGTCTGGTACTGCTGATCTGCAGTCCTTTGGCTTCTGCCAGGTTGATGACTCTCCATCCATTATCATTTGAAGTCGTATGTAGGCTTTCCATACCGGCAACTTTTTTATGAGTTTGCTCTCTACCTATTTTTGCGTTGAAGTCTCCCAGCACAATCAGGATGTCCTGTTTGGGGGTTTCTTCTATGACATCTTCCAGATCATTATAAAAGTCTTCTTTAATATCATCTTCTTTCTCTTCAGTAGGTGCATATACATTAATCATCGTTATATTTTTCCATTTACCTTTTATTCGTAATTTACTAATCCTATCATTAACAGCTTTAAAGTTTAGAACGTTCCCCCATAACTCTTTTTTGATGACAAATCCTGTTCCTAATTCATGTTTATTTTGGGTGTTTCCTCCATATATTATAATCATTCCATTTTGCTCTAAAGTACCCTCTCCTGGCCACCTTATTTCTTGAATTGCTGTTATATCCATTTTATACTCAACCAGCTCCCGGGTTAATTCTTCGGCCGCTCCAGCTCGATATAGTGTCCGTACATTCCATGTTCCAAATCTCAAAAGTCCTTTAACGTTCCAAGGTCGATGTCCAAATAAGTCAGCCCGAATTCGAGGCTCATGTATCTGTTTCGTAACAAAATGGTTTTTACAAAGGAGGGAATGTTAACCCCACGCTTCAACCCCCAACCTGGTGTTTCTCTTTGTCTGTTCTCTACCCTTTGACCTGTCCGGCTTGGAAGGCCCTGCTGGTAGCTACGCTACCGCCGGCATAGCTCTCAGGGTCATTGAGAAACTCAAGCTCCCCCACCACGACAAGGTGGAAACACCATCGGGGGAGCCATTGAAATTATGGAAAAGTTAAGTGAACTGAATTGACAAACTTCAGGGCAATGGTGTGTTCGCACATGAATTGTATGTACATGTAAAATTATTTCAGGCAAAACTCTCACTGTACTCCAGACAAGCAAGTGAAAACAAGATTTTGTCACTTCCCTTTGCTGAAACAAGAAACCATTTCTGGTGAAATGACTGAAAAGTACAAAGCCCAATTAGATGCACTGATTGAAGAATTTGGATGGAGATTCCAAGATTTCAAGAACGTAGAGCCACAGTTCAATATTCTCAGTTCCCCTTTCAGTGCAGAAGCTGATACAGCCACATAGGACATACAGTTGGAGCTGCTTGACTTAGAAGCAGATCATGACCTGAAAGAGAAATTCAAGTCAGATGGTTTGCTGGATTTATATGGATCTTTATCACAAGAATCATTTCCCAACTTGAAAAACTTTGCAGCTAAACTTTTATCATTGTTTGGATCAACATACGAATATGCGAACAAGCATTCTATTGCTTTAAGATCAACAAATCTAAGAATGGGTCTTTATTGTCGGACTGCAACTTGCATGCTGTCATGCGAATTTCAACAAGTAAACTTGCTCCAGATTTCAAGAATATTGTCAAATATTGCAAGCAGTTACATACATCTCATTAGAAATCAACAACTGTAGTGACAATGTAGTCCTGTTGTGTCTAAATTAAAGCCATTGATAGATAATAAAGAATATTTGTTATAATAACATGTTGTAAAATCTTGTTAACAAATTAGTAAAAGTGTGTGTCCATATTGTCAAATATAATGTATAAGTATATAAGTAAAATAACATTGCAATCATTATTTATTTATACTGCTTAATAACCTATAAATAAATAATAATTATTTATTGTGATAGGTTGCTGTAAGCAAAATGGACATTTTATACAATATATATATATATATATATATATATATATATATATATATATATATATATATATATATATATATATATATATATATATATATATATATATACATACATACATACATGCGGCCCGCCAATAGCTTTACATTTGTCAATCCGGCCCTACGGACAAAAAGTTTGCCCACCCCTGGTCTAGAGGAAGCACATCTTCCACAAATACATGCCTAAGCCGGAGACACCGTCCTTTGAGGTGAAAACCTCGGTGTGGCGGACTTCCCTCGAAAAAGGAATGAACAACATGATTACATAGCACGTGACAGAGCGATCTGAAGAGCTGTAAAGTGTTATGTTGTTGTCATCATCATTTACAATGGCATAATATCTATACAGTTCAGAAATCGCTTTGTCAAAAGGTTAAGAGCGCTCGGTGATGGAAGGGTGTTTTCCCTCTTCACCGGTTAGCTGAATGTATACGTTGACTGGTCTTAGACTTGGCGGCGTAAGTTACAGTTATCTCAAAAGTCAGAGTGGGTTCTCCTGATGGCTGCAGACATTAGGGAAAGCTGGACTACACAAGAAAATCAGTCTGTGTTTGAGTTCAAAGCGGGTGAACTTAAACAAAACACACATATGTGTATTGATGTATGGTGGTAGACATACTAATATATGACATGTGGCTATGAATTACACTAATATATGAAATGTGGCTATGGATTACACTAATATATGACATGTGGCTATGGATTACACTTATAACTTGGCTTTGTGATTTGACAACGACTTGACGGTGTTTGGAGTGTTGGACCCCAAGTTCTTGTGAACTTGGGGTCGTCAACACTCTTTCCTCGCCTACCCTGGCACTTGCTTTACCTAAGCGCCAGACGCAACATTCAGACTTTGAACCTGTCACCTGCTTTACCTAGTCCAGCTAGGCGCCACATGTGACATTCTGACTTTGACCATCTACCTGTCACCTCCTTTACCTAGGCTAGAGTGATGTCACACGTGACATGCAGGCTTTCAGGGTCTACCCTGTTTCATGCTTTGCCTAGGCCAGCCTCGCGCCACACACGGGGCATTCAGACTGAATGTCTACCTGTCACCTGCTATACCTAGGCCTGTGTGACACCACACGTGACATTGAAGCTATACCGATTGCGCTACCATGCGATGACCAAGAGTTCCACGTTTATCTTAGACATTTTTTTTCGCATATCATTTACAGGACATCGCTGTAACATCCGCATCTTTCCGCTGATTGTTGATTTCCTGGCAAGATTACGCTCAGTAGATTACGCTGCCATTGCTTTCTGAGCGACCGGTTCACATACCCCGTAAGTTACCGACTCGGAGATAACCGCCACCGATTCTGACGCACGTCACGTTACATACAAGAGAATACGGGATTACGGCGAAAGTCGCTAACGCCTAGGCCAGGGAGACGGCTAGCCTTTATGACTAGGGTTAATTTGTGTGAATATTAATATCTACACAGCTGATTACTGTTTTCATCATTTTTGTGAATATCAATATGTAGACAGCCGATTGCTGCTGTCATCATTCTTGATGTTTCTAGTTTTCTAATTTTTGTGTCCGGAATATTCTTTCCCTCAATAGTACTTTGCCGACACAGCGTGATCTAAACTTTGTCTATTAAAATTTTGAAACATCCGCTAGCTTCAAATGTTATTAACTTAGATTTTCCAACTTCTAAAACATGTTGCTTAATGTACGAAACGTCTTGACAATGTTTGTTTGTTGTGTAGCATCTTGCCTAGAAACTGTTTGTTGAATAACACCTTGTCTAGATTCTATTTGTTGTGTGTCTTCAACATGTTTGCTGTAAGCACATTGTCTATAAATTGTTTGTTTGTTTGTATAATACATGCCAAAAATTGTTCGCTGTATAACACCGTGTCAAGATATGGTTCGTTATATAACGCCCTTGTCTGGAAACTGTTTGTTTATTGAATGACACATTGTCTAGACGATGTGAGTTTAATGTATGAACAGTCTAGATAGTGTAATGTGTCCACACGGTGTGTTATGTAACATGCACACACACACAATGTACTCTATAACGTGTACACCCAGTTTGTTACCTAACCTGCACACTTCAGTGACGCTTTATGCATAATTTTACCAATTGCCAGTGAGGAGCAACTACGCAAGACCTGACTTGTTAACACCTACTACTGCCAACACTTGTTACCTATTCCATGTGCCCACCACCTGACTCCGCCAAGCACTGCTACCATAACCGAACGTCACCGGTTTCCTCCCCAACACATCGTGCTGCAGCCATTAGTCGCAGTCATAATGAGGAGATGACACTATGTGTAATTACTGAGAGTGTACATGAGAAGTTATCAGTTATCAGTTATCAGTTATCAGTTGGGGTATCTTCATTGCACTCCCGACATGTCCATAGGTGCTCAGAACCTCCCCCCAGCATATGCATCAGCGTCCGGTGGCTAATAGTGCCAGTTCTGTGTTAGTTGACGAGGCGCTTTGTTTTCCCGATGTACCTCTCGCGTCTGGCTGTGCCGATTCTTACTCCCAAGCCTTTCATCCTGGGCAGCGATGTGGAATCACTGACGTCAAAGTCCTCTGTTCTCGCCATATCTTTAAGGGCGTTAATAACATCCGCACGATCCATGGGCTGGCCATTTACAGGGGGTGCAGAGCCAGCCAGTTTATCAGCTCGTTCATTTCCCTTGACTCCCGCATGTCCCGGGACGAAGATGAAGGTGACTTTACGGACAACAGACTTCCGCAGCGACCCAGTCCACTGTCTACGTACAGATCCAGCTTTGACCTATGTACATGAGAAGTACATACACTATACGCAATCAATCATAACGAGCTTCGGAGGACACGGGTGGCAAGCATCGCCTGCATCTATGTCAGTCAGTCAGTCAGTCGTGGTTCCAACTTCACGGCAAAGGGTCGTCCCTATATTTTTCCAACTTCACGGCAAAGGGTCGTCCCTATATTTTTCCAACTTCACGGCAAAGGGTCGTCCCTATATTTTTCCAACTTCACGGCAAAGGGTCGTCCCTATATTTTTCCAACTTCACGGCAAAGGGTCGTCCCTATATTTTTCCAACTTCACGGCAAAGGGTCGTCCCTATATTTTTCCAACTTCACGGCAACGGGTCGTCCCTATATTTTTCCAACTTCACGGCAACGGGTCGTCCCTATATTGCTATGTTCCTGTGCCAGTGAATATCATACAAAATGGTCCTCACTGCCCAATGTGAATAATTGAATAGACAGGAGTATCGGCAAGCCAACAACCCGCACAGGTACACTGTGCATAATGCCGCCGCCAGAATGCCAACACAAAAGTCCTCAATGAAAAATACAGTTCATCGTCAATGGAAATGGCAGTCACCAGAAAGACTTCATTGACCCGCGTTTTATCCCATATAGCTCGGTCTCTTTCTGCAGGACGACCAGTCGAAAGCGCCGCACAAAGCACGAACTCCGTAGCTCCAGCGGCGACTCCCAGGAGTCTCCTGAAACATGCATCGTGAGCCGAAAAGGCAAACCAATCAATCCAGCAACAGTCGGCCGCCATCGTTCCGAACATGCAGTTCACGCTACAAACAGCCGCGAACAGGTGTAAAATCATTCCACGCGAAACTCACAGCTCACAGTGTCGCGCCACGCACTCACTCAGTAGCATGGCGACGGAACCATATCCTCCTTAGTTGCCTCTTACGACGTGCATGGTAGGCAACAGTGTTACTATTCTTTGCTTCCCCCGCATGGGCCCCGGCAACACACGGGCAGCCTTGCGTCTTTTCTCCGGGGCATGCCGGTGTGCTGGGGAATGAACAGGTGGACAGATTGTCTGGCTCTGCAAAACTTGGTGGAATATTGATGCATGACAGGGCAGACGTGGTTGCGGCCTTGTGGGAGCGCATGCACACCTAGGAGGAGCAAATGGATCACCATGGTCTGGCAAGAATGAGGGAGTGAGGGGTGACAAGGGGTTCTGCCCGACCCTCGACGCTTAGAGGAAAGGCGAGACGGACATATAATCAGATTGCAACTGGCACTATTGGTGTTGGAACTCTTCGCTGGCTGCTGAGGATGGGGACGGAGTGCTTAAGGGAATGCCCTGAATGTTCGGTTCTTAAATCAATCAATCAATCAATCAATCAATCAATGATAACGAGAATTTACATGAATAAGCTGACAGATAACGCTATAAAAGACATGTACTCTACTCACACACACACACACACACACACACACACACACACACACACACACACACACACCTACACACACACACAACAATCTTTATTTTCAAATGGTTAAGAATTGGGCACGCCGTCCCGTCTGACATTCTGCCCTTCTTCTCTAATTCCTCTCATACATTATTTCATTCAACATCACTTATGAAGCTACTCTTAGACAACAAAAGAACAATAAGCATATACCTATAAGTGTGTGTGTGTGTGTGTGTGTGTGTGTGTGTGTGTGTGTGTGTGTGTGTGTGTGTGTGTGTGTGTGTGTGTGTGTGTGTAAAAAAAACGACTCAGCGAATATTAATATATCAGTAAAACAGAAACAATCGTTGTGGTCACAAAAATAAATTGACATCAAAATGTGAAATAACAATAGAAGGAAAGATGCTTAACCATGCACTTAACCATGTTGCTTAACCAACTAGCGGCAATTATGATAAGAAAATGGAAAATGCACAGCATAGATTACAAAGCAAATGCTGCATTTCAGATAATGAACATTATCTTATGGTATATACTATAGGTCACTATCATTGAATGTAAGAAAGAATGCTGAAATGATATATGGAACATATTTTGGTGTGTGGAAGTGAATCTTGGAACGTAAATGAACAAATTAGGAAGAACATAGAAGCAATAGATATGTGGTTCCTGAAACGAATGTTGCAAATTCCTTGGATTTGCAGAGTTACTGATGACGATAGCCTGAAAGAGGCTAACGAAACTGGAACATTGTATACAATAATAAGAAAGAGACGCAGCTGTTTTTGGTCAAGTGATGAGCAGATAAGCATTGGGGAAAGATCAATGGAAAGGAGGAAGGCCAGTGATCATTGATTAACACGGGCAGTGGTCATTGATCAACATGGGCAGCCAGTCATTGATCAACAAGGGCTGTGGTCATTTAGAGAAAATCAGTTACTAGATAGGCAGCTGTTTCTTCAAAATACCTCAACACATCACGGTATTTCCTGCTAACAGTAGCCATAAGTAAGGTATATCTGTGCCGGGTTCATCTCTTAGACACAGGCTGATCATCATCATGTACCCGGCCCACTGGTGTTCTGATCAACTCTGCTGATTATAACACCCCCCCCCCCCCCCCCCATGCCAACCTCTCAGCACACCCAACATTTTTCTCTGTCTGCCTCTGCCTATTGCCCCACTGATCTTTCCAGTTATAACGATGCTGTTCAGTGTCGTTCCTCTCACGGTGTTATCAATGACCGCAGCATATCGCCTTCTTATAGTTTTAAATAATGTTCTACTTTCACCTGCCTCTTCCAGGCAATCATTGTTAGTAACATCTCAGCTGATGGAAAGTTCTTCCTATCTGTTCCATCACGTTGCATGATTCACTGCCAAACAGCACAATGAGTTCTGTGTAGCATTTCACTACTCTCCTTCTGACATTCAGTCAGTGAATGTTCCAACCGATACTTCTTATTTTATAAAAGGTGGTGGGTGGCTCTTAAGCCCCGCAACGCATTGTCCATCTGAAGTTATTATTCCCCTGAGGAATTAATCGAGCTACTTGGTTAATCATTTTCCTTTCTATTGATACATCTTCTGGGCTGTTTTCTTAAGTATCCTGGGACTGTTTTTTTCGATTAGTTTACAAGAGACATTTTTCCCGAATGTTCTCTCTTCTAGTGTGTAAGGGATGTGAATCTACACCCACAACTACACGCCAGTGAGAGTCAACCCGACTCAACCCGATTATGACAGTCTTATATTGTCTTTCCCTGAGAAAAACGAGACGACATTGGGCAACAAAAACATCATTGTCTCACTCTTTGCTGTATCTGTTCATAATGTCCACTTTATTTCACAGTAACTATTCTATATTTCTTTATATCGAGAATTTTTCCATCAATATTAATATATTCCAACATGTTTGTTATTTTACAATGTTTGACTTTATCAAATGCCTTGCTATTATCTAATATATGCAGCACAAATGTATGTCTTCCTGTGTCTGCTGATTTCTTCATTAGTGTTCGCAGTATGTATATAGCATTAATTGTACCGCTTCTTCCCACACATCCATGTGGTTCTTCACCAATATACATTTTGCCGTTATGGTTTTGGTTTCTTCCCCATTATAACTCTGAATATAATTTGGCGGTATGGTTTATGAGGTTTACTGTAAGAAAATCTACGAATTCAACTGCTATTTGCCTTTTTGGTAGATCTATAAATACAGATATAAACTTATCACTAGTAAATATGCATTGTTTTAAATACCATTCAACATTTTAGATACTGATTCTATTCCCTATTTTCCCAGTAATTTTAATTCATATTTGTTGTTTCCAACTGGTCTGACTATATTTTCTGTCTTTAAATACTTGGGAGCACCGGTTGCTTATTCTTTTAACAATAAGTAGATCTTCTATGTTATATTCTTCTGTTAATTCTGCTCTTTCCCCATCATACACCTGTGTTATGTTCTAATTTCATCTGTTTAGTTTACCTGCATCCATTAATACCTTTCCTGTTTGTGATTTCAAACATCCCGTGGTGACTCTTATTTAACTTCCTGAAAATGTAGTGAATGTAGTTTCACATTTAGCAATTCGCGTGTAGTAATCTGCTGCTATGAGGCAATATCAAGCATATACTGTTTATTCTACGGTAGGCAATGATGTGTCCTGGTGCACCAGAATATTGATCGAAACAATTATTAGCGTGACTAAACAGATAAAATACGTGCAAGACGTGCGTGACCTATTATCAGTTCCAAAATTGTTGTTTTCAACCTGACATAATGCCATTGCAATTCCCAATATGATATTTGCACTAAAATAGTTACAACTCTCTCCAACTCAGTAAATTCCGCTACTCACACCTAACTGTCATTACAGGCTAATATCATTGCTCAGTTTGTCACTGTGTTAACTTACAAATACAACTACTACTGCAACTGATATGTGCTCATATTGTATTTACCACTGGTGCCTCTGAAATTCTCATTCCCCCTATGTTTGCAACATGTGATTCCATCGGACGTCATGCATATCTGTTGTATGTTTCATTTCAAAATAATAGGATATATTTCATATCAAATATATTTCAATTGCTTACGGAAGTTTAGCGATTGCTGTTTTGTGTGTGTATGATAAAATTGTGGTTACTCACAATGAAACTAAATGCACTTCTGCATTACACGCTCGAAACGTGGCTGCGGGCGACTTGAATACAGACCGTCCTGCGTTGGTCTTCATAGAATGGTATGAGTGCCGGTCGCTCAGAATGCAATGACAGGCCACTGGACGCAAACTTGCCAAGAAATCCCAAACAGCAAACATAATGCTAGGGTTGACAGCCCCTCCTGTAAAGGATCTGCAACTAACCTTTTTAGTGTCAACGTCTCACACAAACACAGGCATTCTAAGTTCCTTAACATGCACTCAAGAAAATATCAGTCTTGCATGTGGTATCAAACATTTATTCAGGATAACCTGATTATCGTCAAGATGCGCACATAGGGCGGCTAATTAAATAAATCATCATTATATACATCAGTGCTAGCTAACAAACAATTATAGCACTCAGGCAATCACACAAAACCCTGCACTCAAATACTCGCTATCTTTAACATCGCAACGCCAGCTAGCACTCCCGCAAAATCTATACACTCGCTCCTCAAAACACATGCGTCCTTCCCCTAAACCGTCGAGTCCCAGTCTGAGTTTCCTCACGCTGGCCTGTTGGTCACGTGGTACTGGACCCTGTGTATCTCGGGACAGTTGGGCTGTCTCAACAGTCACGTAGTACTGCTGTCCGTTCGTGTTGTGTCAGGTCCTTCAGTGCAAGGCTGTCCGGTCACTCCTGGACGGAGTCCCGTAGACTTGTGTCCCCTTTTATAGCTGGGTCTTGTCCTGTTAAGTCTGGTCTATGACGTCCCTGTGTCCCTGCCTATGTCCTGTCTCTGATATCTCTCCTGTCCTGTAGATGTCCTGTATATGACATCTCTGCGTCTTTACCTATGTCCTGTCTCTCATGTCTCTGTGGTCCTGTAGATGTCCTGTCAATGACATCTCTGCATCCCTGCCTATGTCCTGTCTCTATTATGTCCCTTGTCCTCTATATGTCCTGTCTCTATTCCCCAACACGCTGACAACTATACAGCTGCGAGGATGGGAGTGGTGGTATGGGGTTGGAAGATAAATGAAACTGTGTTGGGAATTGAGGCCGTGAGGGGAGAGTGTGGGCACTTTTAGTCACATAGGCAGATCTTATGTCACAAAGTGTGGGCACTTTCAGTCACAGACACATATTTTCTGACCCAAAGTGTGGGTACTTTTGGTCACATAGTTTTTCTGAGACAAGAAGTGGGCAGTGAGGAATGGCAAGCAGTGGAAGATGTAAAGTAAAAACAAGTTAATCACACAAACCTGTCATAGTCACCGGGCTCGTTGTCATCTCGTTGCTGCCACTCTCCCCCTTTTCGTTCAATCGGGTTCTACCCCTAGGAGATCACGAAAGAGGTTGCACGATTTTTCTCACTGGTGATCCTAGTCGACGGTCTTTGTCTAAGCGTTCAATAATCGATTCTGTCTTGTGGTATGTGAAAAATCTGCGTGCGACTGGCTGCAGTCTTGCTTAATTTAGATACAAGGACGAAACAGGGCAAATGGCTACTCCCATATTTACCAACACACTCCATAAAGTGTTGATAGGTTAGAGCCACTGTTTGCTGTAGTTTCAAGGGTTGATCGTAGGGAAACATTTTTTTTTCCAAATACACATGGCCAGTTTCTGAAAGGCTTGCTCAAAACCATCGACCTAGTTTGTATGAAAAGCAGTTGTGTTACAAGAATAGCCAGGGTTAGAGAAGACAAAGAGAACGTTATTGACCCGTTATTCGTTTCCTCCCTACTCAATTCTGCTACAGGCAATAGCATAACGCATTCAGACCAATACCTCTTGTCATGTTTCTAGCTTTTTTTTTTTTTTTTCAGCTGCCATGTGCATTTGTCTGTATAAATTATGTAAATAAAAACAGTTTTGTTAATCATTTGTATATGCTATATTTCAAGTTCTAAAGTTAGTATTTCTTGACCGATGCTAGTTTCTCTCCTATAAGTTCAGACCGTTGTATTTTCTTTTACTATTTGTCGTGTATATTTTACAGAACACATTTAATGAGTTGTGTGGTTTACGACAGTGGCAAATGTTGCTTCCCAACTTGCTGATATTCTAACACTGACATATAGGTGGTGTAACTGAGTAGTTCAAGTTTTAAACCCAAGGAGATGAGGCAGCATCCGCTGAGAGATTTCAGTACTACACTGGCAGTTACTGGGTCGCTGTGAGATGTCAGTACTACACTGGCAGTTACTGGGTCGCTGTGAGATTTCAGTACTAACCTGGCAGTTACTGGGTCGCTGTGAGATTTCAGTACTACACTGGCAGTTACTGGGTCGCTGTGAGATGTCAGTACTACACTGGCAGTTACTGGGTCGCTGTGAGATTTCAGTACTACACTGGCAGTTACTGGGTCGCTGTGAGATTTCAGTACTACACTGGCAGTTACTGGGTCGCTGTGAGATTTCAGTACTACACTGGCAGTTACTGGGTCGCTGCAAGATTTCAGTACTACACTGGCAGTTACTGGGTCGCTGTCAGATTTCAGTACTACACTGGCAGTTACTGGGTCGCTGTGAGATTTCAGTACTACACTGGCAGTTACTGGGTCGCTGCGAGATTTCAGTACTACACTGGCAGTTACTGGGTCGCTGCGAGATTTCAGTACTACACTGGCAGTTACTGGGTCGCTGCGAGATTTCAGTACTACACTGGCAGTTACTGGGTCGCTGTGAGATTTCAGTACTACACTGGCAGTTACTGGGTCGCTGTGAGATTTCAGTACTACACTGGCAGTTACTGGGCCGCTGTGAGATTTCAGTACTACACTGGCAGTTACTGGGTCGCTGTGAGATTTCAGTACTACACTGGCAGTTACTGGGTCGCTGTGAGATTTCAGTACTACATTGGCAGTTACTGGGCCGCTGCGAGATTTCAGTACTACATTGGCAGTTACTGGGCCGCTGCGAGATTTCAGTACTACACTGGCAGTTACTGGGTCGCTGTGAGATTTCAGTACTACACTGGCAGTTACTGGGTCGCTGTGAGATTTCAGTACTACACTGGTAGTTACTTGGTCGCTGCGAGATTTCAGTACTACACTGGCAGTTACTGGGTCGCTGTGAGATTTCAGTACTACACTGGCAGTTACTGTGTCGCTGTGAGATTTCAGTACTACACTGACAGTTACTGGGTCGCTGTGAGATTTCAGTACTACACTGACAGTTACTGGGTCGCTGTGAGATTTCAGTACTACACTGGCAGTTACTGGGTCGCTGTAAGATTTCAGTACTACACTGGCAGTTACTGGGCCGCTGCGAGATGTCAGTACTACACTGGCAGTTACTGGGTCTCTGTGAGATTTCAGTACTACACTGGCAGTTACTGGGCCGCTGCGAGATGTCAGTACTACACTGGCAGTTACTGGGTCGCTGTGAGATTTCAGTACTACATTGGCAGTTACTGAGCCGCTGCGAGATTTCAGTACTACACTGGCAGTTACTGGGTCGCTGTGAGATTTCAGTACTACACTGGCAATTATTGGAACTCGGTGGCATAGCGGTTAGTTCACAAACCCACCAAGACAGCGGTCTTGGTTCCATGCTTGGAGAGGCAATATTGTTTGTTTCGTCCAATCCTTCTCTGGGATCAACACAATCTCATAAAAATGGGTACAACTGCAATTTTCAGAATTGTGTGGGAGTTTATGGGAATGAAATAAGGCGAGGAACTGAAGTGGCGTACATATGATAACAACATCATATCTCTTAATCTATACTGTGTGACGATTTAACACCTCACACACTACCGTATATTTCATAGCCTTGAATATGTGAAGATTTGATACCTTACACCCTACCTTGTGTGTTCTAGCCTAGAATATGTGAAGGTCTGACACCTCACACCCTACCTTATATGTGGTAACCTAGGAAATATGAAGGCGTATCACTCCACCACCCAACGACAGTATTTACTATGGGACTACCTTGACCTTGTCACTGGCAGCTTTGGCATTATCTACAGCTATGTTCTGTCATGGTGGGACAATGACACATTAGGAATGATCTGTAGTTGTGTCATTATATCATATTTGTCTTGCCCCCTACGTACCAGATCATAAGAATCAGAGAGGATGTAGAGAAAGTGATAATAGCAGTGTAATGATGATTGATACATTTCATGTGTTCCTTTCATCGTTTATACTTGTGAATTATATGTGAATCCATGTGTGAATAGAAGTCATTGGTGATGTAGCCAAAGGACTTAGAACGTACCTATAATCTGATCAGAAAACAGTGATGCAAAATGTATAGTAAATTGTTTAGTCACAGTCCACCAAGAGATAACAACAATACGTCTTATGATATACACATGTGTGGGTCTGTGTTAATTACTGTCGCCATTACTCCGGATTCCAACAGTACGCTTTATCATGTCTCAGTATTCGTCTGTTATTGGATTTAGGGCAATTAAACGAGGATACTTGAGCACATAAATGTTGAAAACTTAATTAGAAAATAACACAATTATATGATTATAATCACATATGGATAACGTCAGTATATGTCTGCCTTTATCACAGACAGTTTCAGAGACGCATCTGTGATGGAGACAGGGAACTATATAAGACTGTTAATTATGTGATCATCACTAGCGCCATTAGCGTGTTCGGTCTAGTAGCTAACGTGTTGAACATCGTCGTCTTCTACAGGCAGGGGTTCGACAACTCCATGAACATCAGCTTCTTAGGGCTGACCATCTCTGACTTATGCAGTCTGATCACTGGATTAGCATCTTCCATTTATGTGATTTCTCTGACCAGTCTGTTGGTGATAAAACTCTGTGTGTGTGTATGTGTGTGTGTATGTGTGTGTGCGTGTGCGTGTGCACGTGTGTGTGTGTGTGTGTATGTGTGTGTGTGTGTCCTTTCAGGAGGCAAGCCTGCGCCAGAATGATTCGTCCGTCTAGTTAGCCATCCCACTCAGGTTGCTAACTGTGCTCTTACATTCACCCAAGCACTGCTGACTCTGTCTTTGTTCTAGTCAACTGTTCATATTAACCTTTTCTCGCCCTGTCTTGCAGACCCTTGTGAGAGAATGAGTCTTCAGTGTCTGAGGCGCGCGCTTCCGGCAGTTGGTCATTCGGCACTCCTGGACCCACCGCTGCTTGGAGCCCAACACATGCCACTGGCAGGTGTTCATGCTTAACTCGCTTAAAAGTCGACAGGGTCGACTTGATTGCACCGGGTTTTTATCCCATATGGCTGAGTCTCTTTCTGCAGGGAAATGCCGAAAGCGTCTCACAAAGCACGAACTCCATAGCTCCAGCGACGACCCCCAGGAGTCTTCTAAAATATTCATTCGTGAACCGAAGGACGCGGCCCGGAATCGAACACACAATCTTCGGATCCCGAGTCAAACGGCTTGACTACTTCGCCACGGAGACTCCGTGTTCATGCTGCGCATACCTAGCACTTGGGCAGCTCTAATTCGACGCGTCGGGCTGTGGTGCGGGCTCAAGGGGTACCTAAAGTAGTATAGCCGGGGTCAGAATGATACTATAGAGGCTAAGGAGCTCCGCCCTAGGAGATTCGAGAGCCACTGGGATTAAGAATCGAACTAGGGCGGGGATAGTGAGGGCGGTTGTATCATTTCGACCCAAGGTATACTTCTCAAACCATTGAACTAAAGTTGTTTAGTAAAGTCATGGATCCAGTAAAGGTTAGGTTTGGCTGCAATATGACTTGGAAGTAACTACATTTCCTTATTTTTAATCTCTGCCGAATGACATTCTAAACAAGTTAATAATTTCCTTATTACTAATATGTACTTTAATTAATGTAAATATGGTTTGTTTTTCTTGATGTTGTTTGCACATTGCACACTTAAAAACACCGTGATTTGCATTCCATTAGATCACAACGATTTGGTGCATACTGTTACATCTGTATTACGTCAATAACCGGTCTCTGTGGCTAAGGGCTTGCGAACGCGGTTTGTGAACCCGTATACCCGGGTTCGAAACACAGCGGTTCCGGATTTTTTCGAAAAAGGTATAGGAGCCGGTCGTTCAGAAAGCAATGGCAAACTACTGGACGTAAAATTTGCCCAGGAATCACGAACAGCGAAAATGCTGGGGTTGACTGCTACGTCCTGTGAAGGACATGCAACTTAATTTTTTTTTTTAAAAACAGGCCCTAGCGAAGTTGACAGCTGACTGCGCTGGTAATGTGACGAGCACGGTCTGAGGCAGGTTTCACACATGGACTGGTCGCTTCCCACAGAGAGGACAAGACTGACCACCTATCTTTGTGTCCTCAGGGCTATACAATGTGATGACGCTGTCAAACCACTGATCTATAGCAAGAAACTGGATAGCCATGTCAGAAGAGGAAGAAAACGTAGACGACTGTATTGACATCCCGAGCTTTAGGATGTTGCCTATTCAAGCAATCGATGGCGTTATGGAAGGTTTCTCTATAGTCCGTGCTCATCTGGTAGTAGACGAAGATGTTGATGCTGGAGTTGAGGGTCTCTCCCATAAACACAAAGGACAAAATAACATAAAAGATATTAACGTAGGGACCACATATGCTAAACTCGGATTCGAAAATTGTAACCATGGAAACAAGCATGCCAAGTGAGTAGACGATTAACACTGTAGCTGCCATAGCAACCATGGACATCGCCTTCCTATCGTGGCTATATGTGGACTGCACGTGACGCTTGTCACAGCTAGCAACCATTTTCCATTTCAGTTTCCGATTGAGATGAACCACAATCAGCAACGGGAAGACAACAACTGCAATGAAAGAGGCAAATCCCATAACTGAGTACAAACATAATATAACTTCTCGGCACTCTTCCGACACACGGGTCTAAATAGTTCCGCAGTGAATAATTTTATATAACTAACACTAACCCTAACCCTAAACCCTAACTTATTCACTGCGGAACTATTTAGACCCGTCTGTCGGAAGAGTGCCAACTTCTCTAACTTTCGCGTGGTGCATGTCATAGAAAGGACGAGTTGTCCGCATATGAGTTGTTACGAACGCAGAGTAATCGAGATTGTAAACTCGATTATATATCATAAAGGGCCAATCAAACCACGCATCAGCCATAATCATTGGAACAACCAAGGTGTCATCTATGGCAATGTCCCAGGGTGTGGAGATGCATTTATGAATATGTGTCCTTAATGTATAGATCACCATGTCCTCGTAACCAGAAGGACTACAGTATGTCAGACAGCAGTGTAATACACTAGTAATACAACAATTGATTGCCGCGGTCATAAAAACAGTACGCACACAGACACATGCTTAGATGGTTACCAGTACTTTCACACAGAAGTACTATCTTGTAATTAGACAGCGAGTAAAATACAGTAATATGACATTAACAATTTACAAGCACCATGGTAAGAATAGTTTTCGAATAAATAATTGCTGAGATTGTTGTGATCACTATAGTTCGCTAAGGTCATTCAAACCATCCATCCATCCATCATGTGCCATGCCGGTAAGCGTGGGCGATCATGTTTTGCCATCTCCCTCGATCACCAGAGTCGTGGATCAGCTCCGTGTTTCTGTCTCGACCATGCCACGTGGCCAAGCCATCCAGGTATTTGCTTCTAGGTCTTCCCCTTGGTCTGTTCCCCTCGATCTTACCAGTTGTCACCAAATTCTCCAATTCATTTCTTCTCATAACATGCCCAAAAAATTTTGACTGTCTGCGTCTAATGTCTCTAATCAGTGTACGATCTTCATTTGTTTCTTGAAGGACTTGTTCATTGGTCTTTCTGGCTGTCCATGGTATTCTTTGCATTTTCCTCAGAAACCACATTTCTACAGCCATCAGATGTTTTTCAGCTTGACTGCTCATTGTCCAAGCTTCACATCCATATAAAAGTGCAGGATATATATAGCACCTCAACACTCTTTTTCTCGTTTCAATTGACATCTTGTTATTGGTCAGTATGTTTTTCATCTTGCTAAAGGCTACCTTTGACATGGCGATTCTTGTTCTAATCTCTTCAGGGCATCTCCCATCAGATGTTATTACTGTTCCAAGATAATTGTACCTATTCACTTGTTGAAGAATATTCCCATTTACTTGTATATTACATTGTGGTATTTCGTTCTTCCTAGTGACGACAATAATCTGTGTCTTTTTACAATTTAATTCTAACCCTCGTTGTTCACCGTGTGTAATAACCGCATCTACTAAATTTTGCAGGTCCTGTTCATTGTCTGCAATCAAGACTGTATCGTCTGCATATCTAATGTTATTGACGCATCGTCCCCCAATGTTGGTTCCTTCCATATCTTCAATATTTCTGAAAATACTTTCACTGTACAGGGAAAACAGATCTGGAGACATTACACATCCCTGTCTCACACCTCTCTTAATAGGCTGATATTGGCCTACTTCATTATCAACTCTTATGGCAGCTTGTTGTTTCCAATATATGTTTTTTACAAGTCTAAGGTCTTTTCCATCAATTTGTAGATCTTCAAGCATCCTTATCATGTCGACATGTCTCACTTTATTGAAAGCCTGTGTGTAGTCAATAAAGCAAAGGTGTAGATCTTTGTTTACTTCTATAGTTCGTTTAATTACGGTTCTCAGTAAATACACAGCATTTACTCTACCCTTTCCTTCTACAAACCCACATTGTTCTTCTCCTATTTCAGGTTGTATTTTCTTCCTAACTCTTTGCATGATAATTCTTAGCAAAATCTTCGTGATGTGACTCATTATACTAACTGTTCGATGTTGATCACATTCCAAGGCTCCTGATTTCTTTGGGATTGCAATAAATACAGAATTACATAATTCATGAGGTATATTTTCAGTATCATATATTGTATTAAGCAGACTGGTAATTTTATCTATTCCATATTCTTCTAAAGCATCAATCATTTCTGTTGTGACTCTGTCTGAACCGGGGGTCTTGCCAGATTTCATATGGTTAAGAGCATTCTGAACCTCCATCTTCAAAATTGCTGGTCCTTCATTATTATTTTGAACATCGTAGTGTTCGTCTCTGATGTCGTCATAAAGGTTTTTCACGTAATCTGACCATACATGTAAGATCTGATCTTTTTCTATTATGACTCTTCCATCTTTTGTCTTTAGGCAGCCTGCTGATGTACGTGTTCTTTGATTAGTAAGCTCCTGGATTCTTTTGTGCATTAGTTTCGCATATTTACTGTTGTTTTGTTTTTCAATTTCTCTGTCATTTTTCTTAAGCCATGTTTCTTTTGCTTTCTTACATAAGGTTCTGACTTTTTTGTGAATTTCTTCATATTTGGCAGGATTATTTTTGTTCTGTCTTCTTGTTTCCATTAGTTGTAAAATTTCTTCAGTCATCCATGTCTTACGGCCCACTTTCTTTAATTTTGGAATAGTTTTTTCTGCTGCTCAACTGATTGAATTCTTCAGTATTTCCAATTGATCATCTACATCTTGAAATGGGATCTCTAGATCAGACAATAAATCAAATTTGTTCTTTACTACTACGTTAAGATTATCTTGTATTTCTTTGTCAGTTTTCAATTTTCACAAGTCATATTTAGGGTTTCCTGCTATATACTTGACTTTCTTTAACTTTACTCTCAATGTGCCTGTAATTAATCTGTGATCACTGTAACAGTCTGCATTTGGAACTGTTTTTACGACTGTTAACGCTTTTCGAAACCTTCTGTTAATCAGGATGTAATCTATCTGGATTTTAATCCTGCTGTCTGGACTCCTCCATGTCCATAATCTTCTAGGATGCTGTTTAAACCAGGTGTTTCCTACAGCCATTTCTTGTTCTTTTGCCCATTCTACAAGTCTGTATCCTCTTTCATTTCTCTCTCCCAAACCATGGTTTCCTACACTGCATCCATCGCCTTGCTTTCCTATTTTTGCGTTGAAATCACCCATTATGATATTTATTTCTGATTTTTTGCAGTTCTTCAAAGCAGAGTCCATGTCGTTATAAAATTCCTCTATACTGTCTTCACTGCATTCACTTCAAACACACGTGCTCTAATGGTGTTGGATAGCGAGTCAGAATTGAGGTGAGTTAAGAACTAACATCAAAGAAATCGGGGCATTCCTATAGCTCCATCCTCATCTAAAACAGCCAGCGAAGAGCTCAGTTATTACTAGTACCAGCAGCAGTCTAATTATATGTCCGCCTGGCATTTCCTCGGTTACTCCCTGCAACACCATATCCTCCAAGCCGCGATGAACTATCCATTCTTCTGCACCATACATACCATTCCAAAATACTTTGACCACATCTGCCTTATCATGCACCAAAATGTCTGATATATGTGAGCGCACAAATATACTTCTACCATATGTATGCGCTCACACATATCAGTCCATCCATACTTTAGAACTCGCTTCGTACAAACATAAAGGAACACAGGAAATACGTTTTGTCAGTATCCCATCATACTTGGGTACAAACATAAAGGAACACAGGAAATACGTTTTGTCAGTATCCCATCATACTTGGGTACAAACATAAAGGAACACAGGAAATACGTTTTGTCAGTATCCCATCATACTTGGGTACAAACATAAAGGAACACAGGAAATACGTTTTGTCAGTATCCCATCATACTTGGGTACAAACATAAAGGAACACAGGAAATACGTTTTCTCAGTATCCCATCATACTTGGGTACAAACATAAAGGAACACAAGAAATACGTTTTGTCAGTATCCCATCATACTTGGGTACAAACATAAAGGAACACAAGAAATACGTTTTGTCAGTATCCCATCATACTTGGGTACAAACATAAAGTATCACAAGAAATACGTTTTGTCAGTATCCCATCATACTTGGGTACAAACATAAAGTAACACAAGAAATACGTTTTCTCAAGTATACGTTCGTATCCATCATACTTGGGTACAAACATAAAGGAACACAAGAAATACGTTTTCTCAGTATCCCATCATACTTGGGTACAAACATAAAGGAACACAAGAAATACGTTTTGTCAGTATCCCATCATACTTGGGTACAAACATAAAGTAACACAGGAAATACGTTGTGTCAGTATCCCATCATACTGGGTACAAACATAAAGTAACACAGGAAATACGTTTTGTCAGTATCCCATCATACTTGGGTACAAACATAAAGTAACACAGGAAATACGTTGTGTCAGTATCCCATCATACTTGGGTACAAACATAAAGTAACACAAGAAATACGTTTTCTCAGTATCCCATCATACTTGGGTACAAACATAAAGTAACACAGGAAATACGTTGTGTCAGTATCCCATCATACTTGGGTACAAACATAAAGTAACCAGGAAATACGTTTTGTCAGTATCCCATCATACTTGGGTACAAACATAAAGTAACACAGGAAATACGTTGTGTCAGTATCCCATCATACTTGGGTACAAACATAAAGTAACACAGGAAATACGTTGTGTCAGTATCCCATCATACTTGGGTACAAACATAAAGTAACACAGAAATACGTTTTGTCAGTATCCCAATCATACTTGGGTACAAACATAAAGTAACACAGGAATACGTTGTGTCAGTTATCCCATCATACTTGGGTACAAACATAAAGTAACACAAGAAATACGTTTTCTCAGTATCCCATCATACTTGGGTACAAACATAAAGTAACACAAGAAATACGTTGTGTCAGTATCCCATCATACTTGGGTACAAACTTCGTTGATCTTTAATATTCGTCTAATAGGGCAAACCCATTCATTGGCACCCTCTCATGCCTTGATAGTACATCCACTGGCACCCTCTCATGCCTTGATAGTACATCACTGGCACCCTCTCATGCCTTGATAGTACATCCACTGGCACCCTCTCATGCCGTGATAGTACATCCACTGGCACCCTCTCATGTCCACTGATAGTACATCCACTGGCACCCTCTCATGCCTTGATAGTACATCCACTGGCACCCTCTTCATGCCTTGATAGTACATCCACTGGCACCCTCTCATGCCTTGATAGTACATCCACTGCACCCTCTCATGCCTTGATAGTACATCCACTGGCACCCTCTCATGCCTTGATAGTACATCCACTGGCACCCTCTCATGCCTTGATAGTACATCCACTGGCACCCTCTCATGCCTTGATAGTACATCCACTGGCACCCTCTCATGCCTTGATAGTACATCCACTGGCACCCTCTCATGCCTTGATAGTACATCCACTGGCACCCTCTCATGCCTTGATAGTACATCCACTGGCACCCTCTCATGCCTTGATAGTACATCCACTGGCACCCTCCTCATGCCTTGATAGTACATCCACTGGCACCCTCTCATGCCTTGATAGTACATCCACTGGCACCCTCTCATGCCTTGATAGTACATCCACTGGCACCCTCTCATGCCTTGATAGTACATCCACTGGCACCCTCTCATGCCTTGATAGTACATCCACTGGCACCCTCTCATGCCTTGATAGTAAATCCACTGGCACCCTCTCATGCCTTGATAGTACATCCACTGGCACCCTCTCATGCCTTGATAGTACATCCACTGGCACCCTCTCATGCCTTGATAGTACATCCACTGGCACCCTCTCATGCCTTGATAGTACATCCACTGGCACCCTCTCATGCCTTGATAGTACATCCACTGGCACCCTCTCATGCCTTGATAGTACATCCACTGGCACCCTCTCATGCCTTGATAGTACATCCACTGGCACCCTCTCATGCCTTGATAGTACATCCACTGGCACCCTCTCATGCCTTGATAGTACATCCACTGGCACCCTCTCATGCCTTGATAGTACATCCACTGGCACCCTCTCATGCCTTGATAGTACATCCACTGGCACCCTCTCATGCCTTGATAGTACATCCACTGGCACCCTCTCATGCCTTGATAGTACATCCACTGGCACCCTCTCATGCCTTGATAGTACATCCACTGGCACCCTCTCATGCCTTGATAGTACATCCACTGGCACCCTCTCATGCCTTGATAGTACATCCACTGGCACCCTCTCATGCCTTGATAGTACATCCACTGGCACCCTCTCATGCCTTGATAGTACATCCACTGCCACCCTCTCATGCCTTGATAGTACATCCACTGGCACCCTCTCATGCCTTGATAGTACATCCACTGGCACCCTCTCATGCCTTGATAGTACATCCACTGGCACCCTCTCATGCCTTGATAGTACATCCACTGGCACCCTCTCATGCCTTGATAGTACATCCACTGGCACCCTCTCATGCCTTGATAGTACATCCACTGGCACCCTCTCATGCCTTGATAGTACATCCACTGGGACTCCTCAGTCTCCACTCTCTGATAACTATCACAACTCAATTGCTTCTAGTTTCCCGCCCTACCTGCCTGCATCCGCCCCCCCCCCCTTTTTTTTTTCTCCCCATGTACCACTTCCACTCAGGTACCTGGGATTTCTACCGAACCGTTACCACCCACCACCCTGATATCACCAGTGGATGGTCTCTCTCTGTTACTCTCTCTCTCTCTCTTTCTCTCTCTCTCTCTCTCTCTCTCTCTCTCTCTCTCTCTCTCTCTCTCTCTCTCTCTCTCTCTCTCTCTCTCTGTGTGTTTGCAATCCGCATGTTTGTGTCCACGCTCCGACATCGGTTTGAGAAACGCTTAGGCTCAGGCTATATTACATTCTGAGTCGTGAACTCTTTGGTTGAAAAACTTCCGCATCGTCTCGAGTTAGTACACAGCTTGGGATTCTGAGATAAGTAGCAATATTTTTGTCAAGTTTTCATTTTCTCTTTATTTATTTCATTTGTTTCATCTTTTTATTCTTCACATCCCGTCCTTATGCCGTGATGTAGTCACCGGAGGTTCGTCTCCGTGACTATATGTTGTGCTTTGTGTATGTATTTGTTTACTGATGAAGGCTAGTCGCCGCAACGTGCCGTATGTTTCTTAATCCTGTTCTGTAAAGCTGCATTATTTTGTGCTATTTTATATTGTTTATCTAGGTTAATGACACTACGCATTTATGTATGCCAGTCGATAATTTTGTTTACTATTGCCTGCAAATCTTGCACTATTTTCACCCTGCTTATGCGCAAAGACACCATCTGCAAATGTGAGTATCCTTCCGATTCTTGGTGCTCCAATGCTCGCAATCATGCATGTGTATACATTGAATAGCACATGTGATACTGCAGATCCTTGCGGTAATCCCGGGGTAATAATGCACGCTTGCTTACAAGGTCCATGAACCTAGGATGAGAGCAACCATACAAGAGTGCAGGGTAACTGCTATCCAGTTCACCACCCACGGATTAACACCTATCTCCACAAAAGTGTGCATGAAGAGATCAACTTTATGTTTCTTTCTTTGGCCGGTAACTCACTTGACATTTTGCAAATTTAAAGATTGAGCACAAACCACAAGTGGCAACGCTGATCGTATTCCGGTACGAACCTAAAGCCATGTCCACGTCAATTTGGAAGCACTATACTCGAGTTTCGCTCTCGTTTGAGCTCGTCAGTAGTGCATATCCCTGACCGGACCCGGAAACAAACCCCGGATCACTGGCATGCGACGCGGGTATGTAACCACTAGACCACGCAGCACACACTAGACGCAACCAAATTCTCACACTAGAATATCACAACGTCACCAATCGTAGGTTATAGCTCAAAATTTGCCCGGTCGCCGCGATTTGACATCCGTCATTCGATGTGGCCCCAAATGATCAGGTCTTCTCGGCTGGCAAGGCACAACAAGCCGCTGTAAGTCCAGCGAGCAATAATCATATTGATTTATTTGGTTGTTTAGGGATTTGAGATTTAAAGATATCTTTAAATCTTAAATCCCGACACAACCAAATAAATCAATTTGGAAATTACTTTTCCCTTTCCACAAATTTCTGCAGCTTAACAAGAATGATCTTTTCCAACATTTTACGACATTTATTCTGCAAGGTGATCATCCTATAGCCATTAAGACTTTGAATGGTCCTTGCCTGGATTGGGTAGTGGAATTAAATAGCCGTGCTCTTGGACCATGGTGCCGTGCTAATTTTATCATTAAAACAAATCGTCATCTTCTCCAAAACTTCCATCGATCGTATCTTTATTATGGGACAAACCTGACTCCGGCAGAGATATGAGTTATCAGCTAAGAACCGACATCACTGCACGCAGGGCATCCCTACACGCGCTCTGTTCCTTCATTCAACAGCCAGAGAAGAATCATACTACTAATCGTTATAACCGCCATCTGATTGAAAGTTATCCTGTCTTCCCTCACAGTTTTGAGATTCGTCAAGATCCTCTGCCGTTTCATCCTCTCCACATACGGGTTCTCAGTCTTTTCCACCACTTTCTGCACATGATGCCACATGCGCCCGGCCACCTCTACCTTGCCCATAGCTAGATTACCACCAAAAGGTGAATCCCCTGCCAGCCTATCAGCCTGTTCACCCCCGCCCGCATACTCGCATGACCAGGGCAGAAAATCCATACAGTTCTCACAATAAGTGACGTCTGAAGCGAGGCAAGCCATTCTAATCAAAGCATCACTTTCTCCATCTTATTAAGCACACCCAGTGAGTCCGTGATGAATACAATGTTTGTTGCAGTGGTCTCCTCTAAGCAACCGAATGCCGATGTTACTGCTTCCACCTCCATTCTCATGCTGGAGGTTGTAGCCTCATATGTCAGACTCTCCTATTTCAAGCATCGTCCATTAGCCTTCGCAATGAAACCCTAACCATTACGTCTGTTTCTCAATAGTGGACTATCGGTGTAGATCACTATGTCACCTTGATGTGTGTTTCCCTGGGTCAGTCGTTGTACCTCAAACTCTGTGCAGCCTGCTCCCTATTATCTGTACTCACGACCCAGTGTCATTATCTTGTGCCAGTACGTAATGTCTTCCAATAATTTTACCCACTATTTTTAATGATTAATGTTTTCTATGACACACAGCTGGCTGACAGATATTTCTGCCTGTACCATCCAGGACCTGCCTCCTCTCAGTGTATGTCCTTTGACTATATCCATGGCTTCATGCAGGGGGTGATCCCTGTCTGCAGCGACTCTCAGGTACCATTTGACTTGAAGTACCATGTGCGTGTCCGCAATTGTTGGTAGTGCAAGGATATGCCCCTTGCATACAATTAGTGTGTCCTATGTGCACCCTAGGATCACCTGTTGGCCACTTTATGTAATGGCTCCAACCTTTCAAGCTGGCTATTTGATACTGTCAGAAGCTCCTAAGCATACTCAGTGACTGAAATTATTTTCCGCTGAAAGAGTGGTCCGCTCGTATTCGAAGGCCCCGTGTGCACTCATATCCTTGAACTTGCTCTGTCTGGAAATCAGAACAAATCATGACATGTATTCACTTCCATGACCCACCCCCATGGCATGTGTTCACTTCCATGCCCCACCCCCCCCCCACCATGGCATGTGTTCACTTCCATTAAGCCCCCCACCATGGCATGTGTTCACTTCCATTACCCCCCCCCCCCCTCACCATGGCATGTGTTCACTTCCATTACCCCCCCCCCCACCATGGCATGTGTTCACTTCATTACCCCCCTCCCACCATGGCATGTGTTCACTTCCATGACCCATCCCCCATGGCATGTGTTCACTTCCATGACCCATCCCCCATGGCATGTGTTCACTTCCATGACCCACCCCCCACCATGGTATGTGTTCACTTCCATGACCCCCCCCCCCCCTACCATGGCATGTGTTCACTTCCATGACCCATCCCCCCACCATGGCATGTGTTCACTTCCATGATCCCCACCATGGCATGTGTTCACTTCCATGACCCCCCCCCCACCATGGCATGTGTTCACTTCCATGAATCACCCCTATGGCATGTGTTCACTTCCATGACCCACACCCCACCATGGCATGTGTTCACTTCCATGACCCACCTACCCCCCACACACCATGGCATGTGTTCACTTCCATGACCCACCCCCACCATGGCATGTGTTCACTTCCATGACCCCCCCCCCCCCACCATGGCATGTGTTCACTTCCATGACCCACCTACCCCCCACACACCATGGCATGTGTTCACTTCCATGACCCACCCCTATGGCATGTGTTCACTTCCATGACCCACCCCTATGGCATGTGTTCACTTCCATGACCCACCCCTATGGCATGTGTTCACTTCCATGACCCACCCCTATGGCATGTGTTCACTTCCATGACCCACCCACCCCCCACACACCATGGCATGTGTTCACATATATTACCCGCCTCCTCTAGGACGGTCCATTTCGTTTGCGATACCACCGGTCACGTGACAAGCGCCCAGTCACTGGCAGTACATGCGACTCCAGGTCTCATTGCACTCTAGTGTGCCTCCCATCAAGAATGCAGCCTACCTATGTCTCAACGTGGCAACCGCAAGGATGCATTCGCCTGTCAGTGGTCTCGGTATAAACCCATTCTCTAGTCCGAGCGTTAAAATCCCAACAGGTGAAAAGCCTGCCACCTGGGATTTCCTCCAGCTCACTGAGCCATTTTTAGTGCTCTTAGTGACATCAGAGTCCAATCCAATTAAATCCAATCCAATCTTTGGTACGAGTAATCCCTTTCAGCCTTCGAGTTTTCGACGTGGCTATGTAGGGGTGTTTATGGTGTAGCTTGTAGTTTGTCTTTCACTAGGATAGACTTATATAAAACAAGCTTAGCATACTCTGCCACTCAGTTGTGGAATAATCTTCCACAAGAAATCAAAGACACCACCAATCATTATACATACAGCCGTAACCTGTTTGAACACTACCTCAGAACAGACTACATGCCCCCTTAAAAAAAAAAAAACAGCAACAAAGGCAATAATAATGGTAAATTATCTCGAACGACAACTAAAAAAAAAAACATTCCCATATGTGTGGCACATTACACCACCTTGGGTATTTATGATGCCCATGTTAAACATTGCCTCAACGAGTCATGTATTATTGATTATTTTTCATGCGTTTTAATGCTTATTGTTATTTTGTTGTCAAAGAATTGCTTCATAAGAGATGTTGAATGAAAGAATGTATAAGAGGAAATAGAGAAGAAGGGCAGAATGTCAGACGGGCCGCGTGCCCAATTCTTAACCCTTTGAAAATAAAGTTTTGCGTTCGTTCGTTCGTTCGTTCGTTCGAACACACACACACACACACACACACACACACACACACACACACACACACACACACACGTATACAGATCAGGTAGACACAATAAAAAGTATTATAAAAGATATAGAACTAAGTATCATTTTCTGTGACGTCATTACGAGTCAATGTTTATAGTCACGTACAATCTAATATTTTGCTATATGAAACAATAATCAAGTATGCACATAAACGTTCTAGGAGAGGCTCTTTCTTGTAATGAGATCCGGCGTTGCTTTGTGCTGAATTGCTAGTAAATACCAGGCTTTGTTGGTCCTTGGTACAGCGACATCATAAGTGCCTGACGAGGTGACGCTGGGCTAAAACGTGTGAGGTATAACAACTCTGGGTTACAATGAAATGGATACTGTTGATTTCTCACGTGTGTGTAATGACTACCAACTACATGGCTCTGGATCGTTGCTAACAGGAGCATGTGGTGACACTTTGTTGTTACTGATAGATTGTTTCTTGCTGTAGTAGGCAACCTATCTTTATAATTATAACCCTCCTGTGTGAAAGATGGCGTATTGTACAGATTTGGTGTGGTGGAAGTGTTCCGTCTGGCTTGGGTTTCAGGTGCAGTGGTTATGGGTGGTCTGCGCTCTTCTGGCCTATTGGTACTTGATGTGACGGGAGTATGTCGTCTGGCTTGAGTTTCAGGAGTAGCTAAAAGTGTCCTACGCGATCCGGTATTGGATGTATGTTGTGTCTGTTCTGGGTATTTGATATTTTTGGCGAGCAAGCTGGTGCCAAATGTATACAAATGTATTTGATCTTTATAAAGTCGCTTTTTTTGGTGCACCAGCCTGCGAAGTAAACAACGGTGTGTTGTTGATGAACTGTATTTTGTTGTGAGAAGAAAACGTATGTAATATGTTGTTATTTATGTCAGCTAGACGACGCTGGAATCCATAACTCGGTGATATGATGGAGGAGAAGAAAATAGACGAGTTAAGAAAAGTGTAACGTAACCCGTTCAAGAGTGCCAGCAGTTGAGATGCTGTGATTTGCTGGTTGTTCATGGTGTCGTTAATACCAGTGTATACGCGTGCCTTTCTAACGTTACGATTTACAGTCAGCCTGCTAATCTTATCTGTTAGCCGGTCAACACCGGCCCCAGGCAATGGGGTTATAGAACCAATGTCTTTGTCTGAAGTGGCCATCCGGTCGCTGTATAGACCTTTCATTAAAGATTCGCATACTATGATGTGTGTAAATTCGGGTCGTGCTGTCTGTATATGTTGGTTCAGTATCTGCAACCAACGGGTGTGCCAAAACATCTGGCACTTAGAGCACTGCAGCACTCTATGTATGTAGTGCTCTGGAACTTGGTCTCTCTTGTCCCATCTGATGTATTGAGGGATCACTCGGTCCTCCGATGTTACTATGATGACTGTGGAGGGGAATGTTGTTCTTTCCGATGATCCTCATGGTACTGGTGATCTTGAGTTTCTTGTTCTACCTTGTCAGCATCTCCCTGATCTGGTCGTTGGTGAGATGGGTCTTGACTCGTTTAATGACCCGTTTCATCATGCTCGAGTGGCTTCCAATAGGATGCCGTGGTGAAGCTTGATGTCGGCCTTCTCTTGATGTGCGATTTTCTGCATAAGTGTTGTGGTCTTTGGGTATTCGTTGATAGAGACCACTACTCCATCATATGTCTTGCGTAGCCGGTAGATGATGTTTCTTCCCAGCTCGTTTTCCAGCAGCTTGATTAGCTTGTCTGTTGGTAGCGCCGACAGTTTGGCTTCTCAAACGCTTGTCTGTTTTAGCAGCAATTTGCCGGTGAAGTCCTCAGTTGTTGTAGTTTCCTCCGATATTGAGTTCTTTGGTAAACTGGGTTGCTTCATCTTGGTGCTGTTGAAAACTTCACTGCTGCTGCTGGCTTCAGTTAAAGTTGTAGTCTCTGACGTCTGTTGAGCTACGGGCGTGGCTTCATCTTGTGTAGAAGTGGTAGCTCCATTTAATGTTTCCTCAGGTTCTGGCGTTGTGCTGCGGCTAGCAGACATGTTGTCTTCTTGCATCATCTTGATAGTCTTGACGGCTTCCACGCTGCTCATTTTGAACGTCGAGTGTCTAGTAGAGTTACTAGCAGAGTCCACAGCGGCGTACACATTTATAGTATTCCTAGATGAGGCCGCTAATCTCTAACTGAATCCCATGAACGTCGCTTGTCTTATCATTCCACTCCCTCATGTCTAGCACCGCATGCCTCAGTACTCGCTTGACCAAGAGAAATTGTACACGCCGTCCCTGACCTCAAAGGTTTATGTAGCAGATATCATAATAGTTATACGAAGGTAAGTCAATAAGTCAACCACAAATGGTTGTAGAAGAATAACTAAATATGATAACAACTTGAAACCAGTTTATTTTTATACATACAATGTCCCTTTATTTATCAACATAATTTCTACCAACATTGATGCACTTATTCCATAGTTTTATCAGTCCTCCCAAACCGGCTACTGAATCTTATTATCCTCGCTCTCCAGTTTCCCCGCCTCTTTCTCTCACCATTCCCTTGTTTTCGTCTCTTCACTATCTTCGCGGTTGTTGAAGATGACATCAATCGCAGCGCACGCAATCCGTACCTCCGGCGATGATGTTTACTAATTGTTCATATGTAAGTGTGGCGTCTAAAATACAATAATATGCTATTAACAGTTGACACACCTTGTCACACAAAGACGTACACACAAAGCGCATCAATTATTGAACAGAGATGTATAACAATGTCATAAGACATGACACGTTGTTCATGTAATAATACACGGTAGTTTTATCTCGACGATGAATTAATAGTCAAATAACCTATTTTATCGAGGGTGTTTGTGTTGTAAAGTATTCGGTATCTCCGATTGGGCTCGACGCTTACGAAAGGAATGACAGTACTAATTTCCACACATAACATCTCTTAGTATAAATATTATTTGTGACAGGCGCTTAAATTAGCAGTTACCGTACGGAAATCAATTATCTAATTATGTCATTTTTATTTGGAGTATAATACTCATGTATTTGAGAATTATACGTTTCTAAATGCAAGAATTCGATCTTGTTTTCTCGGCTTGTCATGCTCTACACCGACATGAACACAATGAGAGTGTGGGTTTATACATTTAGTCCGTAGATATGAAACTATTCTAGAGGATCTATTAGCAGCATTTAGTTTCTGTCGCAACTTGGCACAAGTTAGGAATATAAAAGAACATAAACTAACGTATAAGAACAGGGTATTACGTTATGCCTTATATTAGGCACAGAGAGCAGGAGTAGGGCACTGACCACCATTCATACCTGCCTGAGCTGTGGGCATGTGTTTGAATGCCCATGACCGCAGCCTAACAATGTGTACCACAACCTATGATGGGAAGTAAAGATTGCCGTTATAATATTGCTCACGTTACTATGGTTGCCCCAGTCTCATGACATTAGCATCATACTATTACCACAATTATCTGGGAATTGATTGATTGGGAAAGGGGGATAGGTAAGAGAGCTGGCCACTTCATATCATGTGTTTGAAGTCTGGAATACTGCAGTCTAAAACACTTGACATGCAGAGGGCAGTATCTGCTATTGGACAGCAGTGTATATTAGGTTACACGTGACACTCGCTTCTTGAAGTTGTATGTGGCCTGGCTGTATGTGTGGAAGTAACAGTTTATATTAGGTAACACCAGACACTCGCTTCATGAGGTTGAATGTGGCCCGGCTGTATGTGTGGAAGTAACAGTTTATATTAGGTAACACACGACATTAGCTTTATGAGGTTGTATGTGGCCTGGCTGTATGTGTGGAAGTAACAGTTTATATTAGGTAACACCAGACACTCGCTTCATGAGGTTCAATGTGGCCCGGCTGTACTTGTGGAGGTAACAGTTTATATTAGGTAAAACATGACACTCGCTTCCTGAGGTTGTGTGTGTGTGTGTGAGCGCGCGTGCGCGTGTGTGCGTCTGTGAATGTGCGCGTGTGCGCGCGCGTGCGTGTGTGTGTGTGTGTGTGGAAGACACAGTTTATATTAGGTAATACGTGACACTCGGTTACTGAGGTTGTGTGTGGTCTAGCTGAATGTGTGGAAGTAAAAGTTTAAATTAGGTAACACGTCGCTCTCGCTTCCAGAGGTTGTGTGTGACCTGTGTATGTGTAGAAAATATTAAAGATCGATTTGTACTATACATGTGTGTTGTTTTAGAAGAAATATGAAACTATCCTGGACAGAGAAAACAAAACTGAAGTATTTGTTTGCTGAATAGGGTCCGCGGACAATTGGAATTACTGTGTCTAGCGAACGATGAATGACAGTATAAAGTCTTAACTCATGTTTACCAACTAGCGATAGATTGGGACTGAAATAACTACTGAAATGCTGCTGTCGGAAGACTTCCTAAGGCAAAGAAACAGACGTCTTAACAGACAGTGTAATCGGGGGTTGGATCAGGTGAAACTACCCCTAAAAGTCTTAGTTTCCCAAGACTGGTTAAAGGTTGAGAGTTCGATTACTGCATGGCTTCTGATCCTCTGGTGTATTTAAATATAGTTTGTGTTAGTTAAATAACTAAATTTACTGTACTGACAGACAACATTGATAAATAATTCATCCCATCGTACTGACGTTACGTTTACAATACAAGTTGATATTGAATAAACGAATCCGTTATGGGTATCTTTGTAAATCATGGTCATGGTTTGTTGAACATACTTGTCAAACATTGGTCTCGGTGGACTAAACTTGCTGACTTATATTGTATGTTCATGGTTGCTAACATCTTCCGTAATATGCTACATCACATACCATCTGGACCTTGTCGTGGACGAATCTTCAATCATGTCTTTGCATTAACACACCTACACCAGAGCAGTAATGGTCAGCTACCCGGAACCATCTGAGCTGAGAAACAACATTCACTCTTTATAGCGGCTTTTTCAGGCTTCACTCACACGCCTGACAGTTAATAAGACTACAACTTCTTGTACACACCTCACCAGAATCATACTGGCAGGCCAAGAGAAGCTGTCTCATCGTGACGGAGCACACTGCAATTCCCTATCTTTTAGACCCTCCGGCACTGGATCGGCGTGCTCAGTGTCACGCCTGTCGTCTTTGCATTCCAGAATATTTAATACTACCCATTTCACACCCGCATTGACGAGAGTTGTTACAATTCACCTGGCCACCCAGCTCGACTCAGGTTAAACCGGGTACCAGAATATACGCAGAGATCAGTCTATCCCATAGTGAGATCGGACGCCCGTGTGTATTGTTGTGCATATAAACCATCCCTTGGCAGTTTTAAATCGAAAAAGTGTAGCCTAACGGCACAGCTCGAGCAATATTTCCAGTTAAATATCTACCAAAAGTATATCAGGATCCTCGCCGGTGCTACGCAGTTCGTGCACTGATCTGAGATTCCCCAGACTCAGGCAAGAGTTAGGAGTAGAACAGAGCATGTATGGTTTACACCCGTGTGCCGTGATGTTGTTCCATCGACTAAACTAAACTAAGCTAAACTGAGTCCATACCAAAAATGGATTTGGCAGCATATACAAAGGCAAATAAAACAGGTTCAATACTGTTGGTTCTTTATTATATCCGGTGTGCTTATGCCGAGGTAAGGAGTTCAATCCACCTCTAGACCGGGAAGTTGGATTAAAATGTTGACTTCTCCTCCGTGTCTTAAGGACATAAATTACAAGTGTGTCTGATGTCGGAGTTGATTCTCCTGATTGCAAGGGACACTGATAATAGGGAAAACAAATCCACATGAAAAATTTAGTCTAGTGCTACTAGCAGCAGCGTGTTTGGACTTCGAACGAACGAAGGCACGAACGAACGAACGAAAATATTTATTTTCAAAGGGTTAAGAATTGGGCACGCAGGTCCGTCTGACATTCTGCCCTTCTTCTCTATTTACTCTCATACATTCTTTCGTTCAACATCACTTATGAAGCAAATTTTTGACAACAAAAGAACAATAAGCCTTAAAAAGTCGCTTAAAAGTCGACAGGGTCGACTTCATTGCACCGGGTTTATCCCATATGGCTCGGTCTCTTTCCGCAGCACGGAAAGCATCGCACAAAGCACGAACTCCGTAGCTTTTAGCGACGACCCACAGGAGTCTCCCAAACATTTAACTCGTAAACCGAAGGACGCGGCCCGGAATCGAACCCACAACCTTCGAATCACGAGTCAAACGGCTTGACCACTTCGCCACAGAGACTCACAATAAGCATTAAAACGCATGAAAAATAAATAACAACAAATGACTCACTGAGGCAATGTTTAACATGGGCATTATAAATACTAAGGAAGGTGTAACGTGCCATACATATGGGAATGTTGTTTGGCTAGTTGTCGTTTGAGATAATTTACCATTATTATTGTCTTTTTTTGTTTTTGTTCATGGGGGAATGTAGTCTGTACTAAGGTAGTGTTCAAACAGGTTGCTAATGTATGTATAATGATTGATGGTGTCTTTGATTTCTTGTGGAAGATTGTTCTACGACTGAGCTGCAGAGTATGCTAAGCTTGTTTTATATACGTCTATCCTAGGTTTAGGGACATGAAGTATATTTAATCGTTCGCTATGTCTTGCGTTATATTTAAACACTGGCAAAAGGTAGATTGAAGGATTTTGAAAAATAATTTTGTGAAATAATTTAGCCTTATTAAATAGTAGGCATTTGTGGAGTGGCAGTAACCGAAGACTACGCTTGAGTTGTGGTATCGTACTTTGTCTTCTCTGTTTTTGCTCTCAATATAGCTTATCAGATCATAGTGATGTGTTATATGCATTCATATCATAGTGATGTGTTGTACGCATTATATCATAGTGATGTGTTGTACACATTATATCATAGTGATGTGTTGTACACATTATATCATAGTGATGTGTTGTATGCATTATATCATAGTGGTGTGTTGTACACATTATATCACAGTGATGTGTTGTACACATTATATCATAGTGGTGTGTTGTACACATTATATCACAGTGATGTGTTGTACACATTATATCATAGTGGTGTGCTGTACACATTATTTCATAGTGATGTGTTGTACACATTATATCATAGTGATGTGTTGTATGCATTCATATCATAGTGGTATGTTGTACGCATTATATCATAGTGGTGTTTTGTACACATTATATCATAGTGGTGTGTTGTACACATTATATCATAGTGATGTTTTATACGCATTATATCATAGTGATGTGTTGTATGAATTATATCATAGTGGTGTGTTGAACACATTATATCATAGTGATGTGTTGTACACAGTATATCATAGTGGTATGTTGTATGCATTATATAATAGTGATGTGTTGTATGCATTATATCATAGTGGTGTGTTGAACACATTATATCATAGTGATGTGTTGTACACATTATATCATAGTGGTATGTTGTATGCATTATATCATAGTGGTGTGTTGTACACATTATATTATAGTGATGTGTTGTACGCATTCATATCATAGTGATGTGTTGTACACATTTTATCATAGTGATGTGTTGTATGCATTATATCATAGTGGTGTGTTGAACACATTATATCATAGTGATGTTTTGTACACATTATATCATAGTGATGTGTTGTACGCATTATATCATAGTGGCGTGTTGTATGTATTATATCATAGTGGTGTGTTGTACGCATTATATCATAGTGATGTGTTATACGCAGAATATCATAGTGATGTATCGTACGCAATATATCATATTGATGTGTTGTACACATTCATATCATAATGATGTGTTGTACGCATTCATATCATAGTGATGTGTTGTATGCATTATATCATAGTGATGCGTTGTACGCATTCATATCATAGTGATGTGTTGTACACATTCATATCATAATGATGTGTTGTACGCATTCATAATATAGTGATGTGTTGTATGCATTATATCATAGTGATGTGTTGTACGCATTCATATCATATTGGTGTGTTGCATGCATTCATATCATAGTATCATGCATCGGGGACACCTTTGGTATCCCTTATTGTACTGTTTTGTCGAAATAGATGTATTCCATTAAGTACATGGTAATCTTGTAGTCATGCCTGAGAAGAACATTCAGACTCGATATTGGTCTGAACGCAGTAATACTGCACAAGTTTTGCTCTTTGTAAATGCAAATTCCGTTGGCTTACTTCAATTCTGCAAGTATGGAGGTATATGACCCAAAGATGTTACAGAAAGTAACATGGCTCGCTACTAAATTATTACATGGTTGAAAGGAATATAAGACACATCGATATGACCAATTTGTGATCCCTGGAAAAAATCAAATGGCTGTGGAAAAGTGGTTTCTTACGAAAATGCAAAGAATGCCATGGGCAGACAAAAATAACCAATGACAAATTCCTACAAGAAACAAAAGCAATTCGTAAACTGATCAGAGAAATTAGATGTAGATAGTCACAATTTTTCGGAAACGTTATGAGAAGAAATCAATTGGAGAACTTGGTGACAACTGGCAAGATTGAGAGGAAAGAAACAAGGGGAAGGCAATGTGGTATGGTTGAGACAAGAACATAGTGCTAATCTACGACTCTGGTGATTGTGTGAGATGGCGAAACATGACCACCCACGCTTATCGGCATGGCACATGATGATGATGATATTGACATTTATTTAAAAAAAAAAAAAAAAAACACTGGTATAAAATTATTGCATGGGATTTATAACATATTAACTGTTAGTATTGTAAATGAAAATTCTACAACTTACATCAACTGTTAAGCTCGTCTTTTCTGAGCTGGAAAACACTTTTATGGTCCTTGCAATTGCCAATACTGCTGTGATTGTTGTTTTCTCGCGGAGGAGAGTTATCGTGGTTTAATGAAAAGTCCTATGAAAGTAAATTATCCAGTCAGTTTTTTTTTTTTTCTTTTCCAGTGTTGTGCAGCCAGTTAACTCTAATTGACCCGCTCTTGGTGATATGAATGATGCCAGGTGTTTTAGTGGTGCACTGGATATTTTGGACAGCCATCTATCTGAGTGATTACAGACATCACGAGACTCATATGTGGTGCGTATCAGTTGTAGACAAATACTTCTTATTGATTACTATAACTCCATCGACATGTTACATAATGTGATACTTATACATTCGCATTAGCTTCAGAATAAGCAGAACTCCCCAGTTAGAATGGTTATTTACATGTGTGCCCCAAATAACACTGCCTGCCAAAGGCAATGAACAGCCGGATTATTTGTCTGGTTCTGTGGATGTCTTGTAAGGCTCCTAAATGGATCGAGCAGTGTCATTATATACAGTTCTGCAATTACTAACTCTAATCGCGTGGGTGAGACAACAGCCTGGCTCTGGTTGAGAGACATTGGTATAAATCAAAGTGTGCGAGGCATGAAGGCGGTTCAAGGCAACCATGAGAACAAGGGAATCAACTGCGAAGTGGTATGATAAGTCGTCACTGACGTGTAAACATTCTGAAGATACTATGTGAGTACCCATTGCTTGTCAGTATGTAATATTGATAGCCTATTCTAATAATCAGTTGATAATATACGTTTTTTCTTTGGCATATGCCTGTCGCCATCAATGTCGTCCATTAGTTATATTGTCATTATCATCGGACATTTCATTACTATTACTTACAGTTTACAATTGTAAAGTTATTCTTTATTTTCTTTTTGCATTGTCCATCTCTGTATTGCAGCACATATATAGATAGGTATTAATGTGTTTGTGTTTCACTATAATTCCTTGATACGCATGTTTTGTTAACCTGAGGAAACACACCAATTCACATGCAACATCGTACACATGTAATGCAGCTATAGCTGTTGTCTTTGACTAACTTTTTCCCTCGTGTCATTTTGCTAAGTTATTTCTTCAGTGTAGGTTGCCAAGACTCTTCATATGTTGGGTGACTCACTCCAATAAGTGAATGGGAGTCATAAAAGTGCAGTGACTAGCACGCTTGCCATACGGGGGGAAGGTTGTGTGTTCGCAATTTCTTCAAGAAAGGAGAATCTTTCTGCAATAACCTCGGTACCTCAGTGTGGCTGATAAGGACCTCAGTTTATATTGTTATAATCGCGGAGTGACACAACTTCCAACCCTGCGCACATCGTCCGTCAACAGAGGAAACGACCGCTCACCCGCTGCTCCTTGTACACAGACCTATAAAATGTGAGGCCTGGCTCATCACTGGCTCACTACAGTGCACTGCTTCCGGGCATACTGTCCACATCACTATCTCATTACAGTGCACTACTTCCGAACATACTGGCCACATCACCGGCGCCTTACAGTGCACTGCTCCCGGACATACTGTCAACATCACTATCTCATTACAGTGCACTGCTCCCGGACATACTGTCAACATCACTGGCTTATTACAGTGCACTGCTCCCGGACATTCTGTCCACGTTACCGGCTCATTACAATGCACTGCTCCCGGACATACTGTCAACATCACTATCTCATTACAGTGCACTGCTCCCGGACATACTGTCAACATCACTGGCTTATTACCGTGCACTGCTCCCGGACATTCTGTCCACGTTACCGGCTCATTACAATGCACTGCTCCCGGACACACTGTCAACATCACTATCTCATTACAGTGCACTGCTCCCGGACATACTGTCCACGTTACCGGCTCATTACAGTGCACTGCTCCCAGACATACTGTCCACGTTACCGGCTCATTACAGTGCACTGCTCCCGGACATACTGTCAACATCACTGGCTCATTACAGTGCACTGCTCCCGGACATACTGTCAACATCACTGGCTCATTACAGTGAACTGCTCCCTGACATACTGTTAACATCACTATCACATTACAGTGCATTACTCGCCGACATACTGTCCACATCACTGGCTCATTACAGTGAACTGCTTCCGGGCATACTGTCCACATCACTGGCTCATTACAGTGCACTGCTCCCGGTCATACTGTCAACATCACTATCTCATTACAGTGCACTGCTCCCGGACATACTGTCAACATCACTGGCTCATTACAGTGAACTGCTCCCTGACATACTGTTAACATCACTATCACATTACAGTGCATTACTCGCCGACATACTGTCCACATCACTGGCTCATTACAGTGAACTGCTTCCGGGCATACTGTCCACATCACTGGCTCATTACAGTGCACTGCTCCCGGACATACTGTCAACATTACTGTCTCAGTACAGTGCACTGCTCCCGGGCATACTGTCAACATCACTATCTCATTACAGTGCACTGCTGCCGGACATACTGTCCACGTTACCGGCTCATTACAGTGCACTGCTCCCGGGCATACTGTCAACATCACTGGCTCATTACAGTGAACTGCTCCCGGACATACTGTCAACATTACTGTCTCATTACAGTGCACTGCTGCCGGACATACTGTCAACATCACTGGCTCATTACAGTGCACTGCTCCCGGACATACTGTCCACGTTACCGGCTCATTACAGTGCACTGCTCCCGGGCATACTGTCAACATCACTGGCTCATTAGAGTGAACTGCTCCCGGACATACTGTCAACATCACTATCTCATTACAGTGCACTGCTCCCGGACATACTGTCGACATCACTGGCTCATTACAGTGCACTGCTCCCGGGCATACTGTCAACATCACTATCACATTACAGTGCATTACTCGCCGACATACTGTCCACATCACTGGCTCATTACAGTGCACTGCTCCCGGACATACTGTCCACGTTACCGGCTCATTACAGTGCACTGCTCCCGGTCATACTGTCAACATCACTATCTCATTACAGTGCACTGCTCCCGGACATACTGTCGACATCACTGGCTCATTACAGTGCACTGCTCCCGGGCATACTGTCAACATCACTATCACATTACAGTGCATTACTCGCCGACATACTGTCCACATCACTGGCTCATTACAGTTCACTGCTCCCGGACATACTGTCAACATCACTGGCTCATTACAGTGCACTGCTCCCGGACATACTGTCCACGTTACCGGCTCATTACAGTGCACTGCTCACGGTCATACTGTCAACATCACTATCTCATTACAGTGCACTGCTCCCGGACATACTGTCAACATCACTGGCTCATTACAGTGCACTGCTCCCGGACATACTGTCCACGTTACCGGCTCATTACAGTGCACTGCTCCCGGACATACTGTCCACGTTACCGGCTCATTACAGTGCACTGCTCCCGGACATACTGTCAACATCACTGGCTCATTACAGTGCACTGCTCCCGGACATACTGTCCACGTTACCGGCTCATTACACTGCACTGCTCCCGGTCATACTGTCAACATCACTATCTCATTACAGTGCACTGCTCCCGGATATACTGTCAACATCACTGGCTCATTACAGTGCACTGCTCCCGGACATACTGTCCACGTTACCGGCTCATTACAGTGCACTGCTCCCGGACATACTGTCCACGTTACCGGCTCATTACAGTGCACTGCTCCCGGACATACTGTCCACGTTACCGGCTCATTACAGTGCACTGCTTCCGGGAATACTGTCCACATCACTGGCTCATTACAGTGCATTACTCGCCGACATACTGTCCACGTTACCGGCTCATTACAGTGCCCTGCTTCCGCGCATACTGTCCACATCACTGGCTCATTACAGTGCACTGCTTCCGGGCATACTGTCCACATCGCTGGCTCATTACAGTGCTCTGCTTCCGGACATACTGTCGAAGTGCCACCTCGAATGATATGGGAAGTATATTAGGCGACCCTATACTTATCATATCATATGTTTGGTGCCGGTGTGTTAAAGAATACTAGGACAGTGCCATAAACCAACTACAACCGTGGCCCGAAAGGCATCAAGTTCCGACTCATTACCTAATCATGTGCCTTTCCCAGCAGGCGTAGGCGTTCATGTCTCTCTGAGTCTTTATTTGTCTACATAAAGTATGTTGATGGTTTTCCTCCACCCATCGTCTCAGTCCACCTAGCATCATTCCTCTTTGTATGCGTCGGTCTCTTTTCCCGTTGCTCTCTTTCCAGTTGACACTGTGTTCTCCAGTGTCTCTCTTCGCATCAGATGACCACAGGAAAATGCTTGTCTGTTTCTGGTTTGTGTAAAGAATGTTCTAGATTTTTTTAATATTTTATTATCGTTATTGACTTTAAGAGTCCAAGGAATTCGCAACATCATTTCTGGAATCATGTCTCTGTTGATTCTAATGCATTTCTAAATAGTTATCTCATTTACATTCCAAGCTTCACTGCCATACAGCAAACATGATCTATATAGCCTTTCAGCACTCCCTTTCTTACAGTCAATGATACAGATCCATTACATACGACCCTTTTCATTTTATGAATTGCAGCATTGGCTTGCCATATTCTGCTCTTAATCTCTGCTTTGCATCTTCCGACTGATGGCAGAGTTGTCCTTAGTATTGTAATATATCCACTTGATTAATCATGTTCCCATCTATTGTGATCTCAGGTTTCGGTGTCACCTGTTTGTTTGATATAATCATTGTTTGTATTGCCGTGATTTTCAAGATGGTTCCTTTATTTGCGCTCTCTGTTACAACAATGTCTAACAATTGTTGCAGATCTTTTGCATTTTCTGCAATCAACACTGTATCATCTGCATAGCGATTATTGTTTAAATTACAACCTCCGATCAATATTCCTGGCTTCTCTTTGATCTTTCGCATTATTACCTCGCTATAAAGAGAGAATCGATCCATTGACAAAACATATCGCTGTCGTACCCTTATCATTGTGTGTTCATAATTACCCTCTATATATCTCATTTTAATTTCTGCTCATTTTCTCCTTCAAATAATGATTATTATTCTGAGTTCTTTCCCAGGTTAAATGTCATCATGTTTTACTTTTTCAAATGATTTGGTATAATCTATAAAGAACAAATATATGTCTGCCTATGTCTCCTTTGATCTTTATAGTATCGTTCTTGATGTGTAAATTGCAAGTCCTACCCAGAACCAGATGAAAAGCGTAAAGTGATTAGAGAAATTAGACGTAGACAGGCAACAATTTTCTACACGTAATGAGAATGCATACAGATAAAACCACTATGGAGAAAGAAATATATATTAATGAGGAACAATTTGAGGTGGTGGAAATTTTTGAATATCTTGGGTCATTGATTACCAACAAAGGTGACACAATGAAAGAAATTAAATGACGACTATCAATTGCTCTTCAAAGACTAAAACAACTGAATAAATTATGGAATGGGACAGACAGAACTACAAAAATTATATTTTTAAGAGCATGCATCTTTCCCATTGCAACATACGCCTGTGAGACATGGACACTTACTAAACAAGCTGAACAACGCATAAATGCCTTTGAATATAAATGTTATAGATGAGTTCTAAGAATATCTTGGGTAAAGAAAAGAAATAAATGCATCAATACTTCAAGAGCTGAATATTGAAGAAGGTTGGCTATTAAAGACGATAAAACAAAGAAAATTGAAATATTTTGGTCACTTGAAACGTCACGAAAGTTTGGAGAGAACAATAATGGAGGGGTATATGCCTGGGAAGAGAGAAAGAGGAAGGCCAAAGAGAAGATGGGTGCAGGATGTAGCGGATGATCTCCAGATGTGTGTATCAGACGCGGGACATCTTGCTTATGATCGAGAGGTTTTCCGGAAGGGTGTTATGGGAGCAAGGTTCTGCAAAGGACATGCTACTGAATGAATGAATGAATGAATGAATGAATAAATGAATGAATGAATGAATGAGAAGAAATAAGGGCTTACGGACGCGTTTCGTAAGCCCGCTTACCCGCGTTCGTAAAACAGCTGCGACCAATTTGGCAACAGTCCGTGTTTTTTGCTGGGTTTTAAAATATTTATATGAGAACCGGTCGTTCAGAAAGCAATGGCAACCTATTGAACATAAACTTGCCAAGATTTCAACAACAGCTGGAACATGCTGGTATTGACAACGATGTTCTGTAAATAGGATATGAAGAAGAACATGAGAAGAAATAAAATAGAGCACTTGGCAGAGAAGTTAATATGCGGACGGCTTGTCCACGGGGGCATGGGCGAGACAAGAAAATAAAGCTTGACCACAAATCTGGTTATCACCCGAGATAGCGAAACATGGCCGCCCACGCTTATCTACAGGGCCCCCTGATGATGGCATTGTATTGTTTGTACCTTTTTTTTTTTCCCGAATATCCTATTTACAGTACATTGCAGTCAACGCCAACACTTTTCAGCTGCTGTTAATGTCTTGGCAAGTTTTACGTTCAGTAGTTTGCCAATGCTTTCTGAGCGACCGGCTTAATTACCTTTCCGTAAGAAACCAAAGCGACGCGATCCGCTGCCGAATCACTCACGCAGCTGTGCTTCGTGCGTGGGTTTACGGGTTTTCGATTAGCGTCCTTAAATCCTTCGCCAGGGGGACCGGTTCTTTCCACAATACAAATCTGGTAATCACCGATTTCCATTTTCAGGGTTTTTTTTTGTTCTTCTCATTATAATTCTGAGTAGAAGCTTAGTCGCACGCTTTTTGAGGTTGACTGTATGAAAATATTTTGCATTTAATGCTCCTGGTCATTTCCGTATGGGTATAAATACAGATGTTAGTATGTCACTAGGTTTAAATCCACTATTGTGGATATTCTTCTTCATGTTGGTTAATATTTCTATTCCAAATTTTCTCAGTACTTCTATTTCTTCTGTCATTAGTCCATCTTTTCAAGCCGTTTTTTTTTTTCCCTTTTTTCAAATGCTTGACAACTTCAGAGACTTCTTTTAGAAACTTTCTTTTGTTAATGCTTCCCTTTCTCTTTCATATAATGATTTTATATCTCATTCCACCTCTTCATTATAGCACCTTCCTCCAACAATACTTTTCCAGTTTTTTTCTTTTATTTTTTTTTTTTTTTCAAACACCGTGTGTTTACCCTTTCGTTTTTTTCCTGTCAGCTCACTGATTTGTCTGTGAATGTTTTATGTATCTTTAGCTGAATTTAATTACATTTTATTACATTGCTCATCTAATCAAGTTGCTTTTGCCTGTACACGTATATCTCTTATTTCTTTATTTATCTTTTTATATACTTGTTTGTCATTTTACTTTATTTTATTTTGTCCATCAACTTTAATATTTCTTCAATCATCTTTTTTTTTTCTTAGTGGGTGTGTATTCTCTAAGGTAATATTTATTTGCTTTTTTTAATAAATGGAGCCTTTTAGCATATTCCACTGTTCATGTATACTCTGTATTTTGCTGTTGCATATTATCTAATCCCCCCCACCCCCCCCCCCCCCCCCCCCCCCCACCCCAACAATCAACATTTATTTTCTTGAATTTCTTGATTCGCTATCAGAACATGTTTATTAAGTCTTATATTCATAACCATCCTCTTCTCCCTTTGCATCTTACTTTCATTTGTCCACAAAGGGTACGTGATCGTCATTATTACAGTACACTGAAGGTCAGCAGGGCGAATGAATAAGAACACGTATTCTTAAACATTCGGTGTGCTGACGCCGAGGTAAAGGATTCAACACTTAGACCGGAAAATAGGACTAAATGTTGACCTATCGTCCTTGACTTGGCGATGTATATCACAAGTACACAAGTACACAAGGGACGGTTAATAGGGAAAGCAAAGCACACGTACATTTCAGTCCAGCGCTACTAGACGTAGTGTTATGGACTAAAGCTTGAGTTCAAAGCGAACGAGCACCAAATCAAAATTAGTACAGTCAAAACCAGACATTGTCTAAACATGTATCAACGTATTTCTATATCTTGCATTAAAAGTATGTAGTCAATGTCGCAGATTATTTTTTTTTAAAATCATGGTTTATCCATCGTATTTTATGGTGTTAAAACCAGGTGTTTCAAAGTATCTTACCATTTTTATATGTCCATTCTATCAGTTTTTCTTCTCTTTGAGTTCTAGCCCTTAAACCATAATCCACCATAATATATATATATATATATATATATATATATATATATATATATATATATATATAATATATTTTATATATAAAATATTATATATATATATATATATATAATTTTTATATAAAATATATATATATTAATATATAATATATAAAAAATTTGTATTTCTTGTGATTTGATTTGAGGTATCTCCATTCATACATTATAATTTTTTTTTGTATTTCACTATCACTGCTGCTTGTTGTAGGTATGTATAGGCGTATATATATATATATAAAATATATTATATATATATATATATTAAAATATTTTATAAAATATAATAATATATATATATATATGTATATATATATATATTTTGTAAAATAATATATATATATATATATATATATATAATATATATATATATAAAATATATATATATATATATATATATATATATATATATATATATATGTATTGCCTCTCAATAGTACAAAGCCTGGGCTAAAATATAGAGATCATGTGTTGCCCATGCAGCATGATCCCTCTCTCGGCCTGCCTAGTTCACTCCAGAGGAAAGGTAACACCCCTACATCTGGAACAAGACAAGCTGCAGAAGCTGCCGGATCAGCAAAGCAATGCTCTAACTGTCCGCCTGTGGGAGCTTCGATCCTAGACCAGCCGCCAACCAAGGCTTAGGGGGCCCGGTCTGCCCTGCCATGACATTTTGTCTTTAGCTTGCATTTCCTCGCACCAAAGTAAGGCTTGTACCCTCCCAGTTGCGCTCTTCCCCCCGAAGACGTTGGCACAATGTGGGGTGTCGGGTTTGGTTAGCGCCGCCCAACATTCGGCGCTAACAGAAAGCAGTAGTACCGTCTACTGTTATACGGTAGCTCAGTCATATCTAAGTCCTGACAATAATATATGTATGTATATATTTTATATATAAAATATATATATATATATATTAAAATATATATATATATATATTTATATACTAGTTTGCTTTACTTTGACTATGTCTGGAAAAAAAAAAAAAAACCCCGTATTAACTGATTTATCTGGTGTTTTTTTCCCCTCAACTACTAGTAGTCCTACACAAGTTTGTGTTTTTATTTTTTTTTCGTGTATACACCCTAGTAAATTTTCATTATTATATATATATATATATATATATATATAATATATATATATATATATATATATATATATATATAATATATATATAAATGCATTTTTCATATGCTGTGAGGTTTCAGTTTCCCCGTCTCGTCATATTTTTTTTTTTCCATAGACAATTCGCAGCATGTTCTTGGAGTGTGATTGACTATGCATAATGTTGTATATGAGGGTTTGGTGGGCCCGTTTGCTTACTTGTCACACTTTCCCCAGACAATACTCATAAGAATATGGTAATAGTTTAGCGTCCATTGCACAAAACCGGATCAACCTCAACCCGAACTCGTTGGAAACGAAAATGCCACTGCTTCTATCAGGTTCTAAACCCAGACCACTATCTTGAAAAGGGAATCACACAATCCACTGTGCCACTCTGGCTACCATACCTTATATAATAAAGCAAAGTACAGTACCAGTTTATTTCTCTCATTCGTTCATCTTGCGCAAGATCATCTTGCGTGTCATTCGCAACTGAGAGCGCTAACAAGACAAGTAACATGAACAAGTCAAGAAACCTGATACGGGGGAAATGGCAACTGGCAAGAACACCAAAAGACACGAGGCAACCAAGAAGTGCAGCGTGGGAGCCGATAAGAGGACGAGTGGAGTGAATCTACCGGGGAGCTGCAGCAAACAATAATCTCAAGCAACATATATCGAAGATACCACGAAGAAAGAGACGACAACCCACCATAAACAAGAGCCAAACCTACTGAAGCAGAGAGAGGAGAAAGACACCAGAGTCGGAAACACTGACTCACCGAAAATCAAGTGGATTGTCAAGCGTATCCAGGTGGAGCTATCGATGAAGAAATCCTGAAGCAGCTACGAGAAGAGAACATCAACATCCGATTCTTGTAGGCGGAGCGGCTCCTCACCTACTCCAAGATTCCTACAACCCTTTGGGAGTGGTGACGACAGAGGGCAGCGAGATGCCGAACACAGTATAAAATTCAAGAAAATGCAATAACCAAAAGAGTTCATCCCAAGAGTCCCTCATCTTCAAGATGCCAGAGGGTGGCACAGAACAGCAGCTAGTAGCAGTAAGACGGACATATACAGGTACTGCGCCGATCACCACGCCTTCAAGAAGTGTCCTCTGGCCAAGCTGCACACGGACTTCCGAGCACCCCAAAAACACAAGAAAGTACGCCATCTACTAGGGCAAGTATGGAGCAAATACTTGGGCTGTCCGTACCTGCAAAGAAAAAAGACGTATTAAAGCTTGCCATCAACAGAAAGACACCATACAACGAAGCAATGTGGAGGTGCGAGACAGCCACGTCCATCTCACAAGCGGAAAACGCTCAACTTCAAGACCAGATAGATGAGCTAAAGAAGCAAATCAAGCTGCTTCTAACACCGGCACCGACCAGCGACAATGAAAAGCTGCTTGCTGAAATAAAGGAGATCCAGCGAAACATCAAGCAAAAAGTGGAACATTTGGGCCCTGATGAAGAAGGAAACGAAGACATGATACGAACCATTAAATTAGAGATTTGCTACAAGCTGAAATGGAGTTAACCCCAAACCCCCAACAGTCGAAAAAACGGAAAAGAACACAGAGAAAACCCCAAGATGAAACCCAACAAGAGACCGAACCGGAACCCCAAGATAAAGAGCAGCCCAACCACGATATCCGAGACCGTCAAGGGGAAACCAATATCTCACCAGACATCCGAAGAAAACAGAGATGAGCACCCTGATGTCGCCACAGAGAGGCCCCGGGGGCCTACCTTGGGGGGTTACTAGAATCGGCAAGGGAGGAGGCAATTAGAGTGGAACTCGCGAACAAGGAATTCAGAATTCGCTGGTAAAAAAAGAACAGAAGAAGCCCAAGAAACTCAGTTGGCAACCGATACAATACCTAGATAGAATCTATGACTGTGAGACCGGATTCAGGTACTATATAGATGACGGAGAGATCATCCCATGGCTGTCCACGGAGGAAGACTGCGAAAAGAAACATAAACTCTTTATAGAAAATGAAAAGGGGCAAGAAAGAGAAAAATGACAACATCGAAAAGCTTCTACGGACAATACACAGAAAAGGAGGCCAAAATACCAAATTAAAAGTCCTTATAAGGACTACACCCATAAGCCAGGAGCCTGCACCACCAAAGAAAACCACAAGAGGAGACGGCGACAAAGGTAGCGTTCCCAAATGACGTCACAGATACAAACGCTTATGTAACCTGTCCGAGGGAGGACTCACTCGTAAGAGCGCACAAGACAAGAAACAGGGCTAAAAACCCACAAAAACCACGGCTCTTAACAATAACCCCCCCTAAGGAAGCAGGTTAGACGAGACCGAATTTTGAATTTTTTTTGTTTGTTGAAAATTGCAATTGGTGGTGCCCGTTTACCAGCCGTGACGTGTATTTGGTATATTGTGCTAGGTCCATTTGTCCATAGATGGGTATAGATGTGTGTGAATCCAAAAGTACTTCTTACGTCTCCAGTCGTAATCATAGACCCATAATCACCATGTGCCATGCCGATAAGCATGGACGGTCATGTTTCGTCATTTCACACAATCACCAGAGTCGTTGATCAGCTCCGGTTTTTCTTATCTCGGCCAGGCCACGTGGCCAAGCCATGCAGATATTTACTATTCTTACTTCCCCCCCGTTCTTATCCCTTAAATCATCCAGTTGTCACCAAGCTCTCCAGTTTACTTCTGCTTACTTCTACTTCTGTTTCTTTCTAGTCTGTATTCAGTGTGCATGCAATTGTTATATTATAATGACATTTTATTTTACAGAAAAAAAACCCAAAAGCCGATTACAGTCAGTCTTCTGAAACGAAGGGGAAAAAAAAGCCTGACAGTTGAAATAGCATGCCATACCAGTGTACATAAGAGCGTGATGTTTGTAGTCAAGACATGGCTAATACTAGCATACCCTTGATAGCCCTGGGCAACGACAGAGATAGAGCAGTACTGGAGATTGTCACCTATGTGCTTATGGCTGCCGCAATTTGTCTATTTGGCATCACTGCAAACATATCAATATAATAGTGTTCTTCATGCAGGGGTTTAACAGTACGGCAACACTGAGCTTTCTGGGACTTGCCCTCTCCGATCTGTGCAGCCTTTTCAGCGTGTTCTGGTACTGCATTTGTGCTAACCCCTCTGTATTCATTCCAACAGCGCCATGCTGAATACGGAGTTCGCCTATCTAACAGCTGGCTTGCCGCACACCTGCTTCAATAGAACTACCGGTTGGATCACCGTCTTCATCACTGCTGAAAAAGTGTTTGTTTTAAAAAAAGTTTTTTTCCTTTTTCCACTGTCAACATCACTATCACCTTACAGTGCATTACTCGCCGACATACTGTCCACATCACTGGCTCATTACAGTGCACTGCTCCCGGACATACTGTCCACGTTACCGGCTCATTACAGGTGCACTGCTCCCGGTCATACTGTCAACATCACTATCTCATTACAGTGCACTGCTCCCGGACATACTGTCGACATCACTGGCTCATTACAGTGCACTGCTCCCGGGCATACTGTCAACATCACTATCACATTACAGTGCATTACTCGCCGACATACTGTCCACATCACTGGCTCATTACAGTTCACTGCTCCCGGACATACTGTCAACATCACTGGCTCATTACAGTGCACTGCTCCCCGGACATACTGTCCACGTTACCGGCTCATTACAGTGCCTGCTCACGGTCATACTGTCAACATCACTATACTCATTACAGTGCACTGCTCCCGGACATACTGTCAACATCACTGGCTCATTACAGTGCACTGCTCCCGGACATACTGTCCACGTTACCGGCTCATTACAGTGCACTGCTCCCGGACATACTGTCCCCGTTACCGGCTCATTACAGTGCACTGCTCCCGGACATACTGTCAACATCACTGCTCATTACAGTGCACTGCTCCCGGACATACTGTCCACGTTACCGGGCTCATTACACTGCACTGCTCCCGGTCATACTGTCAACATCACTATCTCATTACAGTGCACTGCTCCCGGATATACTGTCAACATCACTGGCTCATTACAGTGCACTGCTCCCGGACATACTGTCCACGTTACCCGCTCATTACAGTGCACTGCTTCCGGACAATACTGTCCCACGTTACCGGCTCATTACAGTGCACTGCTCCCGGACATACTGTCCACGTTACCGGCTCATTACAGTGCACTGCTTCCCGGGACTACTGTCCACATCACTGGCTCATTACAGTGCATTACTCGCCGACATACTGTCCACGTTACCGGCTCATTACAGTGCCCTGCTTCCGCGCATACTGGTCCACATCACTGGCTCATTACAGTGCACTGCTTCCGGGCATACTGTCCACATCGCTGGCTCATTACAGTGCTCTGCTTTCCGGACATACGGTCGAAGTGCCACCTCGAATGATATGGGAAGTATATTAGGCGACCTATACTTATCATATCATATGTTTGGTGCCGGTGTGTTAAAGAATACTAGGACAGTGCCATAAACCAACTACAACCGTGGCCCGAAAGGCATCAAGTTCCGACTCATTACCTAATCATGTGCCTTTCCCCAGCAGGCGTAGGCGTTTCATGTCTCTCTGAGTCTTTATTTGTCTACATAAAGTATGTTGATGGTTTTCCTCCACCCATCGTCTCAGTCCACCTAGCATCATTCCTCTTTGTATGCGTCGGTCTCTTTTCCCGTTGCTCTCTTTCCAGTTGACACTGTGTTCTCCAGTGTCTCTCTTCGCATCAGATGACCACAGGAAAATGCTTGTCTGTTTCTGGTTTGTGTAAAGAATGTTCTAGATTTTTTTAATATTTTATTATCGTTATTGACTTTAAGAGTCCAAGGAATTCGCAACATCATTTCTGGAATCATGTCTCTGTTGATTCTAATGCATTTCTAAATATTATCTCATTTACATTCCAAGCTTCACTGCCATACAGCAAACATGATCTATATAGCCTTTCAGCACTCCCTTTCTTACAGTCAATGATACAGATCCATTACATACGACCCTTTTCATTTTATGAATTGCAGCATTGGCTTGCCATATTCTGCTCTTAATCTCTGCTTTGCATCTTCCGACTGATGGCAGAGTTGTCCTTAAGTATTGTAATATATCCACTTGATTAATCATGTTCCCATCTATTGTGATCTCAGGTTTCGGTGTCACCTGTTTGTTTGATATAATCATTGTTTGTATTGCCGTGATTTTCAAGATGGTTCCTTTATTTGCGCTCTCTGTTACAACAATGTCTAACAATTGTTGCAGATCTTTTGCATTTTCTGCAATCAACACTGTATCATCTGCATAGCGATTATTGTTTAAATTACAACCTCCGATCAATATTCCTGGCTTCTCTTTGATCTTTCGCATTATTACCTCGCTATAAAGAGAGAATCGATCCATTGACAAAACATATCGCTGTCGTACCCTTATCATTGTGTGTTCATAATTACCCTCTATATATCTCATTTTAATTTCTGCTCATTTTCTCCTTCAAATAATGATTATTATTCTGAGTTCTTTCCCAGGTTAAATGTCATCATGTTTTACTTTTTCAAATGATTTGGTATAATCTATAAAGAACAAATATATGTCTGCCTATGTCTCCTTTGATCTTTATAGTATCGTTCTTGATGTGTAAATTGCAAGTCCTACCCAGAACCAGATGGAAAAGCGTAAAGTGATTAGAGAAATTAGACGTAGACAGGCAACAATTTTCTACACGTAATGAGAATGCATACAGATAAAACCACTATGGAGAAAGAAATATATATTAATGAGGAACAATTGAGGTGGTGGAAAATTTTGAATATCTTGGGTCATTGATTACCAACAAAGGTGACACAATGAAAGAAATTAAATGACGACTATCAATTGCTCTTCAAAGACTAAAACAACTGAATAAATTATGGAATGGGACAGACAGAACTACAAAAATTATATTTTTAAGAGCATGCATCTTTCCCATTGCAACATACGCCTGTGAGACCTGGACACTTACTAAACAAGCTGAACAGCGCATAAATGCCTTTGAATATAAATGTTATAGACGAGTTCTAAGAATATCTTGGGTAAAGAAAAGAACTAAAGCATCTATACTTCAAGAGCTGAGCATTGAAGAAGGTTGGCTATTAAAGACGATAAAACAAAGAAAATTGAAATATTTTGGTCACTTGAAACGTCACGAAAGTTTGGAGAGAACAATAATGGAGGGGTATATGCCTGGGAAGAGAGGAAGAGGAAGGCCAAAGAGAAGATGGGTGCAGGATGTGGCGGATGATCTCCAGATGGGTGTATCAGACGCGGGACATCTTGCTTATGATCGAGAGGTTTTCCGGAAGGTTGTTATGGGAGCAAGGTTCTGCAAAGGACATGCTACTGAATGAATGAATGAATGAATGAATGAATAAATGAATGAATGAATGAATGAGAAGAAATAAGGGCTTACGGACGCGTTTCGTAAGCCCGCTTACCCGCGTTCGTAAAACAGCTGCGACCAATTTGGCAACAGTCCGTGTTTCGCTGGGTTTTACATATTTAGTATGAGAACCGGTCGTTCAGAAAGCAATGGCAACCTATTGAACATAAACTTGCCAAGATTTCAACAACAGCTGGAACATGCTGGTATTGACAACGATGTTCTGTAAATAGGATATGAAGAAGAACATGAGAAGAAATAAACTAGAGCACTTGGCAGAGAAGTTAATATGCGGACGGCTTGTCCACGGGGGCATGGTCGAGACAAGAACATAAAGCTTGACCACAAATCTGGTTATCACCCGAGATAGCGAAACATGGCCGCCCACGCTTATCTACAGGGCCCATGATGATGGCATTGTATTGTTTGTACCTTTTTTTTTCCTGAATATCCTATTTACAGTACATTGCAGTCAACGCCAACACTTTTCAGCTGCTGTTAATGTCTTGGCAAGTTTTACGTTCAGTAGTTTGCCAATGCTTTCTGAGCGACCGGCTTAATTACCTTTCCGTAAGAAACCAAAGCGACGCGATCCGCTGCCGAATCACTCACGCAGCTGTGCTTCGTGCGTGGGTTTACGGGTTTACGATTAGCGTCCTTAAATCCTTCGCCAGGGAGACCGGTTCTTTCCACAATACAAATCTGGTAATCACCGATTTCCATTTTCAGGTTGTTTTTTGTTCTTCTCATTATAATTCTGAGTAGAAGCTTAGTCGCACGCTTTATGAGGTTGACTGTATGAAAATATTCGCATTTAATGCTCCTGGTCATTTCCGTATGGGTATAAATACAGATGTTAGTATGTCACTAGGTTTAAATCCACTATTGTGGATATTCTTCTTCATGTTGGTTAATATTTCTATTCCAAATTTTCTCAGTACTTCTATTTCTTCTGTCATTAGTCCATCTTTTCAAGCCGTTTTTTTTTTCCTTTCTTCAAATGCTTGACAACTTCAGAGACTTCTTTTAGAAACTTTCTTTTGTTAATGCTTCCCTTTCTCTTTCATATAATGATTTTATATACTCATTCCACCTCTTCATTATAGCACCTTCCTCCAACAATACTTTTCCAGTTTTTATTTCTTTTATTTTTTTTTATTTCAAACACCGTGTGTTTACCCTTTCGTTTTCTTCCTGTCAGCTCACTGATTTGTCTGTGAATGTTTTATGTATCTTTAGCTGAATTTAATTACATTTTATTACATTGCTCATCTAATCAAGTTGCTTTTGCCTGTACACGTATATCTCTTATTTCTTTATTTATCTTTTTATATACTTGTTTGTCATTTTACTTTATTTTATTTTGTCCATCAACTTTAATATTTCTTCAATCATCTTTTCTTTCTTAGTGGTGTGTATTCTCTAAGGTAATATTTATTTGCTTGTTTAATAAATGGAGCCTTTTAGCATATTACCACTGTTCATGTATACTCTGTATTTTAGCTGTTGCATATTATCTAATCCCCCCCACCCCCCCCCCCCCCCCCCACCCCACCCCCCCCCCACCCCAACAATCAACATTTATTTTCTTGAATTTCTTGATTCGCTATCAGAACATGTTTATTAAGTCTTATATTCATAACCATCCTCTTCTCCCTTTGCATCTTACTTTCATTTGTCCACAAAGGGTACGTGATCGTCATTATTAACAGTACACTGAAGGTCAGCAGGGCGAATGAATAAGAACACGTATTCTTAAACATTCGGTGTGCTGACGCCGAGGTAAAGGATTCAACACTTAGACCGGAAAATAGGACTAAATGTTGACCTATCGTCCTTGACTTGGCGATGTATATCACAAGTACACAAGTACACAAGGGGACGGTTAATAGGGAAGCAAAGCACACGTACATTTCAGTCCAGCGCTACTAGACGTAGTGTTATGGACTACGCTTGAGTTCAAAGCGAACGAGCACCAAATCAAAAATTAGTACAGTCCAAAACCAGACATTGTCTAAACATGTATCAACGTATTTCTATATCTTGCATTAATAAGTATGTAGTCAATGTCGCAGATTATTTTTTTTTAAAATCATGGTTTATCCATCGTATTTTATGGTGTTAAAACCAGGTGTTTCAAAGTATCTTACCATTTTTATATGTCCATTCTATCAGTTTTTCTTCTCTTTGAGTTCTAGCCCTTAAACCATAATCCACCATAATATATATATATATATATATATATATATATATATATATATATATATATATATATATATATATATATATATATATATATATATATATATATATATATATATATATATATATATATATATATATATATATATATATATATATAAAAATTTGTATTTCTTGTGATTTGATTTGAGGTATCTCCATTCATACATTATAATTTTTTTTTGTATTTCACTATCACTGCTGCTTGTTGTAGGTATGTATAGGCGTATATATATATATATATATATATAATATATATATATATATATATATATATATATATATAATATATATATATATATATATATATGTATATATATATATATATATGTATATATATATATATATATATATATATATATATATATATATATATATATATATATATATATATATATATATATATATATATATATATATATATATATATGTATTGCCTCTCAATAGTACAAAGCCTGGGCTAAAATATAGAGATCATGTGTTGCCCATGCAGCATGATCCCTCTCTCGGCCTGCCTAGTTCACTCCAGAGGAAAGGTAACACCCCTACATCTGGAACAAGACAAGCTGCAGAAGCTGCCGGATCAGCAAAGCAATGCTCTAACTGTCCGCCTGTGGGAGCTTCGATCCTAGACCAGCCGCCAACCAAGGCTTAGGGCCTGGTCTGCCCTGCCATGACATTTTGTCTTTAGCTTGCATTTCCTCGCACCAAAGTAAGGCTTGTACCCTCCCAGTTGCGCTCTTCCGCCCGAAGACGTTGGCACAATGTGGGGTGTCGGGTTTGGTTAGCGCCGCCCAACATTCGGCGCTAACAGAAAGCAGGTAGTACCGTCTACTGTTATACGGTAGCTCAGTCATATCTAAGTCCTGACAATAATATATGTATGTATATATATATATATATATATATATATTATATATATATATATATATATATATATAATATATATACTAGTTTGCTTTACTTTGACTATGTCTGGAAAAAAAAAAAAAAACACGTATTAACTGATTTATCTGGGTGTTTTCCCATCAACTACTAGTAGTCCTACACAAGTTTGTGTTTTTATTATTTTTTCGTGTATACACCCTAGTAATTACATTATTATATATATATATATATATATATATATATATATATATATATATATATATATATATATATATATATTATATATATATAAATGCATTTTACATATGCTGTGAGGTTTCAGTTCCCTGTCTCGTCATATTTTTTTGTTCCCATAGACAATTCGCAGCATGTTCTTGGAGTGTGATTGACTATGCATAATGTTGTATATGAGGTTAGGTGGCCAGTTTGCTTACTTGTCACACTTTCCCCAGACAATACTCATAAGAATATGGTAATAGTTTAGCGTCCATTGCACAAAACCGGATCAACCTCAACCCGAACTCGTTGGAAACGAAAATGCCACTGCTTCTATCAGGTTCTAAACCCAGACCACTATCTTGAAAGGTAATCACACAATCCACTGTGCCACTCTGGCTACCATACCTTATATAATAAAGCAAAGTACAGTACCAGTTTATTTCTCTCATTCGTTCATCTTGCGCAAGATCATCTTGCGTGTCATTCGCAACTGAGAGCGCTAACAAGACAAGTAACATGAACAAGTCAAGAAACCTGATACGGGGGAAATGGCAACTGGCAAGAACACCAAAAGACACGAGGCAACCAAGAAGTGCAGCGTGGGAGCCGATAAGAGGACGAGTGGAGTGAATCTACCGGCGAGCTGCAGCAAACAATAATCTCAAGCAACATATATCGAAGATACCACGAAGAAAGAGACGACAACCCACCATAAACAAGAGCCAAACCTACTGAGAAGCAGAGAGAGGAGAAAGACACCAGAGTCGGAAACACTGACTCACCGAAAATCAAGTGGATTGTCAAGCGTATCCAGGTGGAGCTATCAGATGAAGAAATCCTGAAGCAGCTACGAGAAGAGAACATCAACATCCGATTCTTGTAGGCGGAGCGGCTCCTCACCTACTCCAAGATTCCTACAACCTTGGCAGTGGTGACGACAGAGGGCAGCGAGATGCCGAACACAGTATAAATTAACAAGAAAATGCAATAACCAGAGAGATTCATCCCAAGAGTCAATCAATCTTCAAGATGCCAGAGGGGTGGCACAGAACAGCAGCTAGTAGCAGTAAGACGGACATATACAGGTACTGCGCCGATCACCACGCCTTCAAGAAGTGTCCTCTGGCCAAGCTGCACACGGACTTCCGAGCACCCAACAACACAAGAAAGTACGCCATCTACTAGGGCAAGTATGGAGCAAAATACTTGGGCTGTCCGTACCTGCAATGAAACAGACGTATTAAAGCTTGCCATCAACAGAAAGACACCATACAACGAAGCAATGTGGAGGTGCGAGACAGCCACGTCCATCTCACAAGCGGAAAACGCTCAACTTCAAGACCAGATAGATGAGCTAAAGAAGCAAATCAAGCTGCTTCTAACACCGGCACCGACCAGCGACAATGAAAAGCTGCTTGCTGAAATAAAGGAGATCCAGCGAAACATCAAGCAAGAAGTGGAACATTTGGCCGTGATGAAGAAGGAAAACGAAGACATGATACGAACCATTAAATTAGAGATTTGCTACAAGCTGAAATGGAGTTAACCCAAACCAATCAGTCGAAAAAACGGAAAAGAACACAGAGAAACCGCAAGATGAAACCCAACAAGAGACCGAACCGGAACCTCAAGATAAAGAGCAGCCCAACCACGATATCCGAGACCGTCAAGGGGAAACCAATATCTCACCAGACATCCGAAGAAAACAGAGATGAGCACCCTGATGTCGCCACAGAGAGGCCCCGGGGTCCTACCTTGGAGGAGTTACTAGAATCGGCAAGGGAGGAGGCAATTAGAGTGGAACTCGCGAACAAGGAATTCAGAATTCGCTGGTAAGAAAAAGAACAGAAGAAGCCCAAGAAACTCAGTTGGCAACCGATACAATACCTAGATAGAATCTATGACTGTGAGACCGGATTCAGGTACTATATAGATGACGGAGAGATCATCCCATGGCTGTCCACGGAGGAAGACTGCGAAAAGAAACATAAACTCTTTATAGAAAATGAAAACAGGCGCAAGAAAGAGAAAAATGACAACATCGAAAAGCTTCTACGGACAATACACAGAAAAGGAGGCCAAACTACCAAATTAAAAGTCCTTATAAGGACTACACCCATACGAGCCAGGAGCCTGCACCACCAAAGAAAACCACAAGAGGAGACGGCGACAAAGGATAGCGTTCCAACTGACGTCACAGATACAAACGCTTATGTAACCTGTCCGAGGGAGGACTCACTCGTAAGAGCGCACAAGACAAGAAACAGGGCTAAAAACCCACAAAAACCACGGCTCTTAACAATAACCACCCCTAAGGAAGCAGGTTAGACGAGACCGAATTTTGAATTTTTTTTGTTTGTTGAAAATTGCAATTGGTGGTGCCCGTTTACCAGCCGTGACGTGTATTTGGTATATTGTGCTAGGTCCATTTGTCCATAGATGGGTATAGATGTGTGTGAATCCAATGTACTTCTTACGTCTCCAGTCGTAATCATAGACCCATAATCACCATGTGCCATGCCGATAAGCATGGACGGTCATGTTTCGTCATTTCACACAATCACCAGAGTCGTTGATCAGCTCCGTGTTCTTATCTCGGCCAGGCCACGTGGCCAAGCCATGCAGATATTTACTATTCTTACTTCCCCCTGTTCTTATCCCTTAAATCATCCAGTTGTCACCAAGCTCTCCAGTTTACTTCTGCTTACTTCTACTTCTGTTTCTTTCTAGTCTGTATTCAGTGTGCATGCAATTGTTATATTATAATGACATTTTATTTTCAGCGCCACATTGAGATAACCACAGCCGATTACAGTCAGTCTTCTGGAAACGAAGGGGAAAAAACAGCCTGACAGTTGAAATAGCATGCCATACCAGTGTACATAAGAGCGTGATGTTTGTAGTCAAGACATGGCTAATACTAGCATACCCTTGATAGCCCTGGTCAACGACAGAGATAGAGCAGTACTGGAGATTGTCACCTATGTGCTTATGGCTGCCGCAATTTGTCTATTTGGCATCACTGCAAACATAATCAATATAATAGTGTTCTTCATGCAGGGGTTTAACAGTACGGCAACACTGAGCTTTCTGGGACTTGCCATCTCCGATCTGTGCAGCCTTGTCAGCGTGTTCTGGTACTGCATTTGTGCTAACCCTCTCTGTATTCATTCCAACAGCGCCATGCTGAATACGGAGTTCGCCTATCTAACAGCTGGCTTGCCGCACACCTGCTTCACTAGAACTACCGGTTGGATCACCGTCTTCATCACTGCTGAAAGGTGTTTGTGTATAGTGCTACCACTGAAGATCAAACAGATTGTCACGCCCCGAAAAACTACAGTCATTATATGTACTATCTATATTCTTAACATGGCGTCGTTTAGTCCCGAGTATGCGACGGCCTACTATGACTGGAAGTTCTTAGAAAACAATAACAGGACAGTTCTTGGTCTGTATTTCACCACCGACCACGCCAAAGTTGGAGATGTAATATTCTATTTGTACTCAATTTTAGGATTTGCATCTTTCATTGCAGTTGTGGCCTGCACATTGGTCCTCGTGGTTCAGCTCAACCGGAAGACAAAATGGCGAGTGACCGCCAACAGTGATAAGCGCCAGGTGGAGTCCACATCTAGCCGTGACAGGAAAACGATGTCCATGGTCGCCATGATAGCTATAGTGTTGATCATCTGCTACACGCCTGGTGTGGTCGTTTCCATGGTTACAATTTTTGTATCGGAGTTTAGCATCTTTGGTACATATGTTAATATCTATTATATTATGTGGTCCTTTGTGTTTATGGGAGAGACCATCAACTCCAGCATCAACATCTTCTTCTACTACCAGATGAGCATGAACTATAGAGACACGTTGCATAACGTCATTGGTTGCTTGAACACAAAGAAATCCCTTTCCTAAAGCGTGGGTTGTCAATACAATGCATGTTACGCGCTTTAATTAATGATAGTGATGGGCTTTCATGCATGGCTGGGAAACAATCGCTTTAATTAATGATAATGACGGGCTTTCATGCATGGCTGCGAAACAATCGCTTTAATTAATGATAGTGACGGGCTTTCATGCATGGCTGCGAAACAATAGCTTTAATTAATGATAGTGACGGGCTTTCATGCATGGCTGCGAAAGAATCGCTTTAATTAATGATAATGACGGGCTTTCATGCATGGCTGCGAAACAATCGCTTTAATTAATGATAGTGACGGGCTTTCATGCATGGCTGTGAAACAATAGCTTTAATTAATGATAGTGACGGGCTTTCATGCATGGCTGCGAAAGAATCGCTTTAATTAATGATAGTGACGGGCTTTCATGCATGGCTGCGAAACAATAGCTTTAATTCATGATAGTGACGGGCTTTCATGCATGGCTGCGAAACAATCGCTTTAATTAATGATAGTGACGGGCTTTCATGCATGGCTGCGAAAGAATCTGAGCTACTTTCTTGTAATCTAATGGAATGCACATTATGGTGTCATTAATTGCGCAATTTGTCAAGAATAATATTTACATCAGCGGAAGGACACGTTAGTCTTACTGATATAATTTCCACATTTTGACTGTGCGTTTGAAAATGTAATCAGTTGCATGCCATGTACATGACGGGCAATTAATCCCAGTATTTATTGTTGCTTATGATTTACTAGTCTGTATTATTTTGGTTGGCTACAGGCTTACGAACGCGGTTCGTGAGCCGGGTACCAGGCGTTCGAAGCTCAGCTGCGACCTATTTGTACAGCAGACCGTGTCGCGTTGTGTTATAACGTGCTGGTATGGGAGCCGGTCGTTCAGAAAGCAATGGCAAACTACTGAACGTAACACTTGCCTATTACACCAAGACCAGCTGAAAAATGCTAGTGTTGACTGCAACGTCCCGTAAGGGATACGCAACAATATTATTATTAGTTCAGTAAATTGCCATTGCGCTTTAAACTGCCAACGCTCATACAATCTAATTCAACACTAATTATTCTGCTCCCAAATCGCCCGCGGTTGATTTCGAATCCTAGAATCGGTGTGACGGGGAAGTGTGAATCTGCGTTTCACCCTCCTCTACGCCACATCCTCAATGGGAAATATAGGTATACACATAACTGTTCAAGGATGATTCTGAATGTCAAAGACAGACTGACACAATATTGTGACATCATTAAGCCGCATATAAGCAACATATTTGTCCAAAAGCCACTACGAAAATGTCCGAAGAAATTAAAATTGTATGTAGCAGTATGTAAAATATGTCAAACATCTGTGTTCTAGCGGACAAAAGATCTCTAGTGTTTACATCTGCTTTGATTCGCCGGTGTGGTTATTCAATCAGTCAAAAAAGTGTCGTCTCCACAGTACAGATTGGCTACAATGAAGCGGTAACACATTCAGCATTTGGATGTCTTTGTAGGCCTGACAGAATGATGTTTAGTTGACAATATCTAAACATCTAGAAACAGAACAACAGCATCTAGAAATATCGAGACTTTGTAGGCTAACATCTGACTGCCGCTTCCATCAAGGATGAACTGCATGTTTCGTAGTGGACATTTGTGTTGGCATTCTGGCGGCGGCATTATGTACAGTGACAGTTTTTACATCTGTCCGAGGTAAGAAAAGAGTATGTGGAGATCCCTACTTGCCACAAGTAGGGACACTTCATCACTGTCCAGAAGTCTGTTTTCACAAAAACTGTTTGAACGGTAGAAAGCTTGTGACGCTAAGGCTAGAATAATCATAGGGATACCTCTCTGAATTCATGTGACCTCTTCCACCACGATAGAATTGATTACAGCTCTTACACGACGGCACGGGAAATAACCCACTTAAAGGCAATCAGCGACGAGTTGTCTGTTCGTGAAGTGTCGGGATTAGTTCTATGAACAATCCGATTTGTGAAATAATAAACCCTGATGGCACACATTTTTCTGTTGTTTGGTTGTTCTTGATTTGTTCTGCCGTACATTTGTTGTAGATTCAGGTCATCTTCAAGAACCAAAGAAGGGAGACTATATGTGTGACTGTGTCTCTCGGTATCTGTATGGGCCTGACACCATCTGCCAGATGGTAACAAGAGTGTGTAACAGATGCCTGTCGTGTCTCAGATGATGCTGTATTAATTGCAGACAATGAGATCTGCAGAATTTAGTGGGTGCCTTTAGTGCGAACAGTGAGCAACTGGACTAAGGATTAAAGTGTCATAAACCAGATTTTGTTGTCATCTCCAAGGAAAACAATGTCAAAATGTAGCTTCCAACTAAATGGAAATACTCTTAAACAACTAAATGGGTATACATATCTTGAAACAATCACAAATTGCACCTTTCAAGTAAAAAAAAAGTACTTATTAATAAAATGTGTCCATCGCTGGGAGAAAAGGAGCATTTAAGAGCTATAAATAACCTGATTTGGTGTACACATGTTAAACATGGGCGATACACCGGCAAGCTAAGAAGTTTATATTGCCAGTGGAAACGTAGTTTCGGAGTAAAATGTAGAGAATACCACGGTCGTATAGACAAAGAATAAGTCCTTATAGAAACATATATATCCATCCACCCATCATGTGTCATACCGATAAGCGTCGACCATGCAATGTGGCCAAGCCATCCAGGTATTTACTTCTGTGTCTTTCTCTTGTTCTCTTCCCTTTGATCTTGCCCGTTGTCACCAAGTTCTCCAATTTATTTCTTCTCATAACATATGAACATGTAAACTTACTAACAATTGGCAGAGTTTTCGATAAAAGAACAATGGGAAGGCAAATTAATACATACCTCGTTAGCTTGACCACGTGGCATCAATGGGACAAGAACATGGACATGACCTACGGCACTCATGACAGCGTAAGATGACGAACCATGACCACCCACGCCTGTCAACACGACATACCATTTGAAGGCATGCCTACAAGTATCATTGCTCTAGAATAATACTCTTTCGATTACATTTTAGGTTGTAGTCCCATCATCACCATAATAATGATAATCTTTAGGCGCCTTGCAGACATTTATAGACGGAGCTGCTTCTTTATATCCATCAATCTAGAGTACAATGCATGAGTCGAAGTACTGACCATTTTCTTGCCACGATGAAATGCTATCAAGAATTGACATGAATGTTCTGTGTACTATTTTCAATGTCTCATGCCCAATCTTTCTTCCATTTGACCAGCCTTCCAGCTCTCACCTTTCAAACCGCCGTGATGTTTTAATTTTGTTGGTGAATATATTCTTAAAAAGTAAAGAACAAATTCATCATGTCTTGATGTAGTAATCACTGCGTTCAATGCAAGTTCCCCAGAGCTGATAATATGCTTGGATTCCTGTAGAAAAAAAAAGGATTTCGGTCGCATTTGTAACCACTCTGAGGTCACTACTCGGTCTGCCTGACCTGGTCGTGAACAGTCTGTCACACAAGGCTCGCAGTTTGTAAACTTCCTCCTCCACTCATACACTTGCTGGACTAACAGGCATGCATCGCCATACTGGACCTTCATTCGTCGTTGAATTTCTATAGGTTTCACCCCTTCACTGATAAAAAAACAATACACATAACAAAACAAACAAAAAACGCTGCTTCTTGTTGGTGCAAGTCAAAAGTGGAGCTGCATGTTTAAACTGTCCTTATGACCTCACCGTGTTTGTCTGCACCGTGATGTCACGTGCTGAACACTCTTGACATCCATAAATACAATATTGACACGTTATAAGAGAATGGCATGGGTATTGTAATTTATATAACTCTTTTAAGGTTTTTACATAAGGCCCCATCCTATGATCAAAGTAGTTTAGTTCCCACCACACTGTCGTGCATGAGCCCGATGTTTTCCATGTAGAGATCTTATAGAATGTTGGCATTGTACGCGTCTCGATCCAAGGTTCTATCTGTGCTCGTGTTATGTAAATGGCTACTCTCTATGTAAAATTTACAAGAATAAACAGTCGCCACAGGTAACATCAACCGTTACGGAAACATACTGCTGTAGACATGACGACTGCTGCTTTCGCCGACTGTCAAAGACTCGAACGCAACCCCTCCACCGGGGAGAGCAGTCAACCTCGAGGTGACCAGGAGGTGATACGGTGCCCGAGGGAAGGGCAGGGGAGATGATGAAATGAGAGATGGTTAACCATTCTCTCATGAGACACGCAGGCGTTGTTCAGAGAGTTAGCACTCTGACCACGCCAGCATCACGCCTCGTGGTAGCCACGGAGAAGTTGAGTGCCCACTCAACATACCACGGCTGCGATCAACGTGCCATGTGAGGTAACACGCACCAAGGTCAAGGTCGATCCGCGTGGTGTGTGACCACGGGAGGAGAGAACGTCAGACCGGGGACGGGACTTGTAGTATGCACATCGTAGAATAGCGATAGGGGTTTTTGTGTAACCAAATAGATAGAATATTAGCATAGGCGTTAGCAATTAGTGATAGGTAATTCTGTGGCTTTGTGTGTGGGTTTAATAGCGACTGTAATATGCTTGTAGCGAGCCAACGGCAATAAAATGTACCATGTATTTTCCTCGCACACGACTTGCAAGTTTTCTTGTATGGTGTGGGAGAAGTATCCGATGATGCCTGTCAGATGAGTTGTTGACAGGCAAGGATAATTGTGGTGTCAGAAGTGGAGCTTGAACGAAAGTTCAAGCTAATCCACTCATCCACGGCTCCAGACTAGGGTTTAATTTGTGTCAGTGACGGTAATTTGTGCAAACAAGTGCAAGTTGCGAGCTAAAATTGTGCCTATCGTGACGAAATATATTGTGTAATTTTGTTTATGAAATATTTATTTAGTGAAATCATGTATTCTTCAAAGCTGTAAGTAGTAATATTCTTATTTTTCTTGTATTTATTTATATATTTACCGATTTAATGATGAATAAGTACCAAAGATGATTTATGGCGGAGCGATACACAGCCAGCCGACATTATCGATTTTTGCAAGCTAAAAATAGCGCTGCGCCTCTGACGTAGGATAATTGACAAACAGTTGTCCTGGGTCATTAGCATTCAGCAATCGAGTGTTTACAAAATCGTCAAGCTGCTGCCCGCCTGAATCTGTTCTTTATATTATTCATTAATTGTGTATTTGAGTTGTAAATGAATATATTTATTTATTTAAACATTATTATGGTATTTTTATTTATTTAAAAGAATTATTCATTTTTTTTGTTTGTACTTTTTCTTTGTTTACCGTCACGATGGAACTATTTTTGGCCAAGCAAATCAAACTTGAGCTGAAACAACACTTACATAGTTTAACTAGGTTAGTGACGAAAGGCAGATACGGATAGAACGAAGACAGGACATTGACATTAAATATTAATTAACCCAATTCTAGTTGTTCGTGGGCAAGTCATTGTCATTGTCCTTATTTTGTCGGGAAAATCATATCGTACAGTAGGTAGATTACTGCTGCTCTGCATATCAAGTCAAACAACACCTGAGTGTGGATGCCGAGGTGCCAAATAGTGTCCTGATTACGAAACTTTGTCTATCCCAAAGAACCAACAAGGTGCCCCTTGTTCACCGGATTCAGTTCCCTGATTCTCGGGAACATTAAGTTGAGTATACCAATATTTTTGGCATGCAATGTGATTAATAGTGCATCTTTTTTTCAGCTTGTGAACACTAGCATATTTGTGTGCTCGGTTTTTCAGGGAAAAAAAAAAAACTTTTTCAAATAAACTGAAAGTACAATTGGTAGTGCTCAGCGATTGACAAACATAACATATCAAAGAAAATAAGTGAATTTAAAAGTCCAGTTAGGTCAACGCACTAATTACCTAAAAACATGGCAACATTAGGGAAATTTATAAAACCCGGGGAAGCAAAATTTCAATACACAGGTAAAGAGCTTTGAAGAATATGCTGATCAGAAATTTAAAGAAGCAAAAGATGCGGAACTCTGAACGTATACAAAAAGAATGCGAAAGAGAACGGCCGGGAAAGAAAGACACATCAAAAAAAGATGGACAAATAGCTGAGATAACAAACAAAAAAAGCTAGAAGATGACAAAAAGATTAAACAACAACAGTTAGAACAGGATAAGGAAAAAAAAAGAAAGAATAGAGATTAAACATAAAGAACTAGAAATTAAAAAAAGCAACCCGATCAGGAAGAAAGAAAAAAAAAAACAAAAGGGCATTAGATCAAGAGAGAGAAAAATAAAGCAAAAAGAGATAGATGAAATGGCAAAGTTAAGGAAAAACAAATTCAGGTAGAATCAGAGACACATTAAAGATGAAAGGTATGGGTGTAGACTCACACGCAAGATCTCTGCCACTAAATTAAAAGTCAACAAGAGGAAAAAAAGTTCAAAAAATACAAAAATATTATCAAACCATATTGTAAAGAAAATTTCCCTATCAGCCTGGACAGAGAATGTAAATATCAATTCAAATATCACCAAGTTCCAATAGAGATGTGGGCTAGATTTATATGAAAAAACTGAGTGGTGAGCCCCTTAAAGTGATAGAATCTATACCAACTGAGCTTAGATCTAACTATCAATACATCCATGATAGGATTATGCAGCACTTTTTACTTTTGGGAATTGCCCCCCTTTTTTGGGTTTAAATTTTTGGGGTTCCTTTTAAATTGAAAAAAGTTAAAAAAAGGGGTTTAAAACCCCAAAAAAAAACTACTGAGGACTAGTAGAGAGACACATTATCTTAGTGAATAATATGTTCATGGGTATATTCTGTTGCTGTGATAATCAGCATGAAGAGGTTGATATGGCTATGAAGTATTAGAAACATATGCCGGGGATGGTTATGGGAAAGTTAAAATAGGAGCTGCATTAAAGTCAGCATTATTTGAAGATATATGGATTGGATACCATATTATGAGTAACGATATGATAGTTGGTTAATGGAGAATAGAAAAAAAGGGGGCTGTGAATGGCAGCATATCAGGTTGGGTATATGGAATAGATAAACAAGGAAGCGTATCATGGGATGTGAAGGGGCATAATGTAGGAGCTGTGAAAAAACAGCGTTAATTAATTTAAAATGTTCATGGAATATGAACATTGGTTCGTTGTTGAAGGTGAGATAAGTGAAATATAGACAAGGTTGTGGATGGCAATATTGAGAAAACTTAGATCAACTTAATTTATAGTGAACAAAGATGTATTTCATAAGATATATTAAAAAAAAAAAACTTTTTACAAAAGTTTTTTCGTTGGCAAGAGAGGTAAATGTGATTGCGTTGACTATTCATTCCTTTATACTTTTCATAAATTTGGGTGCGCACCCCTTCCTTACTTTTTCTAACTACATTTTTCTGTCTATCCTGTGTGGTGAAAGAGTGAGAGATTTCATAATGTCAACGGTACGATAACGATTGATATGAGACGTTCTTATGATATATATATATATTTTGTAAAGAAACTTTGAAGAGCCAGGAACGAAGAAGAAGTTCATAGTGGTTTACTATGTGACAGGGGGAAGAGTTACAAATAGAATGAAATATTTACTTAAAATAGAGTTAGTTTGGGGCGGATTAGAGATATTATGGGAGGTAAGGAGAGAAGGTGTAGGATAGAGGGGTTAGGAGTTAAGACTTTTGAAGGGGAAAAGTCTTTTCAAAGACAGGAAGGTGTAGCAGAATGAATATCATATCTGTATCAGCTTAGGTGTGCAAGCCTACAGCACGCTTGAGCATCAAGATAGAACTAGCTAGAAGGATGCTCAAGTCGTGACGTGGCTTGTTGTTGGGTAGTTAGTTAACACCAAGGACGAGGGAAGAGAAGTCAACATCATACTTGATTGTATCGAGATTTTGTATCAACCACCATGTACCAATAAAGCCTGTTCTAAAATAACCTAACTGAACTTGTTGATCCACTGTATACACGCATTGTTACACTATCTCAATAGTTTGATACGAATTCTATCCGTATTCCATAGTTGTAGGTTCATGAGTATGATAGACATGACTAATGAAGACACTGTTTTGAAGTGTCTAGTTGGTCATGCCTCGAAGTACACTTGTTCCTGCAGCGAGGCGCTGTCGTCATTTGGAGGTGACATTTCGAATCCCGGTCGGTAACTATAGCTTTCTAATTGTATGTTGTCTAGTTCGTCCTCTAGTATCTAGTTCCTTCTTCTCCTTCTGTGAGCACCAAACAATACTATGTGTGCTTATTTATGTAACTGTCTCAGTGGCCTCAACGGGTTCCCCAATTGAATTCCTAAGAGTCAAACCTAGAACGGGGAAAGGGTCGGATTGAGACGTGACTGATTATAAATAGTGATGAATGATAGCAATAAAATGTGTTAGTGGAAATGATAGCTTGTGGTCGACATAGTTAATGACTAGCGATGTGTTGAGAGAGACTAGGACAGAATCCTGTTTAAGTTAAGACGTATGTTTTAATGTAACAAGACGTGTGTGAGCAAAGCGGTGTTTGAATCGTCGTAGATTCGGTTATTTTATAAACACAACTAGCTGACCCGGTCCGGCTTCTCACAGGCCCTGGCGGGGATCTGTCTGTCTGTCTGTCTGTCTGTCTGTCTGTCTGTCTGTCTGTCTGACCCGGCCCGGCTTCGCCCAGCTCCTGATGTGGAACATCTCATTTAATTCATATAAGTAGTCATATAAGTTCCTGTTCCCGACTGTCTGTCTGTCTGTCTGTCTGTCTGTCTGTCTGTCTGTCTGTCTGTCTGTCTTTCTGTCTGTCTGTCTGTCTGTCTGTCTGTCTGTCTTGTCTGTCTGTCTGTCTGACCCGGCCGGGCTTCACCCAGTCCCTGGCGGGGATATGTATGTATGTATGTATGTATTTATGTATGTATGTATGTGTGTGTGTGTGTGTGGGTGGATGGATGGATGGATGGATGTATGTATGTATGTATGTATGTATGTATGTATGTATGTATGTATGTATGTATGTATGTATGTGTGTGTGTGTGTGTGTGTGAGCGTGCGTGCGTGCGTGCGTGCGTGTATCTATCTATCTATCTGTCTGTCTGTCGGTCGGTCGGTCGGTCGGTCGGTCGGTCGGTCGGTCGGTGGGTCGGTCGGTCTATCTGTCTATCTATCTATCTATCTATCTATCTATCTATCTATCTATCTATCTATCTATCTATCTATCTATCTATCTATCTATCTATCTATCTATCTATCGCTTGTTTTCACAAGCTCTCCCAGTTTTTATACAATTTATCAAAGTTTTGCCTATTTCAATCGATATGCTATGTATATCATTGTGTTATTTCTAAAACTGGATCTAATACGAATTAATATCTTATGTTTATTTGACTGTGGTTTAGTGAAATGAGGATTCCTTTGATAAATGGACGGTAAGGTAATTCAATTTTGAAAACTACCAATTATCGATTAACGACAATGTATGTAAACCATGCTTGACTAGCGCGTGGTAAGTAGCCAGCACATAATATCGCAAGTTCCTGATCAGCCCTGTGTTATTGTCTCAATTATCAAAACAAACGAACCGCATCACATGACTTCAAATAGCCCGAGGCGCGACTAGACTGCAATGAGTTCGCTGCATTCTTCAAACGGGTTTGATAACATGATGCAGTAATGTCATCTATAGGAGAGGCCTCTCTGGAGGTTACTGGTGTTAAAACAAGATCCGGTTTACGATCGGCCGTGAATAAACCATACACATTAAACAAAGAGAAGGCGGTGAAGACCAAGCTAGCCAGGTGTGCGAATCCAGTCGGCCGTGTCGCCCAACACACCAACTCCGGCCAATGTGTTACAGTAACCTTTAACAATACACTCCATTATGAGGCATTTCGAACGTGCCTCATCAATTATTACAAGCCTGAACGAATCCAACACAGACAAGATAGAAGCGGGGCCTACGTGGAAGATCTGATTACGACGCCAGTCCTTACAATACATTTATATCATTCGAAGAACAAGTTACTAGCTCAGGGCAGCGTTGAAAACATTAACTCTTTGCTAAAATTAGACTTTGTGGAGCTGGAGAACTCAATACTTACATTCACGAGTAGAGACATATCAAAGACACAAGATATCATCAACATGCTTGTCTCGAGTGAGGACTCAGAATCTACACAGCCTATAACTACAGCTGTGGACATCACAACAGACAATGTTTCTCAACCAACACATAAAATGAATGAACATGACAATACCATCAACACGAAGTCACCTACCCCATCAGTACTCTTGGCCATTGAATATCCAATGGAGCACCTCCAAAACAACGTTGAGACCAACGTAAGAGTAGCAGAAGAAATACCAGCCTTAGATAACACGCCAGCTATCAATGAACAATCGTGCGATTGTCATAGGCGCATTGAGGTAATAGAGCAATCCTTAAAGGCGCTCACTGCTACTGTTACAGCGAACATTGCAGCTAACAACAAGACCAGCAGTGACTACACTTCTCTCAAAGAAGAAATCACGCTCCTGAGAGAGGAAAATCTGTTGCTAAGAAAAACAATAAAAACTTTACAACACGAGTCCTCCACCAACTCAACTGAACAAGCGTGTAACTCCCAAGCAGCTGTATCAAATTCGGAGAATCTTGAAGCCAAGTTTCACCAAAAACAAGACGCGGAAAAACATCAACGTGCAGAGGAAGATAAAACGCTACAAGCAGTCTATCCCATTGGTGTAAAAATAAGCAACAGATTTGAAGTGCTTCAAGAAAATTCGTCAGAAAACGTACAGTGCTACAGTGCACTGCCAACAGACAACACACGCCTCCAGGAAACACAGGGAGAAATCAAATCAAATCAAATCAAATAAACTTCATTAGGGTCACAAATTAGGCGCGCAGTCCCGTCTTACATTCGGCCCTTCCAATCACTAGTCTTTCATTCATCAAGAGCATTATACATTTACATAGGAAGAAAAAATAACATTGTGAAATGAATGTTGTAAACATAAACAAGGCTTATTAACATGTTATGAGGCCCATCTCCCACTTATCCATACATCACCCCACCCACACACACACCCCCACCTACCCACAGACACGCACACCAGGGACACATACATACCCCACCAACCGACCCATCCCCCTTCGCGCACATCCCCCACCCACACACACTACCCTCATCTGATCCCCCAACCAAAACACACTCGCCACCCACAAACATTCCCCCACTAACCCACACATCCCACGCCCATCCACATCCTAACCCACACATCATCTCCCCACCCACGCCTCAAAACACCCATCCCCCAGCCACATCTCCATCGACCACATATTCCCCTCCCCACGCACACAATCCCCCACCAACCCACACATCGCACATCCACTCACACATCCCCAAACCATACACACACATCCCAACCAACTAACATGTCCCTACCCCCCCCCCACACACACACACACACATCTCCCTAACCACCCATACATCCCCAAACCACTCTCACACACCCCACCACACACACATACAACTTCCACCCACCCACACATGCCTTAAGCCAATCCCCAACCGCACATCACATACACCCCCTACCACGCAATATTCCCAGCCCACGCACCACACATACACACACATATCCCTCACCAACACATCTCCACTTACACACCACACACATATCCGCCACCCAGATACCACACAATATTCCCACCCACACCCACACAGATACCCTTACTCATCCACCCCACATACCCCCACTCACACACCACAAAACACACACATACCTCACCCACACAATATCCCCAACCAACACACCACACACCTCTCCCCACCCACACACGCATTCCCTACCCGTCCACCAACACACACTCACTCACACATACATCCTCCACTACGCACCCACACCCCCACCCATCCACCCACCCCCAACCAAACATCTCACGATCACAATACCCCTACCCACACACATCCTCCACCCACTCACACATCCCATCCCGACACATACAACTCCCTCTCCGACCTACACAACCCTAAGCCACTCACACACCCTCACCCACTCATTCCCCATACACGCACACGTTTCCCACCCACACACCCCCACATACTTCCCCCAACCACCACACATCCCCTACTCACCCCCACATATACCCCACCCATACACACATTCCCCGCACCCATCACACACATCCCCAAACCACCCACTATCCTCCACCCACACACATATCCTCACCCATACCACCACAAACATACCCTCCACCCACACATCATGCACACATCCCGCACCAACACACCGCACACATATCTCACACCCACACACCATACACTTCTCCCCACCCGCCCTTGCATCCCCAATCCACCCAACACAATCCCCTACCCACACAACCCTGCCACCCACACATACTTCCTCAAACCATCCACATAAACACACATCCCCCGCATCCATCCCATACACATATCCTCCACCCATATACACATCCCCCACACAAATTCCCACAACCCTACTTTCACCCCCACACATCCATCCACACATCCCACCAACACCCAGAAATATCACTACCCACCAAAACCACACACCCCAACCCATCCAAACGCATATCCCCACCCACACATCCCCCACCCACACATATCCCCACACTCACACACATCCTCCACACACACTCACACCTCCTCACATCTAGGCACATACAAAATGTCTCAGGTTAGCAGTGAAACTAGTATGAACAACCTCCCACACTTTACTCACACACATACACTGACAATTGTCATGAGCAGTCTCATAAAAATGTTAAACATGGAGAAAAATGTGCACATAAAAAATATGTGATGTAAAAATAGTGATGCTCCCACACACACACACACACACACACACACACTCTCTCTCTCTCTCTCTCTCTCTCTCTCTCTCTCTCTCTCATTCACTCTCGCGCTCACTCATTCACTCTCACGCTCACTCATTCACTCTCACGCTCACTCATTCACTCTCGCGCTCACTCATTCACTCTCACGCTCACTCATTCACTCTCACGCTCACTCATTCACTCTCGCGCTCACTCATTCACTCTCGCGCTCACTCATTCACTCTCGCGCTCACTCATTCACTCTCACGGTCACTCATTCACTCTCGCTCTCACTCATTCACTCTCGCGCTCACTCATTCACTCTCACGCTCACAAATTCACTCTCGCTCTCACTCATTCACACTCGCGCTCACTCATTCACTCTCATGCTCACTCATTCACTCTCGCGCTCACTCATTCACTCTCACGCTCACTCATTCACTCTCACGCTCACTCATTCACTCTCATGCTCACTCATTCACTCTCCCGCTCACTCATTCTGTCTCCCATTCACACTCACTGACTCTCTCACTCAAACTACAGTAATGAACATGAGTTTATATTATGCATGATACAATCAAGTGGTATTTAACTGATAATATGACAGATGGGAATACACAAACATATGGATTCACGTGTTACATAACATTCGTGTTACATGACATGCATCTGCTCAGCTCTCTCTCTCTCTCTCTCTCTCTCTCTCTCTCTCTCTCTCTCTCTCTCTCTCTCTCTCTCTCTGTATTCTTTCATATACACACACTCACACGCATGCGCGCGCTCACAGACACACACTAACACATCAACTCTCTCACTGTCTCACTCTCTCACACACAATCCTTCACACACACACACACTCACTCTCTCAATCACACTCTCTCACACATACACGTACACATGAACGCATGCACGCACGCACACACTCCCTCACTCACTCTCACACATACACGTACGAATGCATGCACTGACACATTCCCCACCATTTCTCACTCAATCACTCTCTCCACACACACGCATGCACGTGCGCACACATACATTCACTGTCTCCCTCTCTCTGACACCCACTTTCTCTCTCTCTCTCTCTCTCTCTCTCTCTCTCTCTTTCTCTCTCTCTCTCTCTCTTCTCTCTCTCTCTCTCTCTCTCTCTCTCTCTCTCTCGCTCTCACACGCACACACATATATAGTGAACAATTATAGTTAAACAATTATAATGAACAATTATACCAGTAAATGAATTATGGTGGCATATAGTCGATATGGATTAAGTATTGAAAGAGTTTTCGGTTAAATGCGTAGGGACTCATTGGAGTTTTCAGATCTGGAGGCAGATCATTCCATAAGTGAGCACCATAATAGGCGAAACATGTTTTGTATAGATCCAATCTAGGCTTTGAGACATGTAACAAATTTAGGCGCTTGCTGTTCATTGCATTAGATTGAATCAGCGGCAGAAGATACTCTGTGGTATTTTGAGATATAATTTTATTCACTAATTTGGCTTTGTTGAAAAGGAAGCGCTTTTGAAGTGGTAGAAGTCTTAGATGACTGTACAAATTATTACTTTCAACGTGCTTTATGCCAGAAACCAGACGAATAGCGCGGTTTTGTAGAGAACATAGTCGTTTTAAATTAGATTTAGGGCAACCATCCCAAACTGTGGAACAGTAATCGAGATGTGATTGGATATAGCATGTATAGAATATTTTTCGTGTGCTTTCGTCCAGGAAGTGCTGAATTTTAGCAAGTTGGTAAACATTCTGTGCTATTTTCTTGGTAAGAGCGTGAACATGAGAGCTCCACTTCAAATGGCTGTCAATTAAAAGACCTGAAACCAAATGAAAAAGTGTTTTTTGTTCAGTCACATTAACTATAGGTAACGTGCCTATGCGGAGTTCGAGCGGTGCTCCAGTTATGGCTAGTGTCTGCAGTTTTTGTCTGGTCGTTATTAGCATGGATTTGGTTTTGTCAATGTTAATTTGCATGCGGTTTTCATTGCTCCATCTAGTAAGATTATCAAGTTCCTTTTGTAAAGAATTCTCTAATTCACTACGGTTTTCTTTACTAGTATATATAGTACAGTCGTCTGCAAATAGATCACAAGTTGTATTGATATATAAAGGAAGATCATTAATATAAACTGAAAAAGCAGCGGACCTAGTATTGAGCCCTGAGGCACACCAATATTAAGCTGTGTGGGTCTTGATAGACAGTTGTTGAAGGACACGACTTGTTGTCTGTCGGATAAAAGTGACGTAATTATGTTCACCATGTTGGTGCTTGTCTTCATTTGTTTTAGTTTTCTTTCTAATTAGAATATCGTGATCTACCATATCAAAAGCTTTCGTAAAGTCTTCAAACACCGCTCCACAAATTCTACCGTTGTTGATGTTTAAGAGCCAGTTATCGGTCATTTTTGTTAGAGCACTATGGCAAGAATATTTAGGTCGAAACCCAGATTGACTGTTAATTATTAGATTGTTGTTAATTAAATGGTGTACCGTTATTTTATGAATATGTTTTTCTAGTGGTTTTGATAGCGACGATAGTAATTAAATAGGTCTATAATTACCCAAAACGCTATTATCGATTGAGTCATTTTAATTAGCGGAAACACTTTAGCAATTTTAAATGCAGATGGAAAGTAGTTTTTGGCCAGGCACTGGTTATATATGAACGTTAAGGACTCGCTAATGACTGGTGCAGAACAACGAAGAATTCTATTACTGATACCATCTAGGCCGTGTGAGTTTGTTGATTTGAGGTTTAAGAGATATTTATAAACGTCTGCAACAGACATTAAAGGAATCTCAGCGGGAATATTTCTGGTACACTTCTCCTCACAGAATGATGCCAGTGAACTTAAATTTCACGATGAGTCTGGTATTGAAGACTTTAGATTCTCTATTTCTGATTTAAAGAACCAACTGGATTCATCGCATGTTATAGAATTTGGTATTGCTGATTCTGTAGGGCGTTTCTTATTGGTTAGCAAGTTAATAGCCTTCCATATATTTGTACTGTTTGAATTATCTACAATCAAATTTTTAAAATGATCTTTTTTTTAATCCTACGAATTGCATATTTAACTTTATTCCTCAGTCTGCGGTAATTGATGAAGTCTTTATTTTTGAGTGCTGTATCTCGCTCTCTCATGATTTCCAGAACTTCTCTAGTGACCCATGGGGATTTATGTTGATTTTTTGACTCGAACTTCTTTGATTGGCACGTGTTTATCGAACACATTGTAGACTGTCTTCGTCCAGAACGCTAATGCATCGTCCGGGTCAGGAAGTTGGTAAACGTGATCAAGGGCTGCTTTTCTTAAGTCTTGCAAAAATAAATCTTGGTTGAATGCTTTAAAATTTCTAAATTTGATACTTACATGTTTATGTTTAAGAGATTTGAACCCAATTCTTGACCATGTACAACATACCGGGTAGTGGTCACTAACTGTACTAACAGGAACATAACATTCAATAATATTATCTAGACAAGGAACATATATATATATGATCAATTATAGTTGAGGATGTGTCAGTAACCCTTGTAGGACGGTTAATTAGTTGTTTGAAATTGTAAGAAAGAATGATATCGTCCCATGTCTGGTTGGATTTACTAATATCTATGTTGAAGTCACATAGTATCATAACTTCTCTACCTGCTGTAAACACTCTATCCATCATTGTAGTGAAGCAGTCATACCAACTGTACCCGGCACAAGGATTCCTATATAGGTATCCAATGAGAAACGGTTGTTGGCTGGCTGGATTCACCTCTAACCAAACACATTCTATCTCTACTGTCTCGAGATCACTTCTACGGGACCAGTTGAGGGAATTGGAAATGTATACAGCAATACCTGTCTTTAATTTTTGATTTGCATCTTTCCGAATTACTTTAAACCCCTTAAGTGAGATTTCGGAGTCGGTTATTTTGTCGTTAAGACGACTTTCTGTGATTCCAAACACATGGAACTGTTTGGACAGTATTACCGAGAGCTCAGGTAATTTGTTGAGCAGATGAAAGATGTTGAGATGGCCTATATATAGACCATTTTTGTTGAGCCACTGATCGTGATTGGCGAACATTACAAACTAAAAGGAAGATGTCGCTTGTGGTATACAAATTGCAGGGATGTTGAAACTTTATTTAGAAATAGTTAAAGCTGTTAGAGGGAGCAGGAAGATGTCTTTGCTGGAGTGACATCATGAATGCTTGGTGCAGGGCTGCAGGATTGTATCGCATTAGCTGCTGAAGTTAACGGTTCCACTCATAGGGTTGTAGATTACCGTCCAGCGAGGGATTGCTATGAGTGTCACTGGAAGTGCCTACATTGGAAGCAGGCATCGGCGGCACAGCACCATTTTTTAACGGTCTCCCCTTTGACATCATAGAGGGAGACTGTTTTACAGGCAAGGTAGGAAACAAAGTATCATAATTAGCAACATATGTATTGGAGCTTGAGTTGCTATTCACGACATTGTGTTCCTGGGGTACAGGCAAGGGTGGTATGGGAAGAGAAGGAGTGTTTTCTGAACACAGTGAGATGGCTGTTGCCGGAGGTGAAGTTCGGTTTACTCCTGTAACTGGTGCTGGTTGTTGTGCACGTTCGGGATATTTTATGTTCTTCGCTAGGAAGCTACTTCCTAGCTTGGAACAATGTATTTGATCCCTGTATAGTTTTTTTCTTAGGAGCTCCGGACGGTGACGTAAAGTAAGGGGTGTTATTTATGAAATTCATGTTATTATTTTTACAGAATTTATATAACGTTAGATTAGCAGCATCGGCAGTACGACGCTGGAACCCGTAACATGGTGGAATGATAGATGAAACAAAGATGATTTCGGAAATCTATTGCGCAACAGCACCTCAAATGTAGCTAGTTGTGAGGTGCTGATGATTTTATTATCCATTATGTCATTAACACCAATACGGACTGTTGCTCTCCTAATTCGGTCGTTCACTTGGAATCGTCGCAGTGTAGCGGTCAGCCTGTCAATGTCAGCGCCTAGTACAGGGTAGATTGAAGTTGATTCGCTGTCAGAAGATGACATGCGATCACTATAGATTCCCTTCAGCAGGGAGTCTCCAATGACGACATGTGTTGCTCTATGATCTATGGTTATTTCACGCTGCTGGCGTGTCCGCTTGGGCTGTTGTTGCCACTGGTCACTGTCGCCTTTCTTGTGTTCTTGTTTATTGTAGCTTGCTTGCGTTGGTTGTTGGTATCCAGTAGTGGTAACGACTGAGCTCTGTGATTCCAAATCTGCTGCTGGAGAGTCTACACTTAAGGCCTGGAACCTGTTGCTGATATGCACATCGATGGGGTAGATAGATGGTGTGCGTTCTATAGGTTTATTGGTGGTTTTGTTACTTGTAGAAACTATCTGTATGTCATTATGCGACGAACATTCACTGGTAACACACGCATCCACAACACCATCGGTACTTTCTGTTTGTGCACTTTTATTAAATGACTGTGCACGCTTTAGTTTCAAGGAATGTATGGATGTTTTAAAAGTCTCCTTCTCTTCTTTAAGGATTCGGATTTCCTCTCGAAGAAGAATGTTTTCTTTTTTAAACTACGCAATAATATTAGTTGTGTTGCTGGTAATAAAATCTTTTAACCTCGTCTCCAAAGCCTGAATTAGTTCACGACAATCATTGTTGCTCTGTGTTTCGGCCGTCTTTGAAGGTGATGTGTTAGTTTGATAAGATTGAGCTGGTGAATTGTGTTGTTTGTCCAGCTGGACATCAGTGTCTGATTGTTCACTAGACAGCTTGATGGATGTTGGCGATGAAGATGATAGATTCAGTCGCTGAGCTGGCGTGCCTAACTAACTTTTATCCCATCTTGTTTTTGTTTACATTTTCACATCGCTTTATCACAGTTGATGATCGTAAGTTGGAGGACATGTTGGCAATATAGGCAGCTCGACAAGGCAAGGAGTAAATAAAACTGCAGGCCTTTCTGTAGATCGTGCGCGGCGCTTATCTCTTGCTAGTCACACATAGTTAAGTCTCACGTTGTCGTGAATCGATAATTGGCAACAATTCAAAAATAGATGCTCTTATCTCACGTGTCACAATGAAATCTTCATTTCACTAAATAAACAGTCACATAAACTTGACAGTTGAGAGTGTATAAATTCAGCACAATAATGGAGTAAATAAAAACGCGGCCCTTCTGTAGGGCGTGCGTGGTGATTATCACTTGTTAGCCCCGCATGGCTAATTCTCACGTTGACGTGGATCGATAATTGGTAACATTCAAAAATGGCTGCTCTTACCATCACATATCACAAAGAATCCCTCATTTCACTAAATAAACGGTCACAAAAACTTGAAGTGTTGAGTAGTATGTAATCCACTTTTAGAACGAACACAATGATATACACAGCATCGCGATTGAATTAAGTAAACTTGTTAAAATATTCAAAATTCGAGAGAGCATGTGAAAACACAACCGCTCGTTACCGGAAACCGGAAACATATGTATATGTATATATATATATATATATATATATATATATATATATATATATATATATATATATATATATATATATATATATATATATATATATATATATGTTTGCATTATATTCGTTGGTCTAATTAGTTATATCGTTATAATATTTTCATTTACTTATCGATTTATATTACTGATGTTTTGTAAGTTAATGTAATTGTGATTTTTTTATGATCTTGTATTTTTGCTTAACTTTGACTAATTTACACTTTCTTCATGGATGATGTCTGAGAAGTGGCAACACTGGCTCAATAAGTCAGGAATACGCCTTGGACACTTAAACATTTGCAGCTTATTTAACAAGCTACCAGAGTTATCTTCTATTCTTAATCAAAATTTTCATTTATTCGGCCTTAGTGAAAGTAGGCTTAATGATACAATTTCAGATGGGGACATCTCTATTAAAGGGTACAAAGTTTTTAGAAAGGATCCCTGTAGGAAACAAGAGAAAGGCATAGTAACCTATGTTTCTAATTTACTAAATGCTCACCGTAGGCTAGACTTTGAAACGTGCGAAATAGAATGTATTTGGTTAGAGCTAAAACTTCAAAACCGCACACCCCTGATAATTGGGTACCTCTATCGAAATCCCAGTGCTGGACACGTCTGGTACGAAAACTTCACTACCATGATGGATGTGGTTTTCGCTTCTGGGAAGGAAATTATACTACTCGGAGACTTTAACATTGACACCAACAATTCCAACATAATATGGGGAAATATAATTGCATCATACAATTTCCAACAAATAGTACAACAAGCTACTAGAGTAACAAAGTCATCTTCAACAGTCATAGATCACCTTTATGTAACTTGCTCAGACAACATCATAGAATGCACCGTACCCAATTGTGCAATGAGCAATCACTACCCAATATGCTGCACGTGGTCTAAAAAAGGAATTAGAAACTCCTAAACCATAAACACATAAGTGTAAAATATAGAAGCTACAAAAATTTCAATCCAAAACGCATTTTTACAGGACTTGCTCAGTTCACCTCTAGAGAATAGTTTATCAGCTTCCTTGACCCGGATGATGCTCTGGAATTCTGGATGAAAACCTTTATTGATGTTTTTAATAGACATGTGCCAGTCAAGGAAAGTTCGAGTAAAACACCACGTCAAGCCACCTTGGATCACCCAGGAAATACTTGAAATTATGAGAGACAGAGATAAAGCACATAAAAAGCGGGATCTCAGTGCATACCGTACTCTTAGAAACAAAGTTCAATATAACATACGACGGGAAATGAAAAATTACTTTAAGAACTTAGTAATGGATAAAGGATATATGGAAGGCAATTAACACCTTGACAAAGAAGTATAACTTCCGAAATTCTTTACCATTAAATCATATTACATGCGACCAATTCAGTAATTTTTTTCAAAATGACATAGACCAGTTGACGGCTTCAATACCTAATTCTCCTTGCAACATATCTTTATTGTCATCGTTTTGCGAGAATAGATGCTCCCGCGATATTCTTTCCGATATACCGCTAATGACAATCACTGAAGTATTCACTTACCTCAGTAACCTAAAATAAACAACCTCATCTGGGTTAGATGGAATCAGCAACCGGATTCTCCGTTGTGCTGCGCCAGTGATCTGTACATTACTAACCTATGTATATAATCAGTGTCTCACCAAAGGCCACTTTCCATCAGCTCTCAAAATCGCTAAAGTGTACCTCTTCTTAAATCTGGTTCATTGGACAATGGTCTCCCGAACAATTACAGACCCTATTTCCTTACTATCATCACTATCTAAGCCACTAGAAAAACACATCCATAAAGTAACATTACAGTATTTAGTTCGCAACAAGCTTATTGTTGACAGCCAATCAGGATTTCGACCAAAATATTCTTGCCATACGGCCCTAACAAACATGATAGAAAATTGGCACCAGAATATAAACAACAACAGTCTATGTGGAACTGTGTTTATTGATTTCAAGAAAGCATTTGATATGATAGACCATGTCATTTTAATTAAATAACTCGAGACAATGAAAATTGTAGTCACTCTAATATCATCTTTTCTATCAAACAGAAAGCAAGTAGTATCACATAATAAATCTCTGTCTCAAACCACTACCTTCAATATTGGAGTACCGCAGGGCTCTATTCTTGGCCCTCTATTATTTGCCATATATATTAACGATCTACCTTTGCATCTTTCGTCGTCCTGCGATCTATTTGCAGATGACTGTACGGTGTACACAAACGCTGCAAACTGTATTTTACTGGAGTCGTCTTTACAAAAAGAATTAAATAATGTAGTTAGGTGGAGCTATTCAAACCGTATGCAAATTAACATCACTAAAACAAAAGCAATATTATTAACAACCAGACAAAGACTTCAAACTCTAAGCTCACACACATCACTTCAACATCACATCGATAACATGCCAGTAGAAAGTGTAATTGAGCACAAAACATTATGCCTAATCATTGATAGAAACCTAACCTTTAATTCCCACGTTCAAGCGCTCATTAAACAAACAGCGAAAAAAGTCTACCAACTCGCCAAAATTAACAACTTCCTTGATGAGGACACAAGGAAATTATTCTATCCTTCTCATATACAGACACACTTTGACTACTGCTCTACAATCTGGGACGGTTGTTCTAACTTCAGTTCTAACTTTTCATAACTAAAGAAGAAAAAACAACAAGAGTTCACCTAAACGAACACCCACTGAAACAAGTAAAGAATTGCAAGTACCTAGGAAGTATAATACAATCAAATGGCAGATCAGAAGACGAAATACAAAATAGATTCAATAAGGCAAGCCAACTCATTGTACAAATGGCACCAATACTAAAGAACAAACATTTATCAATAGTTACTACGAAAGCACGTTACAACACAATTTTCCTATCAACGCCAAACCTGGACAATGACAGTACAAGAGAAAAGAAAAATCACAACGACAGGAATGAGATTCCTGAGAAGAATACTCAATGTACCAAGAAGAGATAAGCTCATAAACAAAGAAATCAGGACAAAAGTGTGAGTTGTAGCAGCGCTAGATTTTATTAGAAGGCTGCAAGCCAAATGGTTTGGCCATGCAACTAGGTTACCAACTAACAGTATACCATAACAAGCAATGATGTACAAACCAGAGGGAAGCAGAGGAAGAGGCCGACCACGTAAACGATGGACGCAGGGAATAACAGAGTCCATGGGAATATCGATACATGAAGCCCATAAGCGGGCACTCTCCCGCTGTTTATACATCACCTCGACACAGCAAAGTACACGATGAATATTATAAGATGAGGTGAGATGAGAGTAGATTCGATTACGAGTAATGTTATTACTCTGAAATGTTTATGTGTAAACTTACGACACACGTTTTGTGCAAGTAATAGTTTATTTATATAAATAAACAATGAGCTTATCGGTGATGATGGGGTTGGTATATTAGCGTAGCAAGCCAAGCGGCGTATGCCTGTAGCAGTGGGAATTATTAAGGTTGCCAATGTGTCGGGAACAGTACAGGCAGGTTCAGGATATCAACTCATTTCATACGTATTTTATGTAATATATCCAGGCTTGTCCATGGGCATGGGATTATGGGAAGCGTCCCAGAGAATGGGGTGGGATTAGGCAGCACACATGTGTATTTCCCATGGGACACATGGGACAGTAGCCAAGCCTTAGCAACTTTATTTACGTCAGAGCTACACTTAACTTTTTTTTTTACCTTTCTAAAGTCTTTTATCCTTCTTTTTTCGTTTTATACTTGTATAAATTCTTTATCTCGTGGTGCACAATTTACGCACAGTTTTTTTTTTTTTTTGTACGTGAATTTCTTGCCGAATCTACCACTTTCTCCAGTCCATTGTTTGTGTGTACTGGTAATGAAACAAGCAGGACGGCAGCATTTGATGGACGGTTTGATACCGATACAGAAATGCACCGATCTTGTTGTACTAAGCACAGGTTATCAACATTCATTACTGATAGCTTCAGCAGTGCGTTATTTCTAAACTGGGTCAGTTCATGGATCAACTTGCATGTATTGAAACATATTACAATACACGTCAGGCAAAGGCATCACAGCTGCCATCTTCCATGCCAACAAAATCTGTAACACGTGAATGGCGATCATATTACCAACGTTCCAATGCCCATTAAAAATTAAGATGATGAAGAATTCTTAAACCAAATTCCGAATATTGCTCAGATTAAAGGAATGCTGTACATACATAAGAAACTCAAAACTTTTTTTGACAAACTAGAAATTGATGGTGCTAAATCCCATTTAATTTTGCTGTTATACTTCCTCCTATCCTAGACTATCAGTTGTACACAGTTATTGTTGATATTGACGAAGAAACTTCCAGCAGCATGGTGACGAAATATTGTCAGATCTTTCAGAAAATTTTTAGAGAAAAACTTTGGCCATATTGCGGCAGATCTCTGGCAGTTACTGCAGCATTCCTTACTGGGGTTGACATTAAAGCCAAAATAGAAGACATGGTCAAGTCAGTTGTTACTAAGAAGAAAGGGAATGTGGACACCAATAAATGGGCCAATGATTGGATAGCTTTTTCTAAGTCTGTTGTTCCAACTGTTATTTCATTCATCAAAGATTTAAATCTTTCTTCTGAATCATCTGCTGTATGTGAAGTAGCATGAATTGTAGAACAAAAGCCGAAAAGTGATTTTGACTTATTTTTGTGTGTGGATCCTCCACCAAACAAAGCACTTACGTTTGATGACCACAGAAACACATGCCTTGAGGATGATGTTACCATGTTTCAAGAATTACGGCAACCAACTTCACAACCATTAAATTATTGGAAAAATGAACATAGGTTTCCACTGCCAAAAGCAAGCGCGAAAATTGTTTTGGCCATACCTGTGTCCTCAGCAGCAGTAAAGCGCTTATTTAGTGCAGCTGGATTGTTGTTGAGTAAGTTACGAAAACGGAGATTGACCAGCTCTCGTTATAAACTCTATGTATATCATATTTGCATGTAAGATGAACATTGTGGAAATGGTGCAGGGATACCCTGGATGAACTGAATTATTAGAAACAGTCGATGAGCAGGAAATTGATAATATGCTGAATGAGCCCAGTGACTCAGAAACAGAATGAGAGTATCAGAATAACACTGAATTGACATATTTAGATGAAACTTTGTTTTAATAAAATACTCTTGACTATTAACATTAATAAATTCTATTGTTTTACATGTCTCTTTGTACACGTAGTCCTATTTAGTAGACACTAACCCTAAACATTAATAAATTTAATAATTTTATTTGAACTGTATTACATATTAATATTATCATGGGAATACCATGGATTGGGATGGGATGGAACAGGCATAAATTACCATGGGATGGGACTGAAAAATGTGTCCCATGGACAAGCCTGAGTATATCCACGCCAATGTTACATTAGTTGAATCAGTCAAATACCTCATTTTTACTTTTGATGTACGCTTTTGTATTTTTGTATTTATACGATTATTCTTGTTATTTATGTATTTTTCTGATATATTCATACATTTAATTATGTTGTGTGGACAGGGTATTATCATGGTTGGATGTTACACTGACAAAGGCATGTGGGTGGTCGGGCGAGGGCTGACAGCCTGCACTCACAGTGCGATACGTGAGGGAAAGACTTGCAACCTACTAACCCGCGCACTTAGGCCTCACAGTATGGTGTTGCTGGAACTTGACATATACACCTCGGGTACCTGCTGTGGGACTTCTGTTGTATTTAGTTATGTTGTGATCAATCTAAAAGTCGAAACTCTTGTAGTGTGGATACACTGGGTTACTGATTAGTTAGGACCGTTGTGGTCCTGTATATTAACAGGACACCAGGGGGCGCGAAATTATTAATATTGCAAAATAAATCACATGTAGTAACATGCAACAAAGGTCGGTTCCGCCATTATGTTACCGGGTCCGCAAGGAAGCACAGAAAAGTACAACTGTAACCTTTCAGGCATGTAGTAGGCCCACAATGAAGCAAACAACAGTACAAATGCAACCTTTTAGGCATGTCACAGGAGTCGACAGAGGAAGGGTTGTACTTAAGACAGGTTATCCCATCACAAAGAAAAATGCAGCCACAAAATTCAACCAACCATGAACAAGTCACATAGAGAAACGAATGACTCAGCCAGTCACGAAGACAGGAAGCTCTCATAGAAGAGATATCACGGAGAAGCCACAAGGAGTCCTGGGCTGTGGTTACATTTCATTCATCTAGGAATATCTCCAGGATTGGCACCTGGAATGATACAACTATGAATGAACTATGAAAGACAGCACAGGTGATAGAAGACATGAAGGGGTACGGAATAGACACACATCATCTACAGTGTAACGAGATACTCTCTTGTCTGGATCTCACAAGGAAAACGATATAGCTTGAGACCTAAAGCATACGTGGAAGAGAATTACAGACAGAGATGAATAATACTGGGAGGATATGGAGGAAGCTGCAGGGTGTATCAATAGACACGACACCTCGACGGGGTTTGCTTGAGGCTATATGCCCCTATTGGTGATACATGGCAGAAGAAGAAAAAAAAGACTAAGAATATTAAAGTAAATGGTAAAATGCTTAAACACGGGTATCGATACAATTATCATGGAACCCTCATAACATCTGTTTGAAGGAGCCCTGTTGAAAGTAGAACAAGAAATTCCAGGTCACATGTAGGCTTTGGATACATGGCAATCTGACTTCAAACAGCTGCTAGTTGTATTGAGAACAGCAGTGTTAAGTGCTATGTAGACCCTACACTACTGTTTGCATGTGAAACAAGGTCAAAAAGCACACATGTTGAGAAACAACTCATTGCAGTTGACATATTTCTTTTGAGGAATTCAAATAGCACGGATAGACAGAAGACGAAAGAGTCAGACCTTCGAGCAACACATAAACTACACTGATTCGAAAAAAAAATGAAACATAGATAGCCGAGATATTTTTAGGATCTTGATGAGGAAAAAGAAACTTGATTGGAAGGAAGCAAGGGAAAAGTCAAGATACAAATACACATATATCTAGACCAAAGGTCCATGTCGGGACTAGACTCCAGACCTGATCCAAGATTCTGGTGAGCATGTTAGATAGCGGACGGCCGTGATGATGAATTAACTTAGTGGCTAGCCCACTTTCTCACAAACACATTGACACACGTTCAGTCCCCATTAGTTGTAACATTCTCCACACCCGACGTGAACATCTCGAGGTCGAACCATCCGCACAATTATCCACGCCCGTTAAATGATATTCCTGAGAGAATACTCAATGTACCAAGAATAGAGAAAATCAGAAATTACGAAAGCAGGACTAAAGTCGCGGTTATAGCAGCGCTAGATGTTATTATAAGGCAGCAAGTCAAATGGTGTGGCCATGTAACTAGGCTACCAACTAACAGTATACCACAACAAGCAAGGATGTATAGAACAAATGGAAGCAGAAGGAAAGGCCGCCAACGTTTACGATGGACAGTGGGAATAGCAGAGTCCATGGGAATTTCGATACACGCAGCCCATTAAAGGGACACTCCCGCTGTTTATACTTCACGTCGAACCACTAGGTACAAGAGGAAGAAGATGGTATTGTGACATAATTTTTCCATAAATTGTCTGAGACAGAACATTAGAACTATCCAGGACACGAAGTAAATGCGCATTGTCATACAATCGATGACTATCGCGCAATGACCTGACTGTTCCAGAGTTTCAATTAGACTTATAATGTAACCTCGTTGCTTGAGGGTCATATGTGAAATTATCTTGAACTGCTATCCTAACGGCCACACACTAACCATCTTCCAAATTGAAACGTCAGCTATCATTGCTACCTTGAAGCTGTAATCCCCGTGTCTGCAATGCAGTTTGGATAGAACAGTAGCATTATACTCAGTTGTAATAACACACGAGCAGATAATAATGTCAATAAAGCTTTCGGCATCGTCGCGGGGAAAAAATTATAGCAATAGCGACCAAAGAATATTACCTTAAACATGTCATAGATGAAGCAAAATCAATTACAGCTTTACCTGTTTGTTGAACTAATACAAGTATAGTTTGCCCGTACATAATCAGCACGGTGTATATCTAATAGGTATGGACATCTGTTATTTTATTGATGTGTTACATTGTTATAATACTTAAACTTAACAGAAAATTACCCTCTTTTTTTCAAGGATTGAGTCACAACTCTAGTTATGATAAAATATTCATACTGCTATTAAGTTATATTCACACAGACAGTGTTTTATTACATCTTGCATCAGAAACATGTCTTTATAGTTTCATCCTCATCCAGCAGGGTGTCAAGTGCATACCTACGACTTCATCGCTGTCTTCCTGCATCATTTCTTAGAGTCCTAGAGTTATCTATGGATTTGTAACAAAGGTATAGTTTGCCATAGATTTATCTATAGACAGTAACTGGACTGATAGCTGACTGTAGTCTTCCGTCTACCTTCGTGGGTTAGAGACCATAACTGACAACAGCATTGAATGATTGTCTAAATCCGCCAGGTGACTATGTATAGCTTAAAATGTAAAATGTTTATAGGTGAATCGTATGTATATCATAATCTGAACCTAACATGAGTGTGTAGTAACAGTACTACCGTTCAGCTAAAGTGGACAGCAACAGTACTACTGTTAAGCTAAAGTGGACAGCAACAGTACTACTGTTTAGTTAAAGTTTACAGCAACAGTACTACTGTTCAGCTAAAGTGGACAGCAACAGCTCTAGTGTTCAGCTAATGTACAATAAGATTCAGTTGTTCGCTGGCTCCCTTCTCTGTCACCGCACTTGTACAAACCGGTGTCGTGTCAACACAGCATATCAGTCTTGTGACGGGTGGTATCCTGGGAGCACCACTGATACCATCGATGCATACCTTCACCGCCCGCTGAAGTGAGGGACGGAAAGTTCAGCCATTCTTCCGTTCATCTTGGCCTACACCATGTGATGGCTTTATCACATCACAGACCCAGGTGCTTGCTTCAGGATATGTTTTCAAAGCAATTGTATAATATAATAACTCACATCTCACAATAACGTCGAGCTGAGAAACAGAATAGATCACTTACCAACCTGATGATATTCACATATTGACCTGACGATATTCACATACCAACCTTATGATATCAACATATTAAAAATAAACTATACAACAATAACCAACGGTTTAGTGTAGTTGATAGGGGGCAACACTGATATCCTAAGCACATTTGGTCGACGGCTCAAGGCCTGCGCTCACCTTCCACTCAGAGAACACGGAACTACCGGCCGCCCAGTGCTGTGCCTTCACTCGGGGAACACGGAACTATTGGCCGCCCAGTGCTGTGCCTTCCATTCAGGGAACACGGAACTACTGGCCGCCCAGTGCTGTGAATCCACTCAGGGAACACGGGACTACCGGCCACCCAGTGCTGTGAATCCACTCAGGGAACACGGGACTACCGGCCACCCAGTGCTGTGAATCCACTCAGGGAACACGGAACTACTGGTCGCCCAGTTCTGTACCTTCCACTCAGGGAACACGGAACTACCTGCCACCCAGTGCTGTGCCTTCACTCGGGGAACATGGAACTACTGGCCGCCCAGTCCTGTGCCTTCCACTCAGGGAACACGGAACTACCTGCCGCCCAGTCCTGTGCCTTCCACTCACGGAACATGGAACTACTGGCCGCCCAGTGCTGTGCCTTACACTCAGGGAACACGGAAATACCGGCCGCCCAGTCCTGTTCCTTCCACTCATGGAACACGGAACTACCTGCCGCCCAGTGCTGTGCCTTCACTCGGGGAACACGGAACTACTGGCCGCCCAGTGCTGTGCCTTCCACTCAGGGAACACGGAACTACAGGCCGCCTAGTCCTATGCCCTCCACTCGGGGAACACCGAACTACCGGCCGCCCAGTCCTATGCCCTCCACTCGGGGAACACGGAACTACTGGCAGCCCAGTGCAGTGAATCCACTCAGGGAACACGCCAGTCCTGTGCCTTCCACTCAGGGAACACGGAACAACCGGCCGCCCAGTCCTATGCCCTCCACTCGGGGAACACGGAACTACAGGCCGCCCAGTGATGTGCCTTCCACTCAGGGAACACGGAACTACTGGCCGCCCAGTGATGTGCCTTCCATTCAGGGAACACGGAACTACTGGCCGCCCAGTGCTGTGAATCCACTCAGGGACCACGGGACTACCGGCCACCCAGTGCTGTGAATCCACTCAGGGAACACGGAACTACTGGTCGCCCAGTCCTGTACCTTCCACTCAGGGAACACGGAACTACCTACCACCCAGTGCTGTGCCTTCACTCGGGGAACATGGAACTACTGGCCGCCCAGTCCTGTGCCTTCCACTCAGGGAACACGGAACTACCTGCCGCCCAGTCCTGTGCCTTCCACTCACGGAACATGGAACTACTGGCCGCCCAGTGCTGTGCCTTCCACTCAGGGAACACGGAACTACCGGCCGCCCAGTCCTGTTCCTTCCACTCATGGAACACGGAACTACCTGCCGCCCAGTGCTGTGCCTTCACTCGGGGAACACGGAACTACTGGCCGCCCAGTTCTGTGCCTTCCACTCAGGGAACACGGAACTACAGGCCGCCTAGTCCTATGCCCTACACTCGGGGAACACGGAACTACCGGCCGCCCAGTCCTATGCCCTCCACTCGGGGAACACGGAACTACTGGCCGCCCAGTGCTGTGAATCCACTCAGGGAACACGGAACTACCGTCCGCCCAGTCCTGTGCCTTCCACTCAGGGAACACGGAACTACCGGCCGCCCAGTCCTATGCCCTCCACTCGGGGAACACGGAACTACCGGCCGCCCAGTCCTGTTCCTTCCACTCATTGAACACGGAACTACCTGCCGCCCAGTGATGTGCCTTCACTCGGGGAACACGGAACTACTGGCCGCCCAGTGCTGTGCCTTCCACTCAGGGAACACGGAACTACAGGCCGCCTAGTCCTATGCCCTCCACTCGGGGAACACGGAACTACCGGCCGCCCAGTCCTATGCCCTCCACTCGGGGAACACGGAACTACCGGCCGCCCAGTGATGTGCCTTCCACTCAGGAAACACGGAACTATTGGCCGCCCAGTGCTGTGCCTTCCACTCGGGGAATACGGAACTACTGACAACCTGTTCCTGTACACCTCTAGGCCTAAACGATGTGATTCGCCCTATCGCATCACACCCCCCACATTCCTGCTTCGGTGCATATTGTTTTATGCAACATCTGCTGACCAGGAGGGACAAAGCACAAGACATATTCCTCTAACACCCGCAATAGTAGCAGACTATTTGCAAGACTAAATATTAGCTATATGTCAATTGCAGCATACTATTATGAAGATGACGAACGAACGGAGAAATGAACGAACGAACAAACGAACAACGAACGGAATTTATATTCAAAGAGTAACAAATTGGGCACGCATGCCCGTCTTACATTCGGCCCTTCCAAAAACTCATCTTTCGTTCATCAATAATGCATAATGCATTCATATAAGAAATAAACATTGTCAAAATAATGTTGTAAACACAAACAAAGCATCCATTGGCACCTTGCCGTCTTGACAGACGATAGTTTGTGCTCTAAAAAGGCATAATAACTTTTAACTATGGCGGTAGCGAGTGTGACTGATAAGGCCAATTTGCGCTGTAAATGTCTGTTCACAGTGGGTGCATGTGAACACGTGGTCATTTCCACCATCATGTGAAACAAAGCATATTACCATGTAATACACATACCCCAACCATCCACCCATCCCCCATTCGCCCACATATCCCCTACCCAAACACCCCCCCACCCAAGACACACATTCATGCCACCACCCAACCACCCATTCCCCCACCCACACATCCCACACTCACACACACACACACATCCCCCACCTACACAAATTTTCCCAAACACACACACACATATCCCACCCACCACACATCCCCCACACACACATCCCCCATCCACACACGCACACACCAGGCATACAAACATGCACCCACCCACCCATCACCCATCCACACATCCCCCACCTACACACAACTCCCCACCCACACACATCCTCCACAAATCCCATAACCCATCAACACTCACCTAACCACATATCCTCCACCACACATGCAGAACCCCCAACCACCCAGTCAAACACACATCCCCCAACCACACATCCCCATCTACAAACACACATATCCCCGGCAACCCACACATCACGCACCTACCCAAACCCAAAATTAGCATCCACCCACACATAACCCACTTTTACACATCCCCCACCCACACATTCTCCCCACCCACCCACACATCCCACGCCCATACATACAAACACACATTCCCACCCCAACCTACACACACCCACCCAACCACACATACTCCACCCCCTCCAATCACACATCCCCCAATCACACATCCCTTAACTGCACATCCCTTAACCACACATTATCCACCCACACACACCCCACCCATACACTCACACACACCACATCTACGCACTCATACACACATCTCCCACACACATACATCCCCACCCACCAATACATCCCCAGTCCACAAACACACACCTCCCACCTACACACACCTCCACTACACTCACATATCCCCACCCACACACATCTTCCCACCCATACACACACATCCCCCACCGAAACACTCATCTCCCACATATATCCATCCACTCACGTACTCATCCCTCAACCACTCACACCCACACAACCCCCCTGCCACCCATCAATACATAATCTATCATCAACCCACCCACACTCACACACCCCATCCACTCAGCCAAACACACATCCCCACCCTCACATACATCCTTTACCCACCCGCACATTCCACATTAAATCACATCTACCCCACATATCTACATACACATCCCTCACCCACACACATCTCCCCTCCCACACAACACCCCACCCATATACACATCCTCACCCTCACACACACATCCCCCACATGCATCCCCATACACATCTCCACCCACACGTCCCTCACCCACGCACACACACACATCTACCCACACACCCACACATCACCCATCTACAAACACACTCACCACCCACACATACATCCTCCACCCACCCACAATTACTCCACCACATACACCCACACACACAGACATATCCCCCACCCACAAACATACCCACACCCATCCCCCACTCCCACAACACACCCATCCCCAGCCCACACATCTCCAACACACCCATTCACACACACATCCCTCACCCACTCAAACATTCCCCACCCACACAACCCCCACCCACCAACACCCCCACACTTCTAACCATTACCCAAACTTCCCTTACCCACACACACACACACACACACACTCACACACACACACATCACCGACCACACATCCCCTCACCCACCCACACATCACAATCCACCCACACACAACCCCTCCACACATACTTCCCACACACACACACACACATTCCCCCAGACACACACATGTGGCTCATACACACCCACACTCCCTCGCATACACTGCTTGCAAGTACACATACACACACAAACATATACGCATACTTACACGTACATACACACACAAACATATTCGCATACTTACACGTACATACACACACAAACATATACGCATACTTACACGTACATACACACACAAACATATACGCATACTTACACGTACATACACACACAAACATATACGCATACTTACACGTACATACACACATATATATCTCAAGGGGCTTGAAGGCTTGTAAAGAGGGCACTATCATGAATCTTCTCACGCTTTCTTCCTCAAGCCATTTTTTCGCAAATCTCTCCGGTTGTCACAATATGTTATAGTTTGTGTCTTCTCATAATGTGGTTAAAAAACAATGACTCGTCTGGTGCTTGTGATAATTAGTCTTTACAACTTAAAATTGTTTGCATATCCTTTAAAAGACATTGCTGTCAACATTAGCATCTTTCAGCTTATTGTTGATTTCTTGGAAAGATTACGCTCAGTAGTTTGCCATTGCTTTCGAGCGGCCGGCTCACATACCCCGTAAGTTACCGACGCGATTCGAACCACTGCTGATTCTTACCGTCGTCACGTTACTTACGAGAATATACGAGATTACGGAGGAAAGTCTCTCTCTCTAGGCCAGTAAGCCGGCCTTTACAACTTAGCTTCACTCAAAACCTACAGATTGCTTTTTTTTTGGCTGTCCAATTGTCAGCATTCTTCTATAAAACCACATCTCCAAGACCTCCAGGAATTTTGCCGTGTTTTCTAATTGTCGAACAATGATAGTCATATGTTAAAACATGGTTCTATATAACATGCAATAACTCTTGTTCTAACGTTCAAGGAAAATAACTTATTTCACAAAACGTTCTTTATTTGATATAATACAGTTTTTGCTTGTCGTATTCTGTTCTTTATCTCAGTGACGCATCTTCCATCTGATGTTATCTATGTTCATAGATATCTGAATTTCTGCACTTACAAGCTGTAATTTAATTGCAAATTTAGGCATAATCTGTTTCCTTGATATCATCTGTGCAATATCGAGCGTAAGCAGAGACACCACAGATTGCTCGCAATATAATACACACTACTACTGACATGTACGATGTTAACGGATATGGCTAAATCACAGTTTGACAGTTAGGGACATCTCTATATACAAAATAACAAGATAATACAGTGGATATGGCTATTGCAAAAAACCAGCATTGAAGGTATGTCGCAGGTAAACAAATAGGGATGCAGTTATATCACATATAAACAAAGATGTACATAAATGTATCACATATACACATTAAGGTGAGCGGATATAACACATCTAAAGAGATATGGCGCGGATATATCACATCCAAACAGTTATGACACGGGTGTAACACATCAAAAACTCTAGGACGCGGATATATCACTTCTAAACCGCTATAAACAAGCTGAACAGCGCATAAATGCCTTTGAATATAAATGTTATAGACGATTTCTAAGAATATCTTGGATAAAGAAAAGAATAAATGCATCCATACTTCACGAGCTTAATATTGAAGAAGGTTGGCTATTAAAGACAATAAAACAAAGAATATTGAAATATTTTGGTCACTTGAAACTTCACAAAAGTTTGGAGAGAACAATAATGGATGGGTATATGCCTGGGAAGAGAGGAAGGGGAAGGCCACAGAGAAGATGGGTGCAGGATGTGGCGAATGATCACCAGATGGGTGTATCGGACGCGGGACATCTTGCTTATGATCAAGAGGTGTTCCGGAAGGTTGTTATGGGAGCGAAGTTCTGCAAAGGACATGCTACTGAATGAATGATTGAAACAGCTATAACACGGCTATACCGCATCAAAGTAACTACGACAAAGATATATCGCATCTAAGTAAGGTACGACCTATAGTCGACGTGCCATCTAGTAGTGTAAGGTACTACCAACAACTGACGTACCAGCTTACAATGTAAAGTACTACGAACGATTGATATACCAACCTTATAATGTAAGGCACACCTTATACTCAGGAAGATAGCTGGTTATTTCCCTGTGAAACATAAACAATAACTCTGATTCCCATGTTCGCAACGTATTCCTTAATAAGCAATCTTAGATTACGCTTAACACACAATCACTTCCCAACAAACACTCTTACATTAATCTATGGACAGACCCTAGTAGCTAACAACACACCCTTAATTATACAACCTAAATCGCATCATCCCATCATGTGCCATGCCAATCAGCATTCTCGGCCATCGTTCGCCATCTTGCACGATCATCTGGGTCTAGGACGTCTAAATATCAAAGTGAATATTCCTCATCACGCAGACTGTCCACATAGATGTTCAGACTGGCTAAGTAGCTAAAGCTCTTCCTCTACTTCCGTCATATATTTTCATATATAAAGCGACGATACTTATACACACCATGAAGTGTACATGGTCTATGGTTCCCACTCCATATTCATACATACTGATCAACATCCGGAATATAATGGGGCCAACCGCACACTAGTCATCTTTACCACCTAAGACATCCTCCAGCATCATTGCAAGCCGGGTCTCTCCGGGAATTCAAGTCCATCTTGGATAGCAGTTTCCATGTAGATTAGAACCCATGATTACCGAGGCAGCAAATAAGCGTGTTAGTCACTGCGCCACCGGGGCGCCTAGATCACCTTTGCTTAATTACATCATTCTTGGTTTACAATATCCTTTTATCTTGTGCAAGACTCCATCCATCATGTACCATGCCGATAAGCGTGGGCGGACATGTACTGCAATGTCACTCAATCACCAGAGTCGTGGATCAGTTCTGTGTTCCTGTCTCGATCATGCCACGTGGCCAAGCCATTCAGGTATTTACTTCTCTGTCTTTCCCTTGGTCTCTTCCCTTCGATCTTGCCAGTCATCACCAAATTCTCCAATTCATTTCTTCTCATGACATACCCAAAAAATGTTGACTGTGCAAGACTAGTTTAGGTTATAACTGCATACACTATTACTATACTACCCCGAGGAAGACGGTGGAGAGATAATATATATACAGACCTACAAGCACTTGGAATCAACGACTGGCAAGAGAAGGTCAACCAGAGAGACGAATGGAGACGGATTGTATCTGCAGCAAAGAACCTCAATGGCTGGGAACGCTGAAGAAGAAGAAGATACTATTACTATACTACGTATTTGGCCTCTCTATCTTTTCTTCTTCTGCAGATAATGCATCGTACACACTTAGTACTACACTGATGTCAAATACAACTACCCTTACTATAGAAAGTGCTTAATTACAATTCACGTGAACTCTGTTACTAGCAATAGTTGCAAATGTGCTATAAACGGCTCCCTAGGTTTGTTCATCTAAGCTGTTAGTGCAACTGTGCTATAAATATTTTCTCAGATTAGCTATGGTGAGCCTAGCATAACTTAGCGGCCATGGATATGTAACAGTATATATGTCACAAAATATGTCTTTAAAAAATCAGATCTGTCGGCCATCACTGTTACTAACACTGCTGCTACACCAAAGAAGATCTGATCCGAGAATAAGAGGACGCCCGAGAAGGTGCAGAGTGGGATGCTTCAATTAAAAATTAAATATCACAGATAGGGAGTTCCCTTTGGATCTTTTTCCCAAAGCATTCTGGTTTGTTGGCAAAAGAGCAGGCGGACACATTGGCTGGATCTGCACCGTTGGGTGGGGTATTGGATCACGAAAAGGCAGATCCATTCAGTGACTGTTGGGATCATGGGTGGGTATTGCGTTGGAAAATAAATGCCCCATCACGGTCTGGAGGGAATGGTGCGGCAGGGTGTAACTAGAGGATCTGGCCGACACTCAATATTCCGAGGAAAGACCAGACACATAATCAGACTTCAACTAGTACCATTAGTATTGGGACTCGTCGCTGCTTGTTAAAGAAGAGAGGGGCGAGTGTAGCAATGTCCCGGATGTTGTGATGTTGTTTCTTGACTCGACTCAATTAAATTCAATGTTAGTAGGTCAGCATGTTCTCAAGCATCCGCTGTGCTGATGCCGAGGTAAGAGGTACAACCCCAAACCCCAACACCGGATAGTTGGACGAAAATGGCGACCTATCGTTCTTGTCTTGGGGACGTATATTACAAGTACCCATGAAGTCAGAGTGTGTTCGCCTTATCGCGAAGGTAACTGGTAATAGGGAAAGCTAATCCACGCACAAACATCAGTTCAGCTACTAGAACAGTGGTTCTCAACCAGTGCGAAAATCCCCCCTCCCCCGGGGGAAATTTTAGGGTTTAGAGGGGAGGAATTAAGATTATATCAAAATTGCGTTAATACAAGAACCGATTACTTGATATTGTTTTTCCCTTCATTCTGTACGGTTCTGTACGTCTCACCCATCTAAAATTCAATTTATAAAGTAAGTAGACCCACAAATCATGTTTTATGTGGGCGTCTAGACTTGTTTTAGTGTGTGCTATTAAATTTAGCTTCCATTATTACGTATACTGTGTAGGGGCGGGGCGGGATATTTAGGTAGGAAACACGAAAGGGGGAATGGCGTTCTGAAAATATGGTGAAGGAGGCACGGGCCAAATTTTTAGGTAGGAAATACGAAACGGGGAGAGGGATGACGTTCTGAAAATATGGTGAAGGGAGGCACGGGCCAAAAAAGGTTGAGAACCACTGTACTAGAAGTGTGTATGGACTGTGCTTGAGTTCAAAGCGAGCGTGCGCAAACAATAAAATAAAAATGCATGGTTACGTATATGTTTCTTCATTGTGTACCAATATACTGATGAACTTGTTTTTATACAGCTGAAGTAGCCGGTACCTTGTATCTTCAGCTATTGCTTGTACACCATTGAGGCTGTGGACATCTGACATCATTATAACATGTACAACATTACTAACAACAAGCTTACCAAATACGTCAATGATAGAGACTACTATATTTACGAGATGGTCAACTTCTTTGCAATCACCAGTGCAATGAGTGCGTTTGGTGTGGTAGCGAACGTGATGAACATAATCGTCTTCTTCAAACAAGGGTTTAACAACACCATGAACATCAGCTTTTTAGGGCTGGCTATCTCTGACCTGTGCAGCCTGATCACCATACTGATGTTCAATATCTTTATGAGTCCATTGTTGGTTGACGCTGGAATAGCCTCAAATGATCTACAGTACCTCGCAGCGGGGATCCCTCACATCTGTTTCTCCAGAATCACCAGCTGGATCACCGTGTACATCACGGCAGAACGATGTCTGTGTATAACTCTACCATTGAAGATCAAACAACTGATCACCCCAACACGAACCACAGTTATCATATGTACCATTTACGCCCTGATCATTATGTCGTTTGAGCCTGAATATGCTACATCGTACTACGGCTTGAAGTTTGATGTGAAAGCCAACAAGACTCTCATTGGACTGCTGTTTACAAGTGAAAGAAAGCAGGTCGAAGGCGTGACTTATATCTTATTTTCCATTCTAGGATTTGTGTCATTCATCGCTGTGATCATATTTACATTGGTTCTTGTACTTCAGCTAAACAAAAAATCCAAATGGCGAAAACATGCAAATCTAGAGGCGTCCAGTTCAGAAACGATTTCAAACAGAGACAGAAAAACGGTGACAATGGTCGTCATGATAGCCTCTGTGTTGATAGTCTGCTACACACCAGGTGTGGCTGTCTCATCGGTGACATTCTTTGAACCCGAGTTTAGCGTTATTGGTAAATACGTCAATGTTTATTTCACCTGCTGGTCGTTTGTGGTTATCTTTGAAGTATTCAACTCCAGCATCAACATATTTCTTTACTATTACATGAGCTCTAATTACAGGGAGACATTCCGCCTGGTCTTTGACTTTTGCTCGTCAAACGTATCAACTATTTAAGTGACGTTTTCTTCACTATATCTCCCCTGATGTTGTAATTATTCATTCAAATTGGCATTAGTCGGCTGATACCCAAGTTAACCAGTTTTAACAGGTCCGTCAACTATAATGTAACCATCCTGGAATTGTTCTTCAAGATGTTGCACGTATGTCTTTCTGCAAATACATCTTCCGCAAAGGACAGTCGCATGAACTGAATCGGAACGACTGCTCCACTTTGTCTATTTTGATATGATCTTTTAATAATGTTTATTAACAAAGTTTCTTTATGTCCGAGAAACCAGACCGGTTGTTGCTTTCTGCCAGTCTAGGTCATTTGATGACTTTGTTATGGAAATATTCATTATAGCTTTCACTATAAACATGCTTTTGGTTTGTAGAAATATTTATGTCGTTTATTATCGTATGTGTTCACAGAATCTTCGCACAGCAAACGCTCTTTTGTCCCTTGAAATGTTCATACTAAATATATAAATGTTAGAAATAATTATGTGTACATTCAAATATATTTTTATTTTAAGTCACACACTTTTGTGAATAGTGAACAGGACTGCGTTTTCCTTGTGACCTGTCATTTTTGTGTTCTCGTGTAATGTATTTCCGTCCCACTTGTTCTCCTCCCGTCGCCCCACACAAGACAATAGACAAAAGGCTACAAACTTCTGAGATCCAGCTCATCGGACTTTATTCGGAGCAATCTTCTCTTTCGCTGTCTGTCTGTCTGTCTGTCTGTCTGTCTGTCTGTCTGTCTGTCTGTCTGTCTGTCTGTCTCTCTCTTCCTCTCTCCCCTCTGTCTCTGTCTCTGTCTCTGTCTCTCTCTCTCACTCTCTCTCTCTCTCTCTCTCTCTCTCTCGCTCTCTCTCCGAATCAAAAGGGGTATCCTTTAAAAAAAAAATTTTTTTGCATATCCTTTACAGGACATCGCTGTCAACACCAGCATCTTTCAGCTGTATGTTGATTTCTTGGCAAGATTACGCTCTGTAGTTTGCCATTGAGTTCTGAGCGGCCGGCTCACATACCCCGTAAGTTACCGATGCGAAATCGAACCACTGCTGATTCTCACCGTCATCACGTTACCGACGAGAGTATACGAGATTACGGAGAAAAGTCATAACCTCTAAGCCACGAAGCCGGCTCCTTTAACATAACTAAGATAAAACAGGTGAACTTCCTCCATTATAGTACAGATAACCCACCTGCCGCATCTCTTTCCCCCCCAAAACTCTCCTGAATCTTTCAATCTTTCAGCTCCTTAGGACAAATAAATATCCTAGGTCTTTCCAACACGACATCCTCTCTGGGAGACCGGTCTTGTTTTGACCAAAGATATATTTAACCAACAAATTGTATCTGTTGCTTAAGACCTGTTTCCAGACCCTGTGTATAGAGTCAAAAGCCCACCTGATAAGGCTTGCCACGACTGACGGGCACCTGCAGGTAGAAAAAAAAACACCATGGTGGCATGTAAGGTCACACCGGCCAACGCACTGTGTTAAGTTACGAAAGGCAAGTGTGGTCACACTCCGAGAAGGGTAGGTGTATGTAGAGGGACAACACAGACTAGAGTAATCAGTTACGTAGAAACATGTAGATGTGTGTACACGGACAACACAGACTAGAGCAATTAGTTACGTAGCAAAAGGTAGATGTGTGTACACCGACAACACAGACCAGCGCACTAAACTTCCGGTTTCAAGATGGCGACGGACGGTCGTGTTGTTTTGTGTTCGTTAACTTTTTCGCGTAGGGGATGGATTTATTCATCTCTTGCGTGTAATTGGTGTGCCAGGATGTAAAACCAGGAGTTTTTACTCAAGATCTGCGCGGGTGCTACGGAGTTCGTGCATCGAGCGAAGCCATCCTTGAGTGAATTTTCAGCAGCGTGTGTGGTTTTCTCAGTCTGTGTTTACGTTTTTTCAACATGGCGGAAGAACGTGTTTTTTCCGAGCGGTCAGCAGTCAACATAACGAAGCGGCGTGGTAGCCGCGCAGGGACAAAGAAGCAAGGTAAGCGCGGTGGTTTGAGGCGTTTTAGACTCAAGTGTCACCGTCTAGGACTCAGGAATATCCGTATTCTATATTGGAACAGTGCCAGTGTAAAACAACGGGGCTCTATTTTAGAAACCCTAGTTTACAGGAACGACATTGTAGCACTCCAGGAGACGAGACTGGGCGATCAGCTACTCCGAATTGCCGGCTTCAAATGTTTCTACAACAGACGACATCTGGGAACGGCGATTCTCGTTCGCGACAGCATGGTGGCGTCAGAGCTAGACATGTCCAGTTGGGACAGTGACGATATACAAATACAGGCGTTGAGAGTTCATTCCAGTATACCGTTCGTGTTGGTTAATGTTTATGCCCGCAATGCGAGTATGGACGCCTAGAAGTGGTAGTGCTTAAGTGGCATATTAGGCCACGAGAGAAATGTTATTTTCTGTGGTGACTTCAACGCTAAAGGCAGATCATGGGGAAACACTTCCTCCAATACACAAGGGAAGGAGCTCGAGACTGCACTGGAAACCATCGACCTGGTTTGTATTAACAGTGGCTGTGTCACCAGGACAGCAAGCCGTCCAGGCGATGAGGACAGTGCTATTGATCTGGCGTTAGTTTCACCTTCACTCACTACAGTGTGTAGATGGGGTGTCCTAGGACACCATGGCAGCGACCACAACCCGTGCAGCATATTGGTGGAGAAAGGCAGAACCAGGCAGCACAAGCTAAAGGTAAAGACGTTCCAGTATGACAGTACAGGGCAAGATGTGGTGAGTAAAATAAGACATGACAAGCGCAGAACGTTTCAGGGCAGGAAAAAAAGCTGGGAGCAGCCACCGTGGTAGAGTTTCGAGGTGGAGAAGGCTTGGGTGGATAAGCGTAGTGCTGTAAGGAGATGGCAAAATGCCAAGAAGAACAGAGCTGGTCATCCTAGTCCCTGCTTGCACTTAGAAAGAGAGATGCACACAAAAGTAAGCTATTTCAAAAAACTGGTCAAGGTGGTTAAAAGCGAAAAATGGGCAGAGGTGTGTCAAAGAGTAAGCACAGACAAGTCACTGAAATTGTTCTGGCGACTACATAAAAGCATGAGTGGTGTAGTCAAGAATAAGAGCATTTCTGACTTCCAAGGTGCTGACCTCACCTGGCAGAGGACTGACGAGGACAAGGGCAAAGCCCTCTTTGAACGCTACCTTGAGCAGAGCAACCAGACAGACATGGGAGGCCGAAATCTGGCCAAGGAGGTCACCTCAGACAGATGCAAGGCCCAGAACACTTCGGATGAAGACACAGTGACAGTGAAAGAAATTAAGGCTGTGCTTCGACGATCAAAAAACAGTGCTCCAGGTCCTGATGGCATAAGATACGACGACATAAATAGGTGTACCGACAATGAGCTAGAGAAACTAGCAGACATGTACAACAACAGTATAGGGAGTGCTAGCATCAAGGAGGAATGGTTACACAGCTATCTGATTCCCTTGCCGAAGCCTGACAAAGACCACACACAAATTCAGGGATATCGAATTATAACCATGCAGAATACAATAGGCAAGCTGCTGGAGAAGGTAATTGCCAGGAAAATATCAAGCCAACTAGAGAGGCAAGGTGTTTTTCCACCTACCCTGGGTGGGTACCGTCCAAAAGAGAAACCTGGACCAATGCAGCAGTCTTTGCCCATGATGTCTATGAAGGTTTCCACTCAGGCACTGAAACCGTTGCTGCAGCGATTGATCTTGAGGACGCATACAACAGAGTACCACTGGATTTTTTAATGTTTCAGCTTCTTGAACTAAACGTAAGTCCATTCCTCCTTAGTTGGATCGCTGCAGCCCTCTACCAACGGAAAGTAGTTTTTAGATGTGGCAGTTGGACTTCGGAACCAACAACAATATATCCTGGCCTACCACAGGGATCAACATTATCTCCGGTACTGTTGAACGCCTACACAGTGAGAATCACCAGTGAGCAGATCACTGGACCTGGCAGGACATTGTCGTATGCCGATGATGTTTTAGTGTATCGTCAGGGTAAGGATAGAGAGGAGGTTGCTGTGGAGCTACAAACCGAACTCAATCGCATAAGTACTTGGTGTGATGAAGCTGGGGCAATGGTCAACCCAACAAAGGCAACAGTGACTTGGTTCTCGTTGAATAATCATATTGTCAACAATCCAACACCAACTGTAATGCTGTGTTCAGAGACGGTGGAAAGAACGCAGGCAATGAATTACCTGGGGATACGGTTTGATCGAAGCCTTGCTTATAATGTGCACATAGACCAGGTGATAACAAAGGCCAAGCGGGGTTTGGCAGCGATGCGGGTGATGGCGGCAGCAAACTGTGAGCAGCGCCATCTATGTCTTCTGTACGAGGGGCTGGTCATGTCTGTTTTGGAGTATGCAATGGCAATCCTGACTCTCAGCCATAAGCAGATAGAAAGGATGGAAAGGATACAGAATGAAGCTATGCGCATTATTCTTAGATGTACAAGAGATACAGCATGCAGGGCGATGCGCTACCTTCTTGATTTTTCCAACCATTGAAGAGAGAATACAAGTTTGCAGGGCACGCGCCTACCTCAGAATTAACGCAAACACACAACATCCACTGCATAGTGAAATTAGGAAGGTGAAGGGCAGCAGGTTAAAAAGAGGACGGTCGTGCATGGGTCAAGCCGAAGACATTCTTCAACAGGTGTGTTCACTTGAGGACTTAGAACCTGGCGAGGAGTGGGTGCAAGTGCCAACAGACTTCTGCACATCCTTTTCAGTTTGCATCTAACTAGATAGAAAATGCAGACAAGAAAATCCGGCTGCTGATGAGGCTGAAGTACAAGCGTTGATTTTCGAGAATTCGCTAGACGGTGATGCTGTCATCTACACAGATGGGTCGGTCGTCCGACATGTGAGAAACTCATGGGCCTTTACAGCTCGGGCCGGAGGGAGAATTGTGAAGAAGGACTCTGGTGCTTTCACTGAAACCACAAGTAGCCTGAACCCATGGGGAAGTCATTGGCCCGTTAAGGGTTTTTAACCGCAATAAAATGGGGGGGTCCGGGGAACCCAACCC